>JAAIXJ010000057.1:819450-912394 GCA_013403705.1 Heliconius hermathena
AGTACTATGAACAATTGTACTTTAAGAATACGTAAATTTATCAACAGTCAAATAAATAAGACGTTTCTAAAGTCATTCTTTTGGACTTACAATTGAACTGTAACCATTCGAGCATTGTTAGAAAAATATTACAATGTTATGTTAAATTTATTATAAGTATAGATTACACTTACATGACGTAATTAACGTTAAGCAGATAATAACTCAACAATATAATAATTTATTTCTTAATAATTTCTTTTTTTTTTCAAATATAAATATCTTTAAAACTTTAAGTACATTATTTTTTGATAAAGTGTAGCGGTAACCTTTCCAAACTATATTTTCTTTTATGCACAGCGCCATCTATTTAAGATCCCATCGCAATTAGTGATAGCGTTACGTGTATGAAAGAGAGTATCAAGATTCGTTAGTACCTACTATTTTTGTCAATAGATAGCGTTACTTGTATCGATTTTTTAATATCTCAAATATTAACTTCTTGAAAACTTAAATACTTATATCTTTTGATAGAGTGAAGCGATTACAATGAAATAAACACTAAAAGCTACTTTGATTTATTTGTAATTTTTATGTATAAAAGTTGCTTAAATTTATTGTGTACTTTTTACGTGATACGTGTTCACATAAACAGACAAACAGATAAACAGACAAACAGACAAAAATTCCAAAAATGTTGGAAATGGATTCTGTTAATTATCCTTTAACACCCTGGCTAATTTTTTTTTAAATATTTTCAATGTACAGAAACGACTTTTCTACAGATTTATTATAAGTATAGATATAGATTTCCTCTCTGGCACGACGGAACGTAATGTTGAGTTCTATCTGTCAAAATGTCAAAACGTCTTTATTTTTGATGGACGATGGATTTTCTCTGCCTACCCTGCTATATACGACAAGGTACGGTGCTAAAAAAAATCTCGCGTAGCTTTTGTAAAATATGTAAAAGAAAAACTCCATAGGTTATTCTGCTTTTTTTTTAACTTAATATATAATATGCTGTCGTCGAGTGGTATGGCTTATAGCCAGCAAAGTGTATTAAAGTTATTAATAGAGGAACGATGCAGGTGCGTTTTGCGACGCCATAATACGTATTTTTTTAGATTTTTGCTTTATATATTTGAGACCGTCGTGGCTTAGTGTCTCTGACTGTAGTGACAGTTGTAAGTTCGATTATCTTCCGGTGAAATGAATTGAATTAGTTACTTGGTCTGGTCAAAAAAAAAACCGCGGCGTTGCGCTACTTCACACACAATGTCTAGAAAGAGGAGAAATGGAGTGTCTTTAAGAAAAGGAAACCTAGTGTGGTTTCCTTTTCTTACAGCTTGAAGCTAAAAAAGAAACTGTTATCTTTTTAACCTCACACTGTATCCCATTGCGTGTAATAAATTACTCACTTAACGCCGCACTTTTCCTTGTGACCAGAGCGAGTAAATTAATTTAATTCAATCTCACAAAAGGGAATCGGAGTTGTGCAAGATAAAGTAGTAGTAAGTTGTGCAAAAACCTTGAAGAGGACCTTGTGGGTATTAGTGATACTGTTCAGTTGTATCAGCACTCTATACTTTCCTTATAGATTTATTAAGAAAATATTACTGATTTTAAATGAAAATCTACCGAATTTATCGCAAATATTTTTGTATTATAAATTTATTTTTGGATATCCGACGTTTAGAACACTTTACAGTGGTTCCATTCCTACAGTAGTAGTAGCTGATATGTAGCTCAAAATCCCAGGTGCCTCAGACCTACGTCATTTTATCAACGCAAAAATTTTGAGGACTATTAGGTCTAATATGTGGTTAAAACAGTATGCGTACTCACTAACTTGAAAGTGGGGTGCTTTCAGAGGTAGCGCCAAATACAGGTACAACTCTGCCTGGGACGATTACTGAGCCATTAGATTGGTCTGTGTGCTTATAAGGGGTCTTGTAATAGTCCGTAAATAATATATGTAAAATTAAAGCTTGCTTATAACTTAGTTTGCCCCAATTTTAAGCAACATTTAGGACGTCTGGCAAGAGTAAAGACCCTTAAAGGGTCTGGTAATAATAAATATATATTTTTTACTTTATTCTTAAAAATATATTTTAATACAAACGTTTCTACGTAGGTGAGCGTGTACCTTAAGTTAGCGCTATCTCTAAAAGTTTGAAGTCAGTCAGTACGCATACAGCCTTAACTACATATTTGAGTATTAGTCCTCAAACTTTCAGCTGTGCTAAAATGACGTAGGTCTGGGGGACCTGAGATCTCAGTCTATTGTGGTAGCTAGTCAAATAACATATTCACAATTCACATCGAAATTATGGCACAATTGTTAGACATAAATTGACTATCTATTATAATATGTCTTTTCTCAAAATAATTTTACTTATAAATTTGATGACACTGCTGTAGCGCCTTAAATAACCGTTTAATAACTTCCTGTTAACTCAGTGGTAATGAGGTCACGGTTAAGACGTCATCTTTATCTTCCATGAACGGAAGGGCGTTATGATCCAGTTGCATTAAAATAAAGTTAAAAATCAATGGTTCCCCATTTCCCGCCGAATTCTGGAGGCATTGCGTGCTGAGTGGCGGAATTCAACGCCGCGCTTTGCCTCTACACCAGAGCGAAGAAATTGAAACATAAATATTTCATTTCTTCGAGTGGAACCCACAACCAGTCGCGTTTACAGTTACACTTTGTGCCTCTGCGCCACGACTGGCCTCTCAAAAAATATATGTTTGGTAATTATGTGTACTGGATGACATTATATTTATTATCTAACTTGTATCCTATACACTATATAGTGATACATAAAATAAACCACGTTATATGTGATTAGAAATTTTCCTTCAGTTTTCTCGTGTGGGCTGCAATCTTCCTCTTTTTCTATTATATTAACATATTACAGTTAAAAAGAAACGGCATCGTCAAAACGTGAAGTATACTTTTGGGTATGAAATATAAAAATACTTAAACGAATCTTCTAAATGTATGTAAGAAAGAAACTGATCCGCAAAGAGGGATGAGTGATAGGTTTCTTTTAATAATAAAGAGATATATGGAATATTTTTTTAAATCAATTAAGTAGTATTAAATACATAAACTAAGAAGGATTGCATTTTCAATGTTTTTTTTTATCATTATAAAATAATAATTAATATAGATAAATGCCCCCTACGATTGTATCATTTAAAATATTGTAAATGAAATATTTTAAAATTAAAATTTCCATAATTTAAAAATCGGTAAAATTCAATATACATATTGTTCGATTAGTTAAAAGATAAAGCTTGCGTGTTTCCCCTCGGGGCTAACCCTTCCCTACGCATTAATTACAACAATGCACAGTAACTAACGAACGCACGGTAGTTTAATATAATAATAAACGACCTAGGTCCCGTTTTAATTTTAAAAATATATTTTTTGTTGAATATGTTTTTAATGTTATTGTATAAAAACAGTGAATTTTTGGAACAGATAATTTTGGGAGAAAGTAAGCCAAGTATAAACGTTTTTTTTTGCTTCACGCTGCATCTCGCATATTGCAGGGTAGATAGAGGGAACTAAGTGTTGAGACACTATGTTCACCGCCGCTCGCGTAAACACGGTTGAGGAAACAATGTTGCGAAAATTTATGAAAAATGATTGAAATATAATAATTTCCCCGAGTGAGTATCGAATTCATAACCATTGCGGGTACACTGGACTGTATTATTGTACCACAGTAGGCTTGGTGATGTGGGATTAATATATATTTTAAAAACCATGTTCTGTTAGACACATTCTAACTGATCTAGTATCTATACTAATATTATAAAGCGGAAGGGCTTGTTTGATTTGTGCGGTTTAACGCGCTCAAATCTCTGAAACTATTGGTTTGAATTAATTTTTTTTTGTGCTGGATATTTTGTGTATCAAAGAAGACATTCGGTTGGTTACATTACATTCATTATTTTCATGTAAACCACTGAACTTCCGGTTGGCATTTCCTCGGGCACTTAGAACGTGAGGTGTTAGATAAATATTAACTGACACAGTATTTTAAATAATTACGGTTTTTATTCGATTCCCAAAAAAAAAGAAACATTTGAAACAAAGCAAAATTTAAATAAATTAATATACATTATTTTACATGCATTACAATCAATCTTCCTACATTCTACACGGTTTGCATAAATGAGAAAAATAAAACATTTTTTTTAAAAACATGTATGATTCATACAACCAAAATGGAATAAGGAACCATTCACAACTGAAGTCTAATACATTCTTGTCGTGTGATACAATTGTCTTGTATATGGTCTAACAATGCTATTCAATTTATATAAAGGCATATTATAGATTTGTATAGATATATAAGTAGATACTGATTAAGAAAGGAAGTTAGAAATGCAAGCAGCCTGTGCATTGTCTCGAGCTTCTAACCTATTTAATGTTTGTTCTCCACTTTACTTTATTTGTCCATCGATTTCCGACACATTTCTCTGCCAGAGTGGAGAAATAATAAAATTCTTCCGAGTAGGGATTGAACCCTCAATTGTGCCGTTACAGTCAAATGCTGTGCCACTGCTCCACGATGACCTTAAATTAATTTCGGGTTATATTTTTTACAAGAAATTAGAAAAATATTAAAGGGTTATTGACAATTTTCTTAGTTTCCAGATAATTTTAGTTTTAATATTTTTGTAATACGTGACACATATGTAATGGCATTATTTTTCTGAAACAATATATCGTATATTCTAACCATTAATCCACAATAGAGTTAAAAATACATTTCTTAAATAACAAAATAAAAAAAAAACAATTCTAAATCCGGAAACATAATCAATTGAGAATAACTATAGATAGGTATAAACATCGAGAACTAAATGAAAATCGACGTAATAGAGAATAAAACGAATCGCAAGTAATAGTTGTAATGTAGATAGCCTTGAAGCTGATTGAACGACGATCATCCACTTGCTAACAAGGTTCCGATGTCCTTTGTGTTTGTAATTAAAAAATATATATAACTATTTACTGTTATTTATGAAAGGAGTTCAACACTATGGTAGGTCAAGTTGGATATATGTTCGGGGGATTATATTTGGATTTTTTAAATTTGGTATGACCAAGCGCGGTGTTGAGTTTCGTAAACCAACGTGCAATGTCTTGAATTAAGGCTGGTGGGAAATGAAATGTTTCTTAAACTAGGAGTTGTCTGCTTATAATACAACTTCCGGGATAAAGCGTGTTTTTAAGAATCAAGTAAATGTATTTACAAAAAACAAGCATATCTCGACGGGACAGTGTCAAAGTAAACGTGATGGTTGTGGATACAATCTATTCATACTATATTTAATTTATTACTATTTTTCCTATCCAACGATCAATGTTTACCACAAAAACACAAAATAAATAACCAGACTCCAAGGGGTTTGTGACCCCTAATTCTTGTGGATGCATTAAAGTACATATTCTCTGCCTAAGTGCCTTATAAGTACGTAAATGCACAGTTCACTTCCTTTTCTTCTAGTGGGAATCGAACCCACAACCGTCACCCCTACCGCTGTGCCACGACGGCAAATTTGTAATTCCGCATTAGACAGATCATTCAACTAGATACATATTATATGAATCATATATAAAGATCTATCTCAAATTATACGGAAATACATGACTATATTAATTAAAGATACCAAAAGCGTTCTCGGTATAAGATATTTTATACCATGAATTCTAGTGATTCATAGTAGTACGTTCAAATTTTGCTGGCAAATGATTTTAGACTTAATGCTTATGAAATAGGGTGTATTTTAAAATGAACACATTTAAAAGGAGTTATGAATGAATTGTAGTGGAATATTTAGTAGTAATTTGTAGTAAACAAAATATTATGTCATAGTAAGGAAGTTTTAAGGTGAGTAGGTTATATAGCATCGTGCAAGGGGGTCAATTTCTGGATCCTAGTATTTGTTATGGGTGCTACATAGCTTTATAAAAACATATGTTTTTTAGGTCACCCTTTAACATAATTATAGCAGCTAGCGGCGGAAAGGGAGAAACTAGTGTCAAGTCACTCCGTTCAAGGTATAGCGTTCTAAGTGCGAAACTCATTGCCGTCCCTTGTCATGCCAGAGCTCTATAAGAACATGAAACTTAAATATTAAAATATAGTCGAATGATTAGTGTTAGCCATTGTAGCACAGTGGCACAGCATCTTGCCGTAAAGGCGGTTGTGGGCTCTATTCCCTCGAAGGGGCATTAAAGATTTTCAAGTCTCCCCTTCAAGGTAACAATACAAAGCTCAGCATTAAGTTCTGCCACTCAATAAGCAACATTTGACAAGTGGATTTTGCGTAGGAAATGGAGTATCTTTACATATATAGAGTAAGTAAGTAAGTCTCGTTGCATATGCAGAGTTAGTCATGCTATATGCGGGATGAGTAGTATGGATTCGTTGCGCAACGAATGCCAGTGTGCCAGACCCCGCGAGTCGATGCGTCGGAACTAAAAAAAAAAAAAAAAAAAAAAAAAAAAAAAAAAAAAAAAAAAAAAAAAAAAAAAAAAAAAAAAAAAAAAAAAAAAAAAAAAAAAAAAAAAAAAAAAAAAAAAANCCTTTTTTTTTTTTTTTTTTTTTTTTTTTTTTTTTTTAGTTCCGACGCATCGACTCGCGGGGTCTGGCACACTGGCATTCGTTGGCACACCCAACGAATCCATACTACTGGGATGCCTAATTTAAAAGAAAGAAATATAAATATAAAAAATCTGCAGAAACAGGATAGGCAGAGGGAATCTAGTATTAAGACACTCCGTTCCCCACTTTCCGCCGAATTCTGGTAGCATTGCATGTTGAGTGCCAGAACACAACGCCGGGCTTTGCGTAGACACCAGAGCGAAGAAATGAAAATATAAATTTAAATAAATATTTCATTTCCTCGAGTGGGGATCGAACCCACAACCTATTACATTTACAGTCATACTTTGTGTCCCTGCACCACGATTGGCTTCGGCCTCTTTCTTTCTTCCTCTGACTCTTTTTTTGTCTTTCTTTCTCAAGATACAAACATACACTCACTCCTTCATTAAATTTATAGTAGACATAAACAATAATTTATATAATACGAAGATGAAAAATAATCTAAATAGTTTTCAAATGAGTTTTTAATATATGCCTACTGTATATGATATCATTTGATGAATATATTAAACATTTTTTTTACACTTTGTCATTTAATTGACACATATGATGTAGCTACGATCAAATACAGATTTTAAATAACAGTGATTTTAAAGATGTTCCCACCTTAACTAATTGGTACCAAGTGAATTCTATAAGGGTTAGATTTTTTTTTTGAAGTACGGAACCCTAAAAAAAGAATTATAAGAATATAAATTAGAAATACTGTCAGGCCAGATAAGGGCGCAAGCAAGAGCAAAACAAGCGCGTCTTTCTCTACCTTAAAGGTCGGAAACGCACCTGTAGCTTCCACTCAAGGAAATATTTTATATTATATAATTTGTATTGAGTCCCGCCGAAAGTGAGCAGTAATATTATATTTATTATTTTAGTAAAATTAATAATTTGCTACCTAGAATACCTGACCTGATGTGTGACACGTTGATTGTTTATTGACTTATTGTTTATTTTCCTCTTCAACGACCACCAAAGTATGTAGGTATATCCATTGACGTTGCACGTAAAGGGAAAAACCCTAAATTTCCCGTAAAAAATTTGGCATAAATTACTTTTTTCATAAATACTTCTTTAATATTAGGCGTCTTTTTGAACAATAGGCTAAGTAATTGTATTCCAATATTTCATAAGTCTATGACTGTATGGCGCGTTTGTGGATTGGATTTTCACAGTGGGTTTATTTACATTCAAAATCGTTTTTCTTTTCCTCAACTACCAAAATAATGTTCATTATATCTTAACACTAGAGTATAGGTGCGTATGTCATGTGAGAAAAATCGCGAAACTGTTTTGTCAAAATTCGCCATTCAAATTCATCTTAAGATAAAATGAACGAAATGTGATTTGGTTCTATATTACATTTTCTTTTAACTAATTAACAATTTGCTTTATCGACATAGCGCCTCTCCTCTTATATTATATATATATATATATATATATATATATATATATATATATATATATATATATNTCTCTATACCTATATTACTTTCTATATACTGAAATCGATTCATCTACTAAATTCAAAAAAATTAAATCATCTGCTAATTAAATTATTAATTTTATATATTTATTATGTAACGAAAAGTAGCCCAATGGTGCATCAGGGGAACAAGCGTGCAATGGTAAATATAGATTGTGGGTTTGATTTCCACTCAGAGAAATTAAATATTTAATATTTTCATTTTCTCGCTCTGGAATCGATTCAAAGCGCGGCGTAGAGTTCCACCACTGAACAATATTTATTTTGAACTCTGTTATACATAATTTATATTGAAAGTTGCGTAAGCTATGAAAGTGTATAAACAATAATAATGAATTGCATTATTTGTTTACAAAAGAGTCATAATTTTGTATAACATTATTAAAATTTTGAATCATTTCAACGTTTACTATGTAATATGTTTTCAATTGCGTTTTGACCAAGGAGAAAGTAAAAAAAAAAAATCAGCTTCACGCTGTATCCCGCACACAGCAGGGTAGGCAGAGGGAACCTAGTGTTAAGACACTCCGTTCCCCACTACACGGAGAAAGTAAAGTAAGTTCAAAAAAGAAAAATTGAAAAAATAAATAAATTATTAACAACTGTTTTCAATTTTTTTAAGAAATCCTGTATTAATTTAGTGATATAAGGTCTACGTGATTAAGAAAAAAAACCGGACAAGCTCGAGTGGGGCTCGTGCACCGGGGGTTCCGTACAAGAAATGGAGGTCTCGAGCTTTTTCTGACTTGAACTAGTGGAATTAATAGATACTAAATTTTGCCCCCCTTTTAGGGCTATTTTTTTTAAGATATAACCAAATTTATAGCCACATTTTATTTCATAATTCTAGGTCAACAGAAAGTACCATATTAATTTTGATTCCCTTTATACTGTCGAAATATGCGTTTTTTGCGATTTGCCATATCTCATTTTCATGATGTTGGTTTTTACATGTTTATGATTTATAGTTATATGCTAGTAAATTTAAGTAGTTTATTAATAGTTAATGGTTTGTTTTAAAATAGAAATAATTAAACTGTAAGATAATATTACTATAAATACTTTGTAAGTAATGTTTTATCTATTTTCTATAAGAGTTACATCAGATGGTAGAGTAACTTATTTAAAAATACATGAGTATGTATACAGCTATTACGTAACGGCGATATCGAAGTTTTCTTTATCCAAAACAGTATAGAAGTAATAACAAAAAACATTAATTAGAAAATAGTAAAAAAAATGTGATCTAATTAACAAGGAATGATGAATGGACTAGTGCATACTATTTCCCTATACATTGCTTTGTCATCCATACATTAGTACTATCCAAGGCTATTATCCCGATGCTAGTAATATTTCGTCACGGCAAGGACAATAACAAGATGATATGAACCGAATCGCGTCAGTGATCCTCATGAATCAGCTAGGAAGTTAACTTTTATAAACACAGCGCGCCCTGCACACGCCATTCAATTCACAAACGTTAGAGACGACGCACGCGCAAAACGCAAAATGGCCGGCGGAGTTTATCGTGTCGCTTTACACATTTTAAACGCAATCCAATTTATATTTGGACTTGCTATAGCATCAGCCTCTATATGGTTCTTCACCCAAGTGTACCAGTTCACCAGCCTGAGGAACAGCAACCACTATCTCCTGGATTACACGGTATACTGGCCTCAAGCCGTTCCCTGGATGTTCTTCATCGTCGCGTTATTCGTTATCGGTGTAACTTCCTGTGGTTTCGCAAGTGCTAAAAGGAAAAGTCGATCGCTTCTGACCGCGTACGTAATTGTGCTATCCGTAGTGATCGTGTGCTTGATAGCGGCGGGCATAGTGGCTCTAGTTTTTGCCAACAGCAAATCGACTGACGATTTCGTCAAAGACACAGTATGGGATGTGTATTTCCAAGCGAAAGCGGATACGGAAGTTGCGGAATCTTTTGGAGTTATCGAGCGGAAGTTGCACTGCTGTGGCGCGGACAGTCCCCGTGATTATAAAAATTGGAAATCGGAATTTCCGGTGTCCTGCTGCGACGTGTACTACCATGGATGGTTGGAGCCTTACGCGATGGACTGTGAGTTCACAAACAAACTAGCTAATGAGAGACACGGCTGCTCTACAGTTGCTGCGCAATATGCACGTATTGCAATCATTGTTTTATCTAGCGCGGCGATATTCACAGCGGTGATTGGCTTGATTGCGATTGCATACGCCGTCATGTTGTCCAAAGCGTTAGAGAAGAGAAGTCGCCCACCACCCCAAAACGAATCCGAGAGCAAGAAGGTACTATTGTAAAGAATGACGTAAGTGTTTTTGTGTTTGACTAAGGTCACCTTAAGAGGTGCGGTTCATTGCGTGATCGCTCAATGACAGAGTTGATAGAATTTTAGATTTAAATTTAAATTATTTATAAATTATGTTTTTTTTTTAATATTAGTAGTAGATTGAGTGTATCAATGTGCGGTATAGATGGTTGTATAACGTAAAACCTGTCGTGGCCTCCACTGTGTTGTTGAACCCATGACCCACTTACTATAGAAAATGCCAATATTTACTTTTGATGCGAACACTACGCTCATATTTTTGTTGAAACATTATTTTTGTAAACAAAAAAGCAATATTCTATTTACATATATAATAATGCTTTTATCACAAACACGAATCTCTTTTATTCAAAGTAGGTTAAGGATATGAGGTTGTTTCATTCTCCGTAGAGAAAGAAAATTAACTTCATCATAGCGGCACTAGATAAATCTCATATTTATTGTAGAAATATACAAGAATGTGTGAAAACGTTTGTGTCTGAGAGACGTATTTTTAGAACTCTACATAACTTAGTGACGATACATTGCCAGCTTGATTGAGACTTTGTTCGGAAAACTTTAGAATATTATATTTATATTTTTATTACTATTGTTTACACAATAATCAGTATTTGTGTATAGAATATGTTTAATTGTATTGACGCAAATGATTTTGGAGCCAAAAACAGTCCATAAACAGTTCACCATTTATAATCTAATATAATTATACTTTAGGATTATATAAAGTATATATATAAAGTGTATGTGAAAAAATGTACTACACGTGCACAGTATTATTTTTTTTTATATGACAGTCATTAAATGACAGTAAGTTTATTTAGTTTCTTTAGATAGAGCACCTGGTGGAAAATAAATAATCCGTCCAAAAATATTATATTTAAGTTAGTATTAAGGTAAGTAACGCAACCATAGCTTTTATTTTTAACTTTAAGCCATGTGGGTTAGAGTCCCAATAAAAAAGCATTTATTTTGTAAGAAGGGCGTTTCCTCAATGTGGGTAGACAAAGAGCTATATCAATTAACAAAAAATATACATGTAGACAAAGGGGTAAATAAGATTCATAGTTCAAATATGCAATATATTAACTATTTCATTTCCTCAAGTGGGAATCGAACCCTCAACCTGTCGCGTTTATAGTCGGATGCTTGTGCCCTTGCACCACGAATAGCCTCAAAGAAATAATGGGCAAAACATAAAAATCATAACATTGAAAAAGTAGAAATCATTTTTTTAACCGAGGTATGATGACTCTTTAAGGTTTCCAGCAACATATTATATTTCATCAACATATTATTAATATCTCGTAACTTAACCACATAAAAATGATTACAAATTAATAAATTGAACAAATGAAATAAATAATTACAAGTGACTCACGTCTCAGTCCTCCAACGGGTGAGTAATACCTTAGCTTATGATTAAACTGACCACATATTGATTAACTCATTAAACTATAATTTATATATATTAAAATTTCGTAGAAATTATTTAATTTAATAAAAAGATTTAAGTTTTCTTAGAAATATTGAAAGTTTTGTGGCTGGATTTTCAAAAAGTATATAATAGTAAAATTTTAATAGTTATTAAGTAAGGTAGCTAGTCTCTTTAAGTATTAAGTGAAAAAAAGATTTAAAAAGCAACTTCACGCTTTTCGCGCGTAGCAGTATAGACAGAGAGAGTAGAGTCAAGACATTACGTTCTACACTATCCGAATTCGATACATTACGATCCGAATTCGAACTTATCTTATTATATATATAGTATAGTATTATTTCTGCAGCCAATGATTTATTTTATATAGAGTTCAAAATTTCTAGCAAAAGTATTAAAGTTTCTTCATAACGAACAAAGACTCAATCAAAGGCCAGCATTAGAAATGGCAACAGGATGTACCACTGCCACTACGTGACTCACATTACAAGGGGTTAAATGATACACATCTAAAATTACCCCATGCACGTAATAATAATTATAAAAGTGTTTTTTTTATAATAATGCTATAGCGTGAATGTTTTTTTTTTTATTTTGGGTAAATTAACTCTACAAGACTTATAAATGCCATGCGTAAATGACTTTAAACAATTGGTTGTAGAGTTGACTTGATAGAGTAAGAAGTAACAATAGTTTTGTTCTTTAAAACGGTATTATTTTATACGTTTTACTTTATAGGTATATATTTTTTCTCTATTACTGTTCGAATATTCTTAAACAAATTTATCAAAAATATTTCACGCAAAAATTGAAATTTATGACGTTATTTACGCATTGGAAACTTAGTAGTAACTTCTATGATGTATTTGATAAGTTATCGACAGGCAAATAGAGCATAGCTTATTATGTTTTGTCCCTTTCTAACCCAAAGTTAGCTTATATGACTGAGAGAGAACGGTGTATTTTGTTATTCTAAGTTAATTTTAATGTATTATTAAGTTACACTAATTTGCTACGTTATACAGTTTAGGTTTACGAATAGGGTTCGTATGATAATGATTATGAATAAATTATATTTAAGTATTATTTATTAGTACAAATGTTTTTTATAATATCTTGTTTAAGTATCTATGTTTATGTATTTATATATACATTCATAAAAATATACAGTTTGTTTGTTACATATGGAATGTTATTAAAGTCACATAATTTTGCTTACTTTGTGAGAATAATGCATATATGTATTAATATTAAAGTGTAATAGTTTAAAATTTCTTAATTTCTTATTTTTCTATTAACATATAAAATAATATGAGATTAAAACATGTTTTTGAACAAAATATTTTTTGCATATAAAATTCTCACAAAATAGCTAATATAGTCTTGATTAAGAATTATATTGTAAATATTTATTTATTATATAAGTGCACTGTGTGTTTGTTTGTTATATAAGAACAGACTGTACCTTTTTGCAACCAAAATGTCTTATATGTACATTTTTTTTTTGCATTTTTGAAGGCTATTATAAGCTTTAAAATAAATATTTTTGTAAAAAAAATGGTTTTATTTTTTTTTGTAGAGTCTAAGGTACTTAATTGTATGGTAATTAAATTAATTGTTTCGAAGAGTTCATAGCAAGATTACAACATCTTTAATTATATTTTAACGACTAAATATAGCATCAATCAGTTAAATAATAGCAGTTATTATTATGGTTTAATAGAAAAACGGTTTTGAAAATTATTATTATAGACTTAGAAAATATATTAAATGTGCATATTGGCCTTGTATATCCGTGATTTGATCACGTACTTATACAATTATTTGCAACTCTACATTTTAATATTCTTATACATATATATGTATAAGAATATTAAAATGTAATGTTTTGTTTTACAGTTTGTGCCCCTGCGCCATTCGTGACAAAGTGTGACTGTAAAATCGACTGGTTGTGGATTCGATTCCCACTTGAGGAAATGAAATATTCCTTTACATGTATATTTTCATTTCTTCGTTCTGATGTTGAGGCAAATCGCGGCAATGATTTTCGCCCCTCAACACGCAATGCCTCCACAACTTGGCGGAAAGTGGGAAACGGAGTGTCTTAACACTAGGTTCCCTCTGCTTACCCTGCTGTGTGCGGGATACAGCGTGATGCTAATTAGATTTTTTTGAAATAAATTAATCACACTAAAATGCTTCGATGAGATTAAATGTTACCGTGCTTGCCTTTTAAAGACTTCTGAAGGCAGATTCTGGAAGACAAGTATGATTTATAAGGTAAGACTATCTAATGAACATTACTATTACTAACATTAATAATTATCATAATATTATAGGGTAGTATTCAATTTATATTAGCAGTATATATTATATTTTAAACAAAAACCGCAAAGTTTATAATTAGAGTTAGACTTGATAAGAAATATTTAGGTCATTAGTATTTATATTATTAACAGAGGTAGACAAATTCTAAATTTTCTTTATTGAAATAGACTATTGCAAGCACTGCTGAATCGTCGAAAATGTCGTGAATGTGTGACCGTAGCACGTTCAAATCTTGCACGTCCAGACACTTATATTAGAAATATAATAATTTTCAATTTAGACAGACGAAGTTTGTTGTTTTAGTTTAGTAGTAGTAAAGTTTATTCTTTTTTTATTTTTTTTGTAATATGCCACAATAATTTTGTCATACGAGGATAGTGCAAAATATGTGATGATCAAGCAAAATGAGTTATATAATATTTACTTACATTGCAATTTAGTAAATGACAACCATTTACATAATTGTAGCAAAAATAATTAGACAGGTGATTATGACTCCATTAGTAATAAACATTAGTGGCAGTTTACGATCTAATTGGACGAAATTGAATGAAAGTAAAAATGAAGGCGGAAAGCAAAATTACTTTGCGTAACTTGATGTCATCAGCAAAGTGTAGAGCAAACTATGTCATCGATAACCGGTAACACGTTAGTTAAATCACGTATAGTAGTTTTATATTATACGCTGACTTTTATATTGTGGGAAACGGATACGATACGATAGTGTTTAAGATTTAAGGTGTATGTATTTTTTATTGATATTTGACTTTGTTTCAATAAAAAATTAACAATTTGTAAAATAGACTTAATAATTTTTGCTATAATACATTTATATTGTTTTTCATTTCATACTATTTGAAATATTATAATATTTCAAAGTTTATTTGAGTAGTAGTATTGGGAAGAAGGAGTGAATCAAAAAACGTAAATCATAATTATAAGCATTATGCAAAAAAATATCCAAAATATTCATAGTTATATTAATAATTTAGTAAATTATTATCAATATTATTTTTACACAGATTAATCCAAGTCCAATTTGAATTACTTTCCAATATAATACTTAAATGTTAAATAAACACGCATTGTTATATATTTATATGTATGTGTATATACTATTAGTCAAGTAGTATGAGCTATATACTGTATAAGTAAGTCAATTTACATTGTGACTACATTTAAAAGACATTAGAAAAGACAAGAAATCTCAATCAAATCTTAGTCACTCTCACTGAACAAATGTCGTTATCGTATCGTGACATCTAAATGTTACCTAAAAGACCGCGGCAAGCTGCGCACGAGTTTATAAAAGGCTTCGCGAAGTTGCAACGCTTCTCATTACACTGCCAACCTTCGAACACGTTGAACGCATAAAGATGGCGAAAGAAGATTTATTCAAGGGAGTGCTTTACGTAGTGAATGTTATTTACGCGGTGTTTGGTCTCGTCACCGCCGCCACTGGAATATGGTTCTTCGTGCAATTATCCGAGTTTGTTTCGCTTAGAAACAGCAACCATTATTTGTTGGACTACAGAGTGTATTGGCCGCAAGTGGTACCATGGCTCTTTATATTATTGGGATTATTCGTTATGATTGTCGCCTTCTGTGGATGGTGCGGCACGAACAAGGAAAGCAGAGGATTGTTGGGAATGTACGGGATTTTCATGATTTTGATTGTCTTGGGACAAGCGATAGCGGCTACATTGATATTTGTTTTCGTTGATGGTGAACATACTGATAAGTTCATCAAAGACACAGTTTATGATGGATACTACAATTCACAGTCTAACCCTGACGTCTTCAAGGCATTTGGAAGGATTGAAAGAAAGTTGAGATGCTGTGGTGCCAATGACGCTCGTGATTATAGAAGCTGGAGAAATGATTTGCCTTTGACTTGTTGTTTGGACAGCTATTACCGAGCTACTTGTGAATTCACTGATAAGGAGGCCAATGAACGTTTGGGATGTGCTAAAGTGGCAGCTGTTTACACAAAGATTATAAGCTCATCTGTTGCTGGTGCATCGCTACTTATATCTATTGTGGAGATAACTGGAGTCATACTTGCTTGGAAACTCTTCAATTCATTACAAGAAGTGGAACATTACATCACAGAGAGAAAGGAGGGAGAGACCGAGTGCTAATTTGAACTAAAGGTAACGTGAACTAGTGTTGCCTGATTTCACAATGTTTGAATAGTTCGTATAGTATTGTGAGTGGTCGATTCCACGGTTCAATAATTTAGGTGAGAATCTCTTTATATATTGTTAAGCCCAAAACGTGAGCCATATAAATTATATTTTTTTATTTACTTCGTATTTTAAAGCAGCATTTTAATGGCTTTTGTTAGATGTTAATTATTTTATGTATTAAAAATGACGTCACACAATATGGAGGTAATAAGACGCCGCATAATTACTTTATAGGAAAAACTTATAATATATATGTATTATTAGCATTCCTGGCGTCTTTGTAGTTATTTTATTTTATCAAGAATGGACTGTATCACAATATTTTTACTTGGTGCTTTACTTTTAGCCAAATTTTACCACCGATTTTGTATTGCACATAAATACGTATACGCGTTTAAGTTAGTGTATACTCGTAGGTTGGTATGTGAGCCGATATTTCTGCCGAATCGATCGCTTAACGCGACTCTCGATAACTTTTCATATTTTAAACTGTCGAATAAAGTTCATTTCCTTAAGTAAGGAAAATTAATTTTTATTCCTTCTGGGTAAGTCCAGTATTACCCGAATATTGTTACCATTTCTTGTGTCATTTTAACGGTAATTGGTCTCTATGTAGAGTTTATATAATATGTTACTCATATTTTTTTAATTTTATTTATATATTTAACAATTTTTAAAATTTTTAAGAGAATATATTTAAATTTTATTATATCTAAAGATAAGATATTTTATTGATAAAATTTAATAAAAAAGATGGCATAATAACATTCACATTATTTATACAAAGAAATTCATGTAAATTTCTAGCGTAAATTTAGTTCAATGTACACGCACAATTAATATTATTTTCATACTGGCGTGCTGTTAAAATTACTAAAGATACACCCAGGTCAGAGTTCTTTAATTTGACGCCTCGTGAGTTTAATTTCCTTCTTAATTCTATGAATCATTACCTGAGTAAGTCAATTGTGCGACCTCGATGCCCCACCACGAGTGTATAGTAATATTTGTAATACATGAATGATTACGCAAGACTCTTGAATAGCAGCTAATGGTAGATTCCGCCATGGACATCTCGACTCTACATATTTATAGAGTTAACAATGACATGTGTGTAGGTTTTTTACGACGCCGGTTCTAATATACGCTGAACAACAATAATAGGAGAATATAAGATTTTATTATACCAAGTGCTTATTGAAGTTTTTGTTAATTGTTAGAAAAACTTCACAAAAAGTACAATGGTCTGATAATATTTCGTATTTATTTCTTTTAGAATTATTATATATTATTTTATTTTTATTTTATTATAGTGAAATAATATAATAGTAATTTTAAAGTAGAGTAGTAGCAGTATAGCGTGTAGAATCGTAGGTAGATAGTATTGTAGTGGTTATGAGAAAAATTCGACCTCGACTCGCTTAGCTATGTGTCTCTAATTTAGTACCATTTATGCAACTTTAACAAATGTTGAAAACTTTGTTGTTATTCAACTTTGACATTTCTATTATGATGGATGAGTACTTTATTTTAGAACCTGCTTACTACTTATTACTTATGAATATAAAAGTTAATAAATATGTTTTAAAATAAATTATTTACAATTTAATCATTTATTTGGAATATTAATAAACATTTCTATCATTATGGTGTGATATCTTATATTATTTATACAATTATATGTCATATCTCAAAATAATTATCATGCTTTTATATTTCTTGTTATAAAAAGTATAATTATTTATCATGACTTTATTACATTGTGCATTTATGTGTAATTAGCATTCATTAATTTATATTTAATTATGTGAGAACTCAGAACTTCCAAGTATTGTTAACATTATACATTCTATATAAGAATAATATATATTTTATATTATATATTATAGATATAATAAGTACATATTTATTTTATATAACACTTTTATTTATATATAATACATAAAAGTATATATGTATTAGCGATATATTGGAATGCGCAAGAGCATGTCGATTTAAATGTAGAGTCGTGTTTGTTTTCGTCACACTTGCGTAACGACTTAGAGGTCTATCGATGGTATGGGTGTTTCTTTCATAATAATTACGAAACTCAAAAGAAAAAGCGGGCCGTGACACAAATATTTTCTTAATATGTTATAAAGGTGCCATCTTATAGCAATTTCGTTGTATTTTTTAATAATTTTATATAGTATATAAAGGATTTTTCACAGTAATGATTGTAAATATATTGAAATTATTTATAAATTTGTGGCTCGATTTGATAGTACTTGGAGGATATCTAAGAGATGTTGGTTGTAGTCCAAGTTTGTAAAGGTGATTTTAATATATTTAAAAGATACTTTTTTCAGCCGTCTAATTTATATAAGGGAAGCTTCCGTCCTTTTACATATATAATTATATTTATATGCCAAAGACATGTACATGAATGTACATAAAAATGGATTTTTCATGCAAAATAGTATGAGTCTACACAAACAGTCTACAATCAATAAGTTATTATAATTCGAACTAGTCTTAAGTCGTTTATATAATAAAATAAAACTCGTAAGAAATAAATTTTTATCAAATCTTATTGGTTATTTTATTTTTTTACCTATATTTTGTTTAAAAATGCAATATAATTTCAAAGGCTAAATGTACACTTTGGTCGCAACTCTCAGGCACTGTTCTAAGATTTCTCATACTTAATCTCATGCAAAATCGACTGGTTGTGGGTTCGATCCCCACTCGAGGAGATGAAATATTTACTTAAATTTATATTTCCATTTCTTCGCTCTAGTGTCGAGGTTAAGCGCGGCATTGAGTTCTGCCCCTCAACACGCAATGCCTCCAGAATTCGGCAGAAAGTGGGGAACGGAGTGTCTTAACACTAGGTTCCCTCTGCCTACCCTGCTATGTGCGGGATACAGCGTGAAGCTGATTCTACCTTTTTGAAATATAAAATTTATTATGGCACTCCTTTTTTGCTTCACACTGTATGCCGCATATAGCAGAGTAGGAAGAGTAAACTTAGTGTTAAAACACTCCTTTCCCATTAAGACAATTCCATTCCTCATTTTTCAAGTGACGAATTCTAGAGGCAATGGGTATTAAGTGGCGGAACTCAACGCTAAAGCGTCACTTGAATTATATTAAAATTGTAATTATGAATTTAATAAATATATATTTTAACTTTCCATATAAATTTATAGAGCTACTTACAAGTAGAAAATGAAAAGATTTAACACCTTAGAATCACAAGGTTAAGTTTCTATTTCTTTTATCTTTAATCGATAAAAATATAAAAACTATAATATTAAAAATATATTATTTTACTATCACTTTGAGAAGACTGTGAAATATTATATAAGGATTGTGAATGTTCATATGAATGGTCAAATAGGTTGTTTCCTATAAAAAAACAAGCCTAACAGATTCACACCTTCCTACTTTTCGATTTAGAGTCCGGCCTCAAGAAAAACATATAAAAATTCAAAATAGTATGGCTTGACACTAAGTTGTCTATGCTCACGTAGTTTATAAATAAATAAGAAAAAAAATACAAAAATAAAAACAGTAGTCTCTATTCTATCACAAAAGAAAATATAAAAAAGCTATAACAAAAGGTGACTTTATAAACACATACAATATAGCAGTAGTAAAAAGAGTAACCGCGCGGTTTACGTCGAAGGTCACAACGGTATCCTAAATGTTTGTCCTTAGATTAACGTCAACTGGACGTGCCTTATCTTTAATATATTGGAATATTTTGAAAAGAAAATTTTTAAGTTTCGCGCTGTATCCTAGCTAGCTAGACGAAGGAGAACAAAGTGTTAAGATACTACGTTTTTCGCTTTCTACTTGGCGGAACTGTTATCTTATTAGAGCTGGAAAATAAAAATAATTCATTGTCCAGAGTGGGAATCGAACCTACATAAGTATATTGTTATACTTATGTAGGTACAATATAAGTATATTGTTGTCCCATCGCACCAACAAGTCCTTGAGTTCTAGTCAATTTACTATTTTCATTTAAAATACCATATTTTCGATTGAATACCTCTTTTTTTAATGTATATATATACGCCTCAGAATACAGCGAAAAGTGGTGAACAGAAGTGTCTTAATGAGAACGGAGTGTCCCAACACTAGGTTCCCATGTACCGTCTACCTACCCTGCTATGTGCGGGATATAGCGTGAAGCTAAAAAAAAGTAATATTAAAATATACAAGAGTCGATTCAAGTCACATCCATAAATAGTAATGCCACGTTGTGACCCACATTTAAGAAGTTATGTAGTTTGTGCAAACGCAGATAAATAAACAAAATAATTGCCGTATAGAGCGTAACGACACGTTGGCCAGTGTGTGACATGTTAGTATATAAATTAATATTACATTCTATATTTTTAGGTTCCTTTGAGGATGCCATGGCGCAGTAGTACGTTTGACAGTAAACGCGATGATTGTGGGTTCGATTGTCACTCGGGAAAAACAATTGTTTTCATTTTTCCGTCCTGATAGCACGGCAAGTAGCGGTGGTATCTTAACTCTAGGTTCCCTCTACATATCTTTTTATATGCTGGATGGAGCTAGCAAAAAAGAGCAACCAGTAACCGCTTTAGATGGCGTTAACATAACAACACATGAGAATTTTAATTACCCAGTTATTACTTGAATGTATGAATCATCTGCCTCATAATGAGAATATACATAACTACAAGACTTAATGTGTGACTCATGCATACGTTACAAGAAAACCTAGAAAGTAGTATAGTTCTAACCAGTTTATTTTCACTGCTTATCAGGAAAGCTCACTAGTACTACTACTGGAAGATTTATTTAGGACAAGCTTTAAGAAATACACATACATATTTTAAAAATTTATACGAAATTAGAATATAAGCTATTTTTAATTTCTATAATTTTATACTTACAATTTTTATTGAACTTTTGAACTTTTGGTCAACAAAAAATATAAATAAAACAAATAATGTCGATGATATTGGATATAAATCTCAATACTATATAAATGTCAATAAAAAATAAAGATTATTGTAAGAATATGTAAAACTAAAAAAATACTTTGAACCTAAAATTATCACACATTGAATTGAACTCTGTTGAACAGGTTGTTGGTTCGATTCCCACTCAAGGAAATTAAATATTTAATATATTTATTTCCACGCTCTGGTCTCAACTATAGTAGGTACAAAACGCGGCGTCGAGTTTCACCACTCAAAACGCAATGCCACCAGAATTCGGCGAAAAGTGGGAAACGGAAGTGTCGTAATGGGAACTGAGTGTCTTAACACTAAATTCTCAGGTTCCCTCTGCTTACCCTGATATCCGCGTGATACAGCTATAAGCTAATAAACTTTAACTCGAAACATTACATGAGTGGCGGAACTCAACGGCTCCTTTTATACCTACCATAGGTAAATGAAAATAATTTAAATATAATCATTCCTTCGAATGGAGATTGAGCTTACGACCATTACTTCTATTTTAATATTTATTATTAGCTACTCTCAAATCTTATCATAACAACTTTCAAATACATTTCGCATTATGTAAGTCTTGTCAGTACATTTTTTTCTATAGGCCCCATATGTACTCGTAAAGCTGACCTCCTTGACACACATAAAAGCGTTTTCGTTTGAAGGTGGTTTCACTCAACACTATGCGGTATAACCAAACTGAGCTGGAATGTCCAATTGGGTACATTTCCTCGAGCCCTATATTAGATTGGCAGAAATTGTGAAATTATTAGGTTTATATAGTATTTGATTAGAGTTTTAAATCTTGTTGGAGTGCAACTTTCATTCATCACATATAGCAGAGAAGCCAGAAAGTAGCACTGCTTACGGAATTCAACGCCACACTTTGTCTTAGTGGACGGGACAAATGTAAATAAATTAAATGTAATAATCTTTTAAAATAAAATTTTTGGATTTTTTAGTTTTTTCTTTTTGTTTTTTTTTTTATAATTATTATTGAGTTGATATGCGCCACAGACTTTTATTGTCTGTGTCTTTTTTGTTCTTGTTTTACTTCTTAAAGTTTTGGTTTCTTTTTTTTTCTCTTCTACGCTTCTTTGAGTCAATATTCAGGTATTGAGGTCGTTGATCATGTCAATTGTGGTGCAGTTAATTGCTTATGTTATATTGTTATTGCCTCTTTATTTCTATAGGAAATAGAAATGTTCATGTTGCGTTCCACTATATCAGTGAGGAAAGCTTCATTTGCCCGGCGAATGAACCTGCCGATAGCGTCTTCCTCGGCGGCTTGTGTGTCTTGGTAAGACGACAACAGCGTGTGATGCTGGCTTGTAGGGGGTACTTAATTACCTTAGTTTCGATGATTACTACAGACTCATATGTAAATCCCTGAGATTCGTTGATGGTCGGGGCACGTGGATTACCTCCCTTACGTATCCTTTTCCGCTTTTTCTGCTTTTGTGTGAAACGGGTTCAGAGTATTGGGGGAAGCTATTGGAATGGCAGCAACCGTGTATCGTGACTTCCTCAGGGAGTAACTTGTCTGTTGGGTTGAGTAGACTCCGTTATAAACTTCGTTGAGCATGTATGTCACATTCTGTGGACATCTATAAGATTTCGCTAGCTCTTGACTGGAAGAAAGTCATTTGGAAGAAGTTTAATATTTCAATAAACAGTAGTTGGTTTATGTCCCTGATGAGTATAAGTAGTGTCTTGGCCTTTGATAATATGGCCGCGTTGCTATATTATCAAATTTTGCATCAATTATGATTGCCCTAAAATAGTTCATTAAGGATTCATCCACAATAAGTCTTGCGGGTCTTTCTGCAACGCTGCTTACAAGAATAGAGGCGATCGTGCAGACTTTGACTTTTGCGTCCCTTGTGCAACTAAAAGTAATCTTAATCCTGAGGTCCTCGGTTGCCTCAGTAGTTGTAGTTGCTATCAGGTGATTATCGGGGATGAAACGGAATTATCAACCACCCAGGTGAACACATGGGAGGTCACAACAGCTTGTTGCATTGTTGGAGGTTAGAATGGTGTCCGCAGTGTTAAGTATCTTTTGCTTCAGCGCTACCTCCGTACATCGAGGTACTACAAAGATTGTGTTGTCTGAAGATGATGTGTACCTGGGTGGAGACTTTTCTCCGTTGACCTGTCATCCTGGTATACGAAACCATCTTTTCCGCTGTAAGCCACCATATGATTTAGGTGGATTTCTACTCAGGTATTCCAATTTGATAATTGGTTTTTTAGTTTCAAACGGTGAAATATGGTATAAGGTAAAAATTAAATAAAATCAGCTTCACGCTTTATCCCGCACACAGCACGTTAGGCAGAGACACTTAGTTTTCCAATTCTCGCCGAATTCAGGAGGCTCTCGTGTAAGGTGGCGGAACGAAGAGCGAAGAACTGAAAATATAAATTAAAATAAATATTTAATTTCCTCGAGTGGGGATTGAACCCACAACCAGTCTTGATCACAGCCACACATTCGGGTGACGGTGTATTACGTTTTCCTTTTTGTTATTTTTTTTTCTTTCTGAAGTATAATATTGAGTAAATAAAATAATTCATTTTTCCGAATGGAAATCGAAATCATAAACGTCACATTTTACATTTACACGGTATGCCACTATGCCACGTATAATCGGCGGAACTCAACGCCGCTCTATATGTTACTGTCACAAATATTCCTTTACGAATGTGAATAAAATAAACCAATATAATAAAATAAACCAATATTGATGTTATAAGTATCAATGAATATATAATAATATTATAATGTAATTTTGCACGATAAAATATTCTATCGAGTTTTCTTATATTTTTTGGAAATAGAGTAGTATAGAACAGGCAGGCGTCTATTTGATGTTCCATTATAGTAAATAAGTAATCGCTGGTGTAATAAGCTTTCTAGGTAAATATTTACCTAAAAGTTCTTGAAGTTTTGGTATAAAAAAAATCTTCACGTTTTAGCAGAAGGAACCTAATGTAAAGACACTCCGTTAATCACTGTCCGAATTTCGTTCAATTTTCGATAAATTGTTAAATGAGTAGTGAAATTCGATGCCGCAAATTGGCTATTCATATTTTGGACATACATAGAAATTGGTAGTGATGGGATATTTAGAAATTAAAAAAAATGTTTTATAGAGTACTCGTCTTGAACATAATTCAAGGTAGATTAGAAACTAGAAGATTTTAAAGATGTATACAACAGACGTGGAAATCAGAGTATGAACTCTAATATGCGCTTAAATATTATATACTGTAATAAACTAAGTTTGGAAATAATAAATTTCATGCCAATATAGCTACCAAAGAATATCTATTTTTTAGCCTTTAACCAGATAACATACAAGCACAAGGGGTGACTGTAAAATCGACTGGTCGTGGGTTCGATCCCCACTCGAGGAAATGAAATATTGATTTACATTTATATTTTCATTTCTTCTCTTTGATGTAGAGGCAAAGCGCGGCGTTGAGTTCCGCCACTCAACACGCAATGCCTCCAGAACTTGGCGGAAAGTGGGGAACGGAGCGTCTTAACACTAGGTTCCCTCTGCCTACCCTGCTGTGTGCGGGATACAGCGTGAAGCTGATAAAAATCCAACCTTTAGATTGAGTTTCTTGCCATCTCTGCAGCAGAGCTGTCTTCAAAATCAGCGGCAGCGCAAAATTCTAAGCGAACGTGGCACAAAATCTAAAATATTCAAAAAAATATTATTTTAAATATATTAGATTTTGTGCTACGACTGAGTCATTTTTATATAAAGCTGTGTATGTGTAAAGATTAGTTTGTCCTCCATAATTAAAACTTGTATGTCAAACATTTACACTTAAAATTACTGTATTTTAATTTGAGATTATATATAAAAGTTGGAAAATAATCTAAATCTTAAAATATTTATTTATAGGTGAAATTTCGATTTTAGTGATTTTCTAAGGATATATAGTACAAATATATATAACTATGGTAATATACAGCTTCACGCCTTTTGTAGCATAACAGAGTTAGCAGATGGGATCTAGTACTAAGAGATTTCGTTCCCTAATATCCGGTCATTTTTGAGACTGAGAGACATACAACGCACAGAGATTTGCAAACTTAAATATGTCATACATATACTTTCCTTAGGAAGTGTAAGAGAAACACTAAGTGAGGATTTCCCAAAATTCCTATGAGAATGGAAAACGTGGTATTTTACATTTTATGCCCAAAAGTCTATATAAATGAATCTACAAGTCGCAATTAATTATTTTTGATATTGCTAGCTGAGTGGCGGAACTTAACGCCGCTCTTTGTCAATGTTTAAAAATTAAAATATTAAATAATTCCCCCGAGTAGAAATTGAACCCAAATCTATCACTTTCACAGTCACACCGTTCACGCTTGTCCTACTGCGTTATGACGGCCTATATCAACTAGTAGCCTCGTAAAATGTATGTTAAGATAGAAACACTGAAATACCTACACCGCATAACATAATTCAAGGCACGTTTACCATAGAGAAAAACAGTTGTGACCGCACTAGAGTCCCTACAGTTCGTATATGATACAATCTAAAGTAGACAGTATATGTATATGTTGTGAAATTTTACATAAAAATTAAATAAAAAAAACAAGTGCACATTTTTTCACTCTTACCAGGACAGCAACCTGGAGTTACGACACTTTTCTACGAAACGGGGTTTGGAGGATCGAATCAGTTACCCTAGCATTTAAAATCAGACATTGGTCCACTGCACAACGACGTAACGGCCCGTATAAATTAAGTGCTATTCCGTATGAAGATCTATCTAAACTTTCAAGCAAATTTCGTAAATCCAAATATAACATCTATATATACATATAACATTGAAAGGATTATATGATAAGGATTTATTTATAGGACGTAGGTGCTAAGACGGGATTTTGCTAAATTCGATCCCTAAGGATGTAATGTAATGTAATGTAATGGGGTTGATAGTGTATATGAAATTTCGTTACTACAAGTGCTCATATTTAGGATCTGGATTTTTTTTTAATGAGGCTATGAAGATAATTTTGTAACACACAGGTGTGTATTATTTGTAAACGCGACTAGTAGTGGGTTCGACCCCAACTCAAATAAATGATATATTTATTTAAATTTATATTTTTATTTCTTCGCTATGGTGTCGAGGCAAGTTTTGTCACGTAACACGCAATGCCTCCAGTATTTGGCGGAAAATAGGGAACGGAGTGTCTTAACACTAGGTTGCCTTTACCTACCCTGCAGGTTGCGCTACAGCGTGAAGCTAATTTTTTTAGCTGTCCTCTAAATGTTTATATAGTAGTAGTTCTTTAAGATATAGGTTTTTATACACTTCTAAAGGAGTATATACAATATTGGCACTTGGCACACAATATTGGTGTTTAATATGTATTTGAAGCCTATTTTAATTACTTATTCAATTTTTATGCTATATCCGGCAAATATGCCAGAGAAGACAGAGGAAATCTAGTGTTAAGGCACTCCGTGTTGCCTTAAAATATTACTATTATATTATTTTCAGGTTTATGGGCCCTTGAAGCACAAATATAATCGAACTTCTAAATCAACGCAATCAAAAGATTTTAAAGAAGAAAAAGAGCATTTGTGCATCCATTTACTTCCCAATCAAAACTTATCGGGTACTTTCCGTGCACCTACAGTTATGAAATCTTTCACTACGGGACAACTATACAAATAAAAAACCGAAAAGTGAAAATTTATAAATATTTTATAGAAAAAACTCATTACAAACTTATATTTATAATTTCATACAAAATGCGTTTCCATAATTTAAGTTTGTAAGCTTTTATAAGTTGTACTTCCCGTTGGCCTATAATCCTGAAATTGCAAAAACAACTGGCACGTAAACAGTTTTTTATTCAGCTTCACACTCACTCAGTAGGTAGAGCCAAGCCACTCTGTCCATTTATTGTTTTTTTGCCTATTTCCATTACAATTTAAATCTACGGCGAGCAAATTGCAGGTGTTTACAAATAACAATTACCTTCTAGCCTCTGAGATATACCTAGTATTCATTCATAACTTTGTTGTTAAACCAGTTATAAGAATTATACAGGTATGTGACTGTACACAAAGTTTGTTATCTATGTTAAAATAGGCTTAAAGTGCTGCTCAAAACACGGAATAAATATAAACGCTGGACAGTACCTACATAGTTAGAGAAAAAATGTTTAACTTTATAATTGTGAGTTCGATTCCCACTTGGAGGCCTGAATTATTCTCATTTCCTTGGTAATAAGTGAAAATGCGACGTTTTTAGTAAGATTAACTTTATATAAAAACTTTTACATATATACAAAATATTTCAAAACATACGTTTGTTTATATTAGCATTAAATAAGAATACATACCTCGTTTTATTCCAAGTGGGTCAAGTGTGGTGCTGGAAGCCTACATTGACATGTAATTACCGTTGTATGTCTCGTTATTGCCTTGAGATTTTTGTACTTGAAGTTCATTAAGATTTTTTTTAGCTTCACTCTATATTTCATATCTAGCAGAGTAGGCAGAAGGAACCTGAGGACCTAGTGTAAAGAGTCTCCCTTCCCACTAAGTCACGTCTGTTCACTAATTTCCGCCGAATTCTAACGATTCTGACACTGCGTGTCGAGTGGCGGAATTCAATGTCGCGCTTTGCCTCGTTACTAAAACGAAAAAATGAAAATACCTTATAATTAAACGTTTCCTAATTAGGCTCATAAGTGCGTCTCATCTATGATTGATGTTATTGTTAGCAGCTTCACGTCGTTTCCCACATATAGTAGGATAGGTAGGAAGAACCTAGTGTTAAGACACTCCGTTCGCCACGCCTACCTACCTACCTACCTAATATTCGAGACATTTCGTATGGAGTGACGAAATTCAAAGCAGTACTTTGCCTGATAGATTGGGATGATGATAGTTTAAATATTATCATTATTTGGTTATTGTTTGTATTAAAAATATCTTACAATAATGTAAATTAATATCTATTTCAAAAGTGTTTTTTTCTCTGTCTAGTCACCACTGAATTCATTAGCCACAAGGATTACCTATGCCTAGGTATATAACATTTTAAGGAAATAAAATAATATATTTGATGATTAAGAAGAAAAAAAACCCTGAGAAGTTCTCGGAAAAAATATTAGAAAAGCTTCCGTGGCGTACTCTCTAAAGTTCAGTTTTAACAATATTGGCAAGGAAAATGTACAAAAATTCGAAAGGAACAGGACTCGCCTATTTCAAACCCGCCTTGATATAAAGACAAAGCACGGCGTTGAGTTCTGCCAATCCATATACAATATTTAAAAAATTGGACGGTGAGTAGGTAATTAATATTAGGTTCTACTATGTGCGGATTATAGCGTGAAGTTAGCTTCAAATATTAGAAAAAAAAAACTATACTATGCATAGTAATCTTATAATAAAACTTATAAATATTATCTTATACATATAGGTACAATTACGTTAGCGCCTTAGGTATGTAGAGTCAAGGATAAACCTGAGTTAAATGAGCAACAGCACTGTACATGAAACACCGTGAGAGCCATTGTTGTTTATTTATTCTTTATGCTATAAATATGTGCTTGGTTCATATGAAATTGATTCAACTTGATGGTTGTAGCGAAGGCAGACGTTCCTGATTTTGTTTGGTCTTATCGATTTTAAGCCCAAATCTAAATGTCCCGATCAGGACAGACGCGCGGATTATTTAGTTACTAAAAATTTTGGAGAATTAACTACCTTGTATTATAGTAAACCAAAACGACATAGCTTAAAATTATTTTTGCAAATTAAAAAGTAATTTATTTTGATATCTATCACTATTGCCCTTAATGTGGATCGAACTTACAACTATTACGTAATACGTTTACATCCAGACGCTGCCCTACTGTGCGAAGATGGTCTCAAAAATTAGTTTATAATACTAGAAAAAATTCGGCCATTACTAGAGGGCCAGGCACAACGTCTACGTCAAGTGTACGTTCGATCCCCATTCGAGGAAATAAAATATTTATTTATATTTTTATTTCTTCGTTCTGGTATCGAGGCCAAGCGCGGCGTTGAGTTCCGCTACACAACATGCAATGGCTCAAGAACTCGGCGTAGAGGTACTACTTCGTCAATTATTATTATACACTTTATGCTTTAAAAATATAAGAATCGCCTGAGACATACTTTGCGGATAGAGAATTCGGCGGCAGATAAAGATCAAACAGTTCCCCAGAACACTCACCACGATAAATGAAATAGAGAACGCACAGTGAGGACACAGTACCTTCAGTACTCAGTCAGTACTTCAGTACCCACCTTAACCTGCGTACATCTATCAATTACCATTTAATCGACATTATTGAATCTGTTTGTACCAAATTAATCTATAATTGAGATAATTGACGTCGGTAAGTGCCACTATCAACTGCATATCGCTCATTTGGTGTATCGGTGACGTATGTCTATAAAATTTACAGTTTTCGAAAAATCACAGGAGATGCGATCAAAGTTTGTGAAAATAGTCTTTTCGCATACATTTATAAATTTAATCTGTTTCAAAAGAAATAATTAAAATTAGCGACTATATAAAATTCCAATCTAAATAACCTTATATAGAAATATGCATGTTTGTGAGGATGGATATTCGTTCCCCTTTCAAGCATATACTACTGGACAGATTTAGATGAAATTTTTCAATAATTTAGTTTATATATTAGAATAAGATTCAGGCTATAATTTATGTAAAGATTTTGTATGACTGAAATATAATATAACAATAAATTTAAGCGGACGAAGCCGCGCTTGGGTCACTAGTACTAATGTATATCTTACGGTATCAATGCGTTTCCTTTTAAGTCATATGTGAAATTACTTGCGAAATAAGTTTAAGTCATAATAGCCTAAGTCGTAGCAAAAGTACAAAAAAAAAACAAGAAAAACGTATTAACCTACATTGCTTAGGCCCTTTCAAATCTTTTAAAATATTCTGAAATAGTATCTTTGCCTTGGACAATAGAGTTTAAAATGATTTCGTTTATATCTAAATCATTTTTAATGCTTAATCAAGCAATTGTGTAACCCGGGTATTGAACCTTGGCCCGGCCGGTGGTAAAGATGTATCGTCTTTACTGCTGAGATATTAAGATTCATTCTTATTAAATATAAAAAATGTTCTGGGTTAGGACATACAAATACTATGTAGCGATTTTATTTGTAGATTTTTGTATTTATTTTTAGTTTCTTACAGTACATTTCATTGTATACAGGAAATTAAATTCATCTAATTTTAGCAAAGTACTCTACTTTGCTAAAATTAGATAAATTTAATTTCCAGGGCGATAGTGTTATAGTAAAGCGATGTATGATTGTAAGCAATATATAAGTAAAGTATCATCTAAATCTTTAACAAAAAGGCTAAAATTACTATATATCGTTTCCGGAAAAAGCGAAATGTATTTCTTATTTCTGAGTAAAAATAAGTATTACATTAAATGTCATATATTATTCATCGTTGTTACCCTCTTGACAGAAATGTTCTTTTACATGTTATATAATATACAATATTTATATTGATTAAATTTGCATTTTAAAAGTAGTAATAAAAACTCTAATTGTATATGTTTAAATACTTTAGTACGTACTACTTCTATCCTAGTATATAATTTTATTATCACATATCTATTTCAATCCTCGGCTCCTCACTTCTAACCATGGCCGGACTGGCATTGCAGATGGCTGTGTCGAGCAGCGGACGAGAGCAGTTTGTGTGTTATAATATCTTTCCTAATATTATAATACTAGTTAAACAAAAATAGCCTAGTTACTAACATCAATCTGTTTGACACGGTACTTATTTCTAGATGTAATAGAATACAAAATCGCTATAACAATGCCCGCTTCGCCTATGAATATAACCACATCCAATTTGTTAGTGAGAAGATTCAATTATTGACGTAGATAGAGAGTCGCTAATATAATGTAATTACAACGTCCGTACGTTGATGTTATAATTGCCTTTGTTCTGGACTCCACACTTAAAGTTGTTAAAAAAGGACGAATAATCGTGGTTTAGTTAGGAATTTTGAACGATTTCCCTTTGATTAAATTATTGTTTATGACTTCTTAGGTGATTTCTTTTTAACTAAAAGCAAAAAAATAAGATAAAAGTTTTTAGAAACAATATTATAAATATTTCAGTAATTAACCTAAGCATCTTAAGTATGTAAAGTTACGTATTAATAAAATTGAGATATTGCATGTTGAATAGCCGAACTTAACGCTGCGTTTTATGTTAAAAGAACGACAATGTAATTGAAATATAAAGCCTTTCCCTTGTAGGAATTGACCCAAAATTTAAATGAAATTCGATTGATAAGTTTAAGCATCTTGTAAATTAATTTGTGGATTACAAGATTTGAATACAAACGGTGCCGAGGTCCGCAACCTAATATCTTGAAAATTGGGTAGTGCGCGGGGATCGGAGTATCTTGAACTAAGTTTCTCTGCCTATTTTTCTGTCCTGGATATAACGTGAAAATGAAAGGTTTGGAAATTAAAGAATTCGAAGTTACAATCATCGTAATCTATATATTATATATTCTTCTTTATTGCATCAAACAAAACATACAGTAATATAAAATGAAAAGTTAGTTGACAAGGGTGGACTTATTTCTAAAAGAAATCTCTTCCAGCCAACCAGTGGAAGCGGATACCTATCAAAACAGCGGCGTTTATTATATTTATTAAGCACTTTTAAACCACAGCACTGCATCGTAGAGTATATTATAGAATTTTATCACACAAACATTAATTTGAGGCCAGTTGTGGTGCAGGGACACGAAAGTGTGAAAGTGTGAAAATCGACTGATTGTGGGTACGACCCCCATTCGAAGAATTGATATACTTTTATATTGTCATTTCTCTGGTGACGAAGTAAATCGCGGCGTTGAGTTCCGCCCCTCAATACGCAATGCCTCCAGAACTCAGCGGGAAGTAGGGAACGGAGTGTCTTAACACTAGGTTCCCTCTGCCTACCCTGTTGTGTACGGAATACAGCGTGAAACTAATTTTAACACTAATTTGTTGTTGCTTTCATGTATAAAAATGAAGTGAGAATTATTGCATTCAAAATAATTGCACTGTTTACATCTGAAATTTTTTATCTATGTATTTATTGTGTAGTTATACTGTAATAAATGAAGGTAATATAGGTTTAAATTATTTATGAAAGCTCTATTTGTTTACGGAGCAGTGTTTACTGCTGTCCAAATGATTGCATTAACAAAAGGGTTTAATTTACTTAAGAGTGTTGAGACTATTATATCATCTTAACGATACTTTTTAATATTTTTTTCGTATCGAATTAGATTTTATTATAAAAATTGAGGCCGTGGTGCAGCGGCACAGTGATTAAAAACGCGATGCTTTTGGTTCGATTTCCACTTTAGTAGAATGAATTATTGTCATGGTTACGCTCTGGTAATAAGACGAAGGTGTTAATTGAGTTTGATTGATTGCCATGAAACTTGGATGGAATGTGAGGAACGGTGTGTCTTCGAAAACTAGGTTCTGCTATACGCAGGGTACTGCGAGGAGTTAGAAAAATAAAAATGATATCGATATTCCCATGGATGGAAACAATCTTTAACCAACAACCCACGTATAACTAACTGCACTTTAACTTTGAACAGATTTGTTCTTGTAAAATTTTTTTAATTTTTTTTTTAGATTTATTGGTTTTGTTATTATTTCACTTCCGATACATACTTTCCGATGTTATCATATATAGTATTTTTAATATAGTAGAACTGTACTAATATAGAATATTTAATATAGTAGAAGTGAGTAAATTAATTAATTTATAGTACAATTAATGAAGTGATTCACGACTCAACCTACCAACAGGTAACAATAACAAGGAAAACACTTTTTGTAAAAAAATCATTTTATAAAAACCGTACAGTACGATGAAATAAATGTTAAAAATGCATTTATGTCTAACTCTATTCAATATAAAATAAATATATGTACATAAAAGATATATCAAGAATTTAAAAGACCAAATATTGAGGTTTGCTCTGTCATTTTTTTGCGAATTGCGTCCCGAGTTTACTCACTCACAAACTAACTTGACTGACTTTTCAAGAATTATTATTACTTTCATCTTCACGCTGTATCCCAAAAAAGTAGCAGGGTAGGTAGAGGGAACCTGGGAACCTAATGTTAAGAGACTCAGTTCCCAAATTCATCGTAGAGCTCCGCCATTGAACATGGTTGTTTTCTATTTTTTTCGATCCATTTCATTTGTCATTTATTCGTAATTTATATTTTTTATACACTTTGTTTTTATGTATCTCTCGTATTTATTGAATATATAAACACATCTAAATTCTCTATGTTTCGTTTTTTAACATCCTTTAGAGACAAAAATATGATCATTTACGCGCTTTGTTTCTTCACTCGATCGACGAAATAATTTAAATATAACAAATTCCCCGAAAGGATTCGAATCCAAAGCCCCTAAATGTGTCACAAACCGTCCCACTTCGCCATCTTAGCGTCTTTTATATGATATATTATGGCATAAAATGTATATAACTAAAAGTATGTAAGGACAAGTTAAATAATTATATGACTCATACCTACTTTGTATCTTTGTCATCGAATATAACCGCGTGAATCATTGTTGCAAATTATGTTAGCACCTTAACGGTAGCACGTTCACAATGTGAATAGGTACACAAAACAAATAATAAATAATAAAAAGTTGTATTATATTTCACGCTGAAGGTCGCAGATTTAGTTCCCAGGAGAGGTTATTGTATGATGTGTATGAATAATTCTTAACTTTAGTTACATGTTATAGAAATATTGTTTGTGATGATAAATATATTTTATAACATTTATTGTTTTGCTTTACGCTGTAACCCGTAAATGTAAGGGTAGGCAGAGGAAACGCAGTGATAAAACACTCCACTCCTCACACTTCGCTCAGTCTTCTAAGCATTGCGTGCTGAGTGGCGGAACTCAAAATAGGGCCAAAGCACGCGTAATTTTTAAATTAAGAATATAAATAACAATTTTATGTTATTCCCTAATAAAACCATCAGGCTTTATTATCCAATAAACCATTTTTATAAGCCACGACAAAGCGCGGTGTTGAGTAATTGAGTTCCTGCACTCAATGCGCAATGCCATCAAAATTGAGCGAAAAAATGGAAAGTGTATAATAAGTGTACTAGGTTCACGTGGCCTAGAGTGGAATGTGCGGGATAGAGTGTGGAGCTAAAAGAAAAAAAATTGCTATCCTCAATAAAGATCGTTGAAAATGATTTAATCATAATAATAGTAGAAAATAATTAAGTATACTATTACTTAATTATTTTCTACTATTATTATTAAAAAAATATTAGGGGCTCCATGATGATAGGCTTGCCCGCAGCGAACCCTGCCAGCCCTTACGAGGCCTGCAACGTTCTATCCGCCACGTGCAACTCGCGTGAGCGAACTGTTAGGGCGTTTAGGGCCCAAGGTCGTGTGACCAGTCTTCTAAAACTCTCTCATTATAGTCGCGCTCAGTATCAGCATATTGAGCCTTAGCTTTTCGAGTGAATGAGTGACAAGTTGACCTCAGAGAAACTGGGGGTCATCAGCAGAGGGAGACAGTACTTCACGCCAAAACACCGATTGTATATGATCTGTATAAGGCCCAGGTTCGGCCTTATATAGAGTGCTGTTCACATCTCTGGGCTGATGAACCCCAGTATCAGCTTGACCCATATGATCGAATACTAGGAAGAGCCGTTCGAATCGTTGGGGACCCAATGATCTGGAAAAGGCTTAGCACATAGGCTTTGCGTAGAGATGTCTCCTCGCTGTTCATTCTCTACCGCATTAATCATGGGAAGTGTTCTGGAGAACTGTTTGACTTGTTACACTACACTTCTGTGTAGTTTCGTAGGAACTTCCTTCCACGCTCCATTCAACTGTAGAATGGCCTACCCGCGGCAGTGTTTCCAGGTCAATGCGACCTGAGTACCTTCTAAAAACGCGTCTATCTCCACCTTAGAGGCCGGCCACGCACCTGTAGCTCTTCTGGTGTTACACGGGGTCGTGGGCGGCGGTGATCACTTACCATCGTACGTACGCACGTTTATCCTGTCTTTTTCCATAAAAAAAAGAATAAAAAAAAAACTAACAATAGGTAGGCGGAGACCTCGGTTGACCTTCGAAAACACAATATCAAAGATACTAGAGGAAGGTCACGTAAAATGCATGAGAGCCCCTCGGAGGGAGTGTATGAAGGGGTTGACGTCAGTGGACGAGGCTAAAGAGGTATGCAGAAACCGCAGCATTTGACGCTCCATTCTCTCTGACTACCCCGCTAGGGATACAGCGTGAAGTTAGATTAGATTAGATTAGATTAGATTAGTAGAAAATACTTCTAGATTACCATCATTATATTATATAAGCCCTTAAACCCCAAAAATTTCTCTAATTTGTAAAAATAAAATCCCTATTTAGTAATTTGTATGCGTCCCCCGCGCAACGCAACTGTTACAGAATGGCTCGTCTTAATGTTACATTTATGTATATTAGTTACGTTTTGTCGATGTTTCTACAAGTGCTGAGTTCATATTAATATTGAAACTAGTTAGAATGGTCTATGTTATTTGTAATTTTAGAATAAGTTTGACTCATGTGAGAGGTATTATGGCGAAAGGTTCCTAAAGTCCAGAGTAGATAATATGGCAAACTATTTTATACAAACGCAACATCTTGGTATAATATAAAATATAATGAGAAAAACAAATTTGTACCAAAATGTAGGAAATCGACAAAATTATCTTGTTAATTTCTTACATTTTGGTACAAATCTTGGTAGTATTTTTGAGATACCGTGTTGAATAGCGGAACTCGACACCGCGCTATGTCATGATACCAGAGCGAAAAAATGATAATAATTAATTTCCCAAAGTGGGAATTAAACTCACGAACGTCCGTCACCGATCGTTGCGTTTACAGGCAGATGATGTAGCTTTGCACCACGTACTCTTTCATCTATTTCTATTATCACAAACTTGTCTTTTACAATAAGAAATGTAATCCCAACTATCACACAACCAATATCGATGTTAGATTTTTCTTCACTTTATTTTATTTCATCGTCGTCAGTGTCAGTGTGACATTGTGAATGAAAAGCGGAGTCGTCGATTTTGCGGGACGACGTGTTTTATTGAAAAATACCTCCTAAATGAAATGTATGGTCGCGTTCTTCAAATATTTTCATGTTATATTGTGTTAAACAAAGCTTTGACAAAACGTTGTTATTTTTTTTTAGTTTTATTTTAGTTTATAAGGTAAATCTGTTAATAATTTCCTATCTTACTTAGTGCTTGTGGAAGAAAAAGCCTTAGATTTGTTTGTAACCTTGTTACTACTGCAGTTACTAAATACCAATAAATTGAAGTGTTAAGGTAGGTAGGAGTTCTATACTTATTTGGTTCGCATACAGAACAAGAACTCTAATGCCATCGAACTGCAATGAGGTGTTATTTCTTCGAAGGACAGAGAGGGACAGAGAGATTTATTTCTCCGAAGAGAACACGGCATCACCATTAATGTACCGAATATCTTACACATCTTCGTTTTGCCGGCGATGTAGTCCAACTGGCTGAGACCATCAAGGTCTTCACTTGAACACAATTCTCGAAGGTCTCAATAGTATTTCTAAAAGAGCAGATCTTAAGATAAACAGGAGCAAAACAAAAATATTGTACCTGCGTCAGTTAGGATTGAAAATATTCTTAAAGTTGCTGACTATAGAATACAGGAAGCAACTATAAAAACTATTCATCTCTCGTTGAGTCCCTCTCGGGTGGGCACCATTTGGGAGACTCAGACAGATTTTCTCGTCCAAAATACTTTAGTATTTCATGACAAAAGTCGTGCAAGACGTGGCTTCTAACTATGTATGGTAAAAGACGAGAGGTGCGCTTCGTTTATTCCATCAGGAGCAATGTGTATAACTATAAAAATCGGTGAACGAAAACCTCCAATTTTCGTATCTTATTTGTGTGTGTGTATACAGAACGTTTGAAGATAAAATCATCACAAAATAATTTTAAAAATGTGTTTAAAATTATTATCTACACAACTAGCAAGGACATTAGGTGGATTCCATGAAAATATTGTATTGACATCGGACCCGGAAACACAGTATAGATACATGGATAGATACTGGTGAAGCTTTTTCGTAAAATGTTGTAACATATTGTTTTATAATAAAACCAATGTATGACTCATACACTTGTTTCATTATTTATTTGCACATTTATTTTTAACCAATTTCAAATATGGTAATCAATTTGTTTTTAAGGAAATTGGATAAACTTTTACTTAGGTTTCCTGTTTCTTACTTATGTACTTAGGATTCCAAATACGTGTGATAAACTTAGTAAATGTACATTTGTCCACAAATTTATCTGAAACTAAAAGTCATCTATATATATAAAAGGACTTGTGCTGACTGACTGAGGTAAGACGCACGCAGAGCCGTAACCGTTGATGGTAGAAACGTGAAATTTGGGCAGATGTTTATTATCATATTCTGGACATCCACTAAGGAATTTTGAAAAATTTTAACCCTAAAGGGATGAAATAGGGGTTGAAAGTTTGTATGGATTTTTTTTAAATTGGCACCGATTCTAAAAATATTTCATTGAACACGAGTTTCATGGTTTTTAAGAATTCACCCCCTGAGGGTTCAAAAAGGGGTTGAAAGTTTATATGGAAAAATCTTTAAATCGCCACCGATTTTTATAAAAATTTAAATTCAGACTGTTAAAAATATTTTATTGAACACGTGTTTCGTGGTTTTTTTTANTCTAGTATTTAAATAAAATGTATTCTAACATAAAAAATACTTTAAGTTATTATTATTTCTGTGGACATATGTAATTTAGGTAACTGATATGTATATACAGTCGTTTAAATTTATACATTATTTTTAATTTATTTATTGCTTATTTAGTTTGAAATAAGTCCATTATAAGTATGAAAACAAAAAATATAAACAGATGAGTCGTCTAGACCACAACATATTCGAAATATTTATCAAAATTTCAAAACTACTGCACAGAAACCAAGATTCCTCAATATCAGCATCTTGTAAGTCCTAAAGATCGTACTTACAGAAGTTTACGACAGCATTGCCAAATCGTTCGATTGGCTCGCTCCTGACCGAGAAAATTAGAAATATCCACAAAAGATGTGAGCGTTTCTCTGATTGCTTACCATTTCACTGTAATAAAACGTATTTTTTTCATATTACTTTGTTATAAAAATATATTTTTGTGTTTATCACATTTTGTAGAATTATCAGAAATTATCTCTGTGTTGATTTTTCCAAGCAGACTGTGGGAAGCTTAGAGAATTTTAGAGAGACGTGTCCTTTATCAGAGGTATATGTAATTTTATTTAATAGATGTAAACAATATGAAATTTAAGTACCGCTGTACTTCGTCTTATTATATTCTACCAGGGCGAATAAATGATTTAATTCATTCTGCTTAGGAAGAATCGAATACACAGCGGTCTTGTTCACTGTCAGAATCTTCGCCAGAACGCCGGCTTCTCGGCTCTTTCGGTCATTAAAAGATATTGCATGAAGTGAAAATTTCGGGATTAAAAAATTAATCAGGCAACTTTTTTATTCTGTATTTTTATANATATATATATATAAAATATATAAATTCAGATATTTAAAACTGTATTTTAATTTATAATTGTATACAAAATCAATATAAGTCAATATATATCTAAATAAAATAAGTGAAAATATAACGTAAAATGAATAATAAAAATGTTATTAATAAAAACAGAAAATAACAGCAAATATAATGCAGATTCAATAATATCGCATTTTATCGCCGAAGAAAGTATCGTTCGCGCCAAAATTCCCGCGTCGCGGAATAGCCGGTCGTAAAAGCAAATGGCGGATGACACAAAATGGGCGGTGCTTTATTTAACAAGGTCTAGGATTCCTTGCTGGATAAATCATTTGTATTTAAACTTGAAATTTGTCTTATCTTAAATTAAATTTGCATTTAGGTGGTGGAATTAAAATTTTAATCTATTTTTTATAAGAAGGGATGAAATATAATAATAGTGTTTTAAAGGTATAGAGGTAGGTGTATTTTAGAGCTATTGGCGGACATTATTATAATAATCGATAATTTAAACGTAATCCTTTTGTTAGCTTGAGACTGTATTCCGCTAATACTAGAGTAAGTAGTTGGGAACCTTGTGTTAATACGCTTTTTTCTCCACTGCAACCAAGTTTTGTCCGCTACGTGTTGAATGTCGGATCTCAACGCCGCATTTGAATATAACAGCCCCAGCAGCTTTACCCGTTTTTCCAAATATCATGGTCTATATTATATGGTCTGCTGAGTAGTAGCTGAGTGATAAGTTAGTAAAAGAAACGACATTTATGAGACAATAAAAAAAATTGTATTCGAAGTCATTCGAAAAAATTGAGGTATACACTTAAGTTGACGACTTGACGTGAACTTTGAAGGTGACTCTCGAAAACAGAATATTTCGTAAAAGCGCCCATTTGTCAGCTTACTCTTGACATAAAATAATCTTTTCTTACATATTTTGGTATACTTTATGCGTTTTTCATATTTAGTAGTTTAGTATATTTCGTTTAATATGAATAATTTCTTTGTATCCCGCATGATCAGGCAGTAAGAACGTAGTGGTCCCCTCTCCACTTTCCGCCAAATTCTGGAGGCATTGTGTGCTAACTGGCGGAACGATCAACGCATTTGCTTCAACACCAGAGCAAAAAAATGAAAATATTAAAATATTTTATTTCCTCGAATGAGATTGAAACCCATAACCTATCGCGTTTACATTCACACGCTTATACCACTGCGCCACGAGTGGCCTCATATATATACCTATTCATTGTATATATTGATATTATTATTTTGTATTTAACACTTTTATTACCTGGACTTGCAACTACGTGACTTTCTAACAGCATAAGTAGAGGTAATATTATTTAAGTCAAAGTCCAATAATTTTATTCAAAATAAGAAGCTATATGCTTATTTTTTTGAATATCAAACAATTTACCACCAGTTCACTAAAGTTAATTCCTCAGACCTGAGAAAAACCGACGCAAGAAACTCAGTGGGACTTTTTTTAATCAATTTTATACAAATACATATTTAATTATTTGTGACAATGATACCTTTGAAACAGACTGGAGCGAGCATTTATTTCCCAAGGCGTGTTATCATTTATTATATATTATAATATAAAATTCTTAACTTGGTAATAAGACACACTAACGTCTTTTCCCATTTTTTTAAATCATGACAAAAAATATTCTGACGTTTTCTGGGATCTTATTGTAAAAGCGTACACATAGTCCCATAAAAGAATTATACAATCGAGTTACGGGTGCACTAAGTTTAAGCCTATTTCTGGTATTAATATTATGAACATCACCAATTTTGTTAAAATCATTTATGTTTTTCTCATACATATAATATTTTCAAAAATGTATTGAGATGCAACTGTTAATATATTAATTTCTTTAAATTTTTGCATTAAGGAGTCTTAAGGGGCTAAGAAACTCAATTTGACCTTCCTGTAATAATGATATGAACATGAAACTTGGAAGTTATTATATGTAGCTTAGCATCGACCTTATCTGATGATAGAGCCAGTACCTGAATAGTTACTTATCAGAGGTTGCTAGTAAATCATTCAAATTTCAGTGTCATATACTTAATAGCTCCAGCCATATTCTATAGCATTTGGTGGAAAAAAATGTTTTTTTTTTACTTTAAACTATATATTGTCAAATTTTAACGGTCGCAGGAAGTGAATATTGGATGCAGTCAGCAGTTGATAAAAGTTTGAAAAGTATCTTTTCTTCCCCATGTGTATCCATTACTTAGCAGGGTGGGCAAAGGGATAGGTTCCCTTGAATGTGAAGACATTCCCTTAAGACACTTCCGTTCACCATTTTTTGCCGAATTATAGATTAATGCATTTCGTGTTGAGTGGCAGAACTCAACTCTTCGTTACTAGAGAGAGAAAATGAAAATATTTAATTTACTCGAGTGGGAATAGAACCATCAACCTGTCATGCAGACTTTGCGCCACGGTGGGCCTCAATGGAAAAAATAATAATAAATTCAATCTTTCTTTAGATCAGTTCTCGAAATTGAATGGCAGGATTTATGAAAAATCTAAAAATATTTCATCAAATGTTGCGTTTTTACTTTTACAAGATTTTTTTTTATTTTGTTCGAATATTATGTTTTAAAATGTTATATTTGCTAAATTAAAAAGTTGTATTATTTTGTATGAAGAAATAAAACACATATTTCAAGTATATAAAGTCAAAGTCAAATAATTTTATTTTCTCATAAGAAATTACATACTTCATTCTTTGGTTGTCAAATAATTTACCATAGGTTACTAATTATATACATAACATTTAGACCCAATCAACCCCAGCCCACTATAGTAATACAAACCAGTACGAATAGAAGATAATAAAATGAATCAAGTATCCACAATTCCACACCCACAGCAGTTAGATATAGCAAATTGTCTATTGGGACCGTTTCGCAACCGACAGAAACGATCTCGAAAAATACTTACATTTCTTTATTACTATCCTATTTCAGTGTACGGATATTGAACTTATAAAGTAACTGTAAACTATGTGAGAGGATAAGAGACTGTGTAGGGGATGATTGGTTGAGTTTTTTTTTCAACTTCACGTTCTATCCCGTTTAGCGGGATAAACAGAGAGATCCTGAGGTATGTTTTGTCCAATTTTTGAGATATTGCAATGTGAATAGTGTAATTTAACGCAGCGCTTTGTTTAGTAGGGCGGCGAAATACAAAAAAAAATGAAAACATGCCGTCGTGGCGCTAAAGTACAGCGCCTGGCTGTAAACGCGACGTTTGTGTATTAGATTCCTATTCGGGGGAAAGACTTATTTTATTTCTTCCCTCTGACACAGATAAACACGAAGACATTACATGGCGTTGTATACTCATCACGCAATATTTATAAAATTGTGCGAAAAATGGAAAACAGAGTGTCTTAATACTAGGTTCCCTCCGTATAAAATGCGAGTTACACCGAATAATTTCGTAGTTTCATATGAATTTTACTTATTCATATTCGTTCATATTAACGAGTAAAAGACTGTTGAATTTATGGGTCTAACCATAAAATTAAAAAGCAAGACAGATAATGAAAGCTTAAAAGAACAAAATCGAAGTTCACGTTAAAAAACGACAAACAACTTTCATATAAAAATAGAAAATAGTTCGTTTCATTAACATTTTAGTATCAAAATCGAATAGCATTTGATAAAAGAGTCGCATTTTTCATTAAAAATTGAACCTTATTTGTAAATTAATAGAGCTTAAAATATTTTTACATCACTCTACAATACATATGTACGTCTGTAACAAGCATAATTGGGAGTTGGTCCGTTCAGGATTGCAAAAGGGTATTAAAAGCATAAATTCGCCACAGTTTTTGCCAATTTTCACGAAAAATTCATAGGAAAAACTCTGAAATATAACGTTTTTACATGAACGCTTTAGCGTTTTTCAGCAGTTTGGTGATATGTTAGGGTATGGTAACTGATACATTTAATTTGATTGTAGGCAGTTTTCATTTCTATAGAAAAATATTAAGTACATATTCTATATTGTTGTTTTAAAGAACTATTATAAAAGGTTGAAAGATAACTATAAATCTCTGGTATGATAAATTAAATTTTTATCAATAAATAAAATATCTCTTCCTACAAAAGAATTTGAAAGTCCACTTTGATATGGGCAATAATATATTTTTTTTGTCAGTTTCACATATTAATATATGAACGTCTAAAAATATATTATTTTCATACTCTTTCCTAGAAATATATCTCTTATCATAAATATAGAATCGACCTTGTAAGCGACTACTTATACCAAATTAAACACATTTTCTATACTAGCTATAGATAGCTGTGGAATAAATTATTTTGTAGACAAAATATAATTTCATCACTAACACAGATTACACTACACGTTAGCTTCACGCCGTATCTCGCACATGGTTACGAGAGCGAAGAAATGGCATGCAAAATATCTCAACCACTCGAATGGGAATCGAACACACAACCGTTGCATTTACATTCGCATACCCTTGCACCACGACGGTCTTAATCGATTAGTGAACTAGTTTTTACCTGTGACTTAGCTTGCTTGCTCAAATGGAAATGATTAAGTGACACATTCTATGCACTATGGTAACTCTGAGGGCATTTACAGTGGGTTACATCGAAATGATTATCGTGACGTAGTATAGCCCATTTCCTATTTCTAAAATAATTATTCAATTGAAACCGGTAGTTCCTGAGATAGAGCGACCACCCATACAAACTCTTCAGCTTTATAATTATAAAAATAAAAATAACTTCTTCATCCACTAATCAATTCTATAGAATAAATTATTATATAGTAAGCTTTTTTATAATTACAAAGGCAAAGGCAAAAGTGCAACAGATACGTTTTAGCCGACAGCACTGCACGCTTCACGCGCCGTCGCATCGCGGTACAAAAGGTTAGAGGCACACTGAGTGAAGCTGCTCGAAATTAATATAAATATATTAAAAATAATATGTAAAAATATGTAAAGATGTTTTTTTATAAAGGATGCTAGGATCCACCACATACTGTGCACGGTGGGTGGAGCTGAGCAAAGCTATAATATGTTGCGCAAAATTTTAAGTAATTTTTGCGAAATTTTCTGTTTAGTCCGCACGCGCTGGATTAGGTTAGTCAAAGTTCAATCTGTGCTCCTGAATTTTAGAATGTTCCACAGCTTAACTCTATGAGACACATTTTGACCATTTATTCAAAAACTACGATTACAATTATCTCCAAACTACTTCGCTGGGATCATCGTGTCGTCCACAAGGTTCCTGCAAAACTTCAGAGCTGTAGGTTTAATGGTCTAGAAGAAGTAGCGTTACAACGAAACACACACTTTTGACCAATAAAATTTAAAAGTAACTAGATTTGAACCGAATTAAAAAATAATACGTTTTCTAAAAAAGTTCAACACTTTAAAATGGTTTAAATTATAAGAATTAAGAGTAGTTAAAGTCCCAATTATATCGAAATGAAGTGTTTGTATTATTATTTATAAGATTTTGATAGTTTTTGACTTCGAATTTTGATAAGACAAAAATTAGACAGCATTTTTTTCTGAATCATAAGTTCATTTTATGTCTACTATTGTATTATTAAGAGAACAATGGGTACTAAATGTCTGTATTTATATGCTTGTATATTTATAAAATAATTTAATGCGACTTTCAAAATCTTGACGTGCAGCTGCAATAGGTAACTTACGTTGAAAATGTAATCGTATTTTCCATATTGTTCTTGGATTTGAATTCGTTATATTGTTGACTACAAAAGGTAAAATCCTGTTTTTCGCAAAACCTTTTCTTAGTGCTCGACTACACTCCCTACATGTGAAATTTTACCATTAAGAGTTAGCTGAACCTGCATTTTGGCTACAAGAAAAGAAATTAGTCGATATTCCATGAGTTCAACGAGCGGGCACCAGGCCCATCAATTTACAGTAACGGCAGCTGTACAACACCTGGAACTTGTGACCCAAGTGCAAGTATAAAATGTTCCTTTAAATGCGTATTAGCGCTCACCTTCACTCTCATAGCTTTTCTTTCCGCACACCCACAGTAGAATATATATTTTTTTAACTTCTCGATCTATCTCACTATGTGTGTGCAGGGAAGGCAGAGGAAACCTAGTGTTTTAACTCTCCGTTCCCATTAACATACTTCTGTTCACCACTTTCCGCTGAATTCTAGAGGCGTCGCTTGTTTAGTAATGGAATTTAACGCCTCGTTTCGCCTCGTTAAAATGAATCATAACGTAATATAAATCTTATTGCTCGAAACTTATATAGTTTAAGTTTGAATGACTAACTTAAACCAAAATACAATTATTTTTTAGGTTCATTCAAAATAAATTTAAGCCAGTGTTCCTTACTTTACTTATAATGAGAAATTAAAAGCATGTCGGTTCTAAGAAATGTAACCACTCTGTGCGTAAGAGCAACCGCAGAGCGCCAGACAAATCATATTTTTTAAACAATTTAAACCTATTAAGTAAAGTATTTACAATTATATTGCATTGACGCCTTTGTGATGAATGTAATTTAATGAATCATCACTCAATCTCATTTAAGAAAATATTATATAATAAATCGTGGCGCAGCGTGTAACTGTAAATACGACAGTTGTGGGTTCGATTACCAATCAGGGGAATGAATTATTTAATACATTCAATTTTTCCCTGAGTTCTACCATTACCAACATGCAATGTCTCGATAATTCGGGAGACAGTGAGGGCCAGAGTGTAGAGTTATCAGTGGGTTTCTCTGCTGACACTGCTACTGTGCGTGAAGCTAATAATAATAAATAGGTAACTGCAAAGGTATATTTAGGAAATAGGTATGTGATTGACAAGCGATGGTTGTGGGTTCGTCGTGAGCTATGAGCATATGTTATTAATTTCATCTAGTACACAAAGCACGACGTTAAGCTCTGCATACAATGTCTCGGAAGTCAAGTGGAACGTGGAGGTTGGGGTCACCTTTGTCCACTGCGAGCATATACTCGATACAGCGTGGTGATGTGTTATTTTTTACATAAATAAGAATCGATTTAACGACAATGATTTAATTTACGAATATAACAAAATTTTGCCCTGTCAATTAGTCTCTCTGACAATACACAGATATTTTCATTGCATTCGAATTAATTACCTATTCAGTAATATAAAATAATTTTATTCTAAACTATCTGTGAGTCACTCGGTAAAGGAGTTTTATATAATAGTAGCGACATGTTCGCGGCTGCGCCAGCTTGAACAACACGATTATTTATTTACTTATCTGAATTACTTTTATGTAAGCGTTAAGCAATAACATTATTATTTTAGAGATATTTAGTAAGTTAAAGGAAGTTTGCCAAAATACAATAGTGTAAAATAATATGTATCGGTTCAGCCATTTTTGAGATTAACGTGTACAAACGCATTGACTGACAGACAAAAAAAATTAAAATACATTGTCTTGTGTTAAAGAAGTTGATATATGGCTCCAACTGAAAATGGCCCTAATAACAGATTTTTCTATATCTTTATCATGACAGACATCGATCTGTTACGATTTTACTATACGTTTCTATAGATATTGATATTCTTTTTTCTTATGTATTTTTATGTAACAATATATTACGATGTAGTCTGATATCCGAATTTTTAAAAATATTTTCCGAGAAAAACTTATACATGATAATAAAAGTAACTTAACTTTTCAGTATAAAAAATAATTTGTCAAGTGTGTCACAACTTTAACTCATACGGAGCTCAAACGGATTCGTTTGTCACATGCAGAACTAAACACCGTCAAAAGCAATGTTCAACCTTAAAACCTATGAATTAAAGTTTAAAGTCACTTAAACTGCATATTCTAGTTATTTTTCCAATATTTTCTTATATTTTGCATCTTATGTCTATTAAACTAAAGATAATTTTAGCTTGGAAGCTAAATTGACTTTGAAACTTCCAATTTTTTTATATTTGATTTTCACTCTTGTAACTAACAACGTAAAGCCTATTACTGCGTGTAAAATTAAAGTTTCAGGATTTCATTCCAAATGAAATAAAAAATTGAGCTTTATTACATGGATATACGGTTGAATTTAGTTTAGTAATTTAAATCAAATGGATAACATTTTCAGCTATGGTTGTGACAAAACGCTTTGTAGGCTTTAACTTTTTGCGTTTGCTTATGATTTAGTTTATTTTGGACCTTGATTTTAAAATAACTGAATCTGTTAAAGGAATTTATAAATTTACTTTTTACAATTTTGATGAAAAATATGAGCAATATATATTTGTCAGGACAGTCGTGGCGCAGGAGCACAGAGTGTCATTGTACACGCGACAAGTTGCGTTCGAATCCTACTGGAGGAAATGAAATATTTAATATTTTCATTGTTCTCGCTTGAGGAAAAATGCAGAATTTAGTTCCGTCACTCAACCCGTAATTCCTCCGCAATTCAGCGGAAAGTGGAGAAAGGAAGTGTCTTAATTGGAACGGAGTATCTTAAAACGAGGTTCCCTCTGCCTACAAAAAAAATAATTAGTGTTACTTTTTAACAATTTTGTGGCACTGTTATTAAACTCCCAAAATTAAAAATCTCATTGCTCGGAACATGCATTTTAATATGATTCGACGGAATATTAACAAATCAGCTTGGTGCTTTAATAAATATATGCAGTTATTTATATGTCATTTTGTAAAAAACTCCGATTTTTTTTTAAAATTTGACTTAAACAGCTGACTATACAAAATGGGACCATAATATTTTCTTTTTTATAACAAAACGAAATCTAAATTAAAATCAAAAGTTTTTGTTTTCGTTTAGTAACATGTGTTATCCTTAACCTAATTAATAAATTATATATAAAAAAATATATAGAACTTTTTCCTCACAAATGTGACAAAAAAAAAATTCTTAAGAAAGTTTTAGTTTCTCAGTCATTTTCAAATATTTTTTTCTACTTCCATTTACAAAGTGACGTCTACAAAGTGAACGTGAAGTGACTTCTGTCTCGTCTCTACAAAAGTAGAGACGAGACAGAAGTTTTGTTCAATCGTCAACACTTTGGAGATCATCTTGATCAATATCTTCTTCTAATAAGTCCTCTTCGTCAGTTGGGTCGTAGGCAGATGCTAGTACAGTTTTGATTTTATTTTTTTATAGATATTAGATACTACTACTTTTGTAGACTCATAATTCAAAAAATAATCTCCATTGTAAATGCTAAGTCTCCATTTTCCATGCATAATTCAATAAAAATCATAAAAGAAAGAAGGTAAACACTTACGTTGTTAATAAATAGGGCACTATGACTATTATGGGTGTCGATACATCCAAGACAAAAGCATATGGTAAAAATTGCGCGTGAGAACGACTACTTTCCACGCGTGTTCAAGGGCTACACACAACTCAGGAGAATACACAAAAGTGCAAAAAAAATGCAGCAAATAAAAACGAAATGGACCTGGCTGTTTTTACACCCATATAGCGTTTAGGGGTTAACCTGTACATTATAATATAATCTTGTGGTTGTTCATGAGATTGCTCTGTAAGACAAATCGCGGCGTTGAGTTTTGCCACTCAACACGCAATATTGCAAAACATTGTCAAAAATTTAAGAACGGAGTCTCAACAACTATATTCCCATTGTCTACCCTACTATATGAGATATACAGCGTTAAGCTTTATAAGATCGTTAAAAAATAATACTCCCTAGATATATTGAACTAGAAAACATTGTTAGAACGTTTAATTGCATTCTTCATACATTCTTATACAAACATATATCGGAATTCGGAAGTGCAGTAGAAAAATAAATAACTCAGATGCTTTCAAAGAGCTTTTGTATTGAACTCATGAAGAGCTCGATGAGATGTTTTTGTACGAAGTTGATGGAAATGAATGAATGGTAGAAGAAACTGAAATTATAATCTAAATATATATTTTTGATTCTGATATAAATATTTAATTATTTCTGTATAAAAATGCATATCTCTTAATCCGTTCCGTATCCGTTCAGTTTTTTTGTGTTACTAACATGTTTCATAAAATCTTCCGTGCTCTATTTCTCATTTTAGAGGCACTGTGCGTAACCACACTTTTTTGCTTGGCGAAAGTCAACGCCGTTTTCTGCTAAACTAAAAATAATATAAATATAAATAAAGAGCGGAGTCCCGGTACGCCACCATGTATTTAAATATTTAGGTACATACATAGTAGTATACCTATTGCTTCTATAGTCTATCTATTTATATCTACTGCTTCTATAGTATATCTATAGTCTATCTATTTCTTCCATAGAAACTTTGGGAACTCAATTCTTATTAGCCACTATGCTAGAAGTTAGTATCTATTATTATTTATGATTAATCTAGAACTTCAGCATATTACAAAAAGGACGTGGATTCACATCCCACAATTTTGGACGCATATTGGAAAAACAAATTTCAATAACAATTATCGAAAACCAATTTGTAACTCCAAACGAATTCGTTTATTCGGATTTCGGGTGACAATGAAATAGTTTAACAGAGAACTAATTGTAGATTCGCGGACATGGTGCCTGCGTAATTGAATTCCGTAGTATCGTCCGTGCTACGAGACGGGGTAATGGACCTTCCAATTCATCGTAATACTTTTTACATTTTTTATTTTTTTTAACGTACGTTTATAACTAGCTTTTACTTGTGGTTTTGCTTTGTCAAATGGCAATAATTACTTATTTAGAAAACGTATAAAAGTTTAAACGTAGGACTCGAACCCGCGTCTCCTGGAAACCGACCAGGCGCTTTGCCACTAAGCCATACGTTTTCATCAAGCTACGTCGAAAGTTTTATACGCTTGTTATAACTTATTTATGTTGTTGTTTGTTAAATAATTAAAAAATATGCATCAACCAAGAAACATATTAAAGTAGTGTCATTTTTATTAAAAAATCACAAAATTCCACCGCCATAATTTAACACGCCTATATATTTACGTAATAGTCAAGTTTTTATAGAAAATACTTTAAACCGGTCTAAGCGAGTGATGGTGTAATGTATGGAAAATGTAGGTGAATATTGTTATAGCGATGATTTAATCTTTTTTTAGTTTGATCAATAAGTGGTATTTTTAGTGTTATAGTCTAAAATAGCGTTATCCACACATGTGTATTTACACATATATAATGTGTGCATATAACGCTATTTAGCGTTATATGCACACATTATATGTGAACCGTGAATTGTAGGGTCCCTAGGTTATTTTCAATACATATGTTGTACAGGTATAGAAAATAAAGACTGTCTCTTTTGTCTTGAATAGCATCTAAAAATTAAATTTAATTAATTATATAATTATATATATATANTATATATATATATATAAGAGACAGTCTTTATATCTATAAATGAAGAAAATAAAGAACGAATTAATTACGAATACAGCAGAGTAAGGAGAGGGAACTTAGTGCTATGACACTCCGTTCCTCACTTTCTACCGAATCTTCTCTAATAATCGGCAGTAGTAATGCGTGTTGAGTAGCGCAATTCAACGCCGCGTTTTATTATTATTTTGCAGTATCCTTACTATTGTAAGTACACAACAGTAAACTACAGTATAGTTTACTAGTTTACATTCTCTGAGTTAGATAGTGCAGCCAAAATTTTTACGATATTTTTGAGATAAAGTATAAAATGCTCGAAGTTGTCACTAGAATTGACAAACACAAAATACTTTGCGGGACCAGTTTTAAACTTTATTTCAAATATTATAGTTTTAGATTTTATATGAAATATTTCATCCAGTTTATTCTTATTTTGTTATGTATTTTTTTAGTTATATTTTTATCTGCCTTGTTTGTTTAGTGAATGGTCTAAATGCAATTGTCATAAATTCAATTCACACAGAACTTCACGTTTAATTATATGCTTATTAGGTACATTTGCCGATAACAGTAAGCATATATATTTAACTTGTTATGATAACATACATACTTAATAAAGTATTAATACTAAAATGTTCACAATAAAAATACCGATGTACGTTCTATAAGGACAATATTGTAAATTATAATTTATTTTTAACATTTTTGTGTGTGTTATTTCACACATAAGGAGAGAAAAGTACTTATTAAAAAAACGTATAAAAATTTGAACTTAGCGGGATTTGAACCCGTGCCTCTCAGACACCGTCCAAGTGCTCTGACTGTATATATAATTTATTTTCATTTGACTACAGAAGCGAAGCCGAAGATAAAAGCTAGTCTTCAAAATAAAACTACAAAATCTCGATGTCATAACATCAATTCATAAGCTCGTAAGCTATACTAATACTTAAGAGCCGACCCAAGCCAGGCTTTCGTTATTTTATAAAACCTGAAAATTTTGTGCGCATACACCCAACGCCGCTAAGTGCTTTTAGAATCTTGGGTGGTGGTTACTTTGGCAGTTATTAGGTAACCAAGACGCAAAAAAATAGTATCTCACTTTCGTTAAATTATAAAGCTCATTTTTTTATATATCTGGGATTATAAGTAAACCTTCACATTACTTACGTTATATATTGTTATAGTTAATAAAACCTTAAATAATATATTTATTTTACGTCGTGGTCCAGGGGCACAATGGTGTGACTGAAACGCAACGGTTGTGGATTCGATATCCACTCGAGGAAATGAAATATAGAATATTTTCATTTCCTCGCCCTAGTAATGTGGCAAAGCGTGGCGTTGAGATTCGCCACTCAATACGCAATGCCTCCAGAATTCGGTGGAAAGTACTAGGTTCCAAGGTTCCTTTTGTCTACCCTGTTATGTGCGAGGTACAGCGGGAAGCTAAAAAAATACTAATTATATAATAAAAAAAATATTTGTCTGTAATAAGTAGTCAACTGAAAATCTATTTAACCTATACAATAAATAACAAAACAACAAATCAAATAAATATTTCAAATTACAAATGATATAGCAACAAAATTAAATTCTAAATTTATATCCTAATATAAAAATATACATTTATCTAAAAAGCCATGTTTAATCAGACGCCTAGCCTTTAATTTAAGCTCAATTTGCGGTTTAAAATGATTGCTCGACGTAAAACGACAGGCGGTAATTCAATGTTATACCTACTGGAACCTACAGCGTTTTATTACACGGCTAATTTGGATTTTGTTGCATGCCATATAAATTGGTGGCTTCTGGCCTAATGAATGGAAAACGCCGCTGGTTTAGGAGTGTTGATGGATGGGTGGTTGGTTTGATTCTTTTTAGATTAAAAAAGTGTTGATTAAATTTTTTTTTATTTTCAGTTTTACGCTGTATTTCACATATTGGAGGGTAGACAGAGGGAATTAAGTATTAAGATGTTCCGTTGTCCACATCCCGCTCAACTTTCTAAACAATGTGGGTGGCAGAATTCAACACCGTGTGTTGTCTGTTATTATGAGCAGTTATATGTTTATTAGTGCTAGTTGCTAGTTATTACTACTACTTTTTCCCGACTGCTAAGGAAGGGTTATGTTTTTCGCGCGTATCTTGTATGTATGTAATATTCTTTATTACCTCGTATCTCCAGAACCGCTGAACGGATTTACATATTTGAGGTATCGTTAGATTCGTATTAGCAGCCCAAGTGTTCTTAGATAGGTGACGTTAATAAAAAATAATCATGGCGGCTGTGGTACGCCATTGTACATAGTAAATAAAAAAAAATCGTTTCAAATACTACAATATGGGTATCAAATTCAAGAGCTTAATTTCAGGATTTCAAAAAGGTCATGATTATCATTACCATAATAAATTCTAACAAAAAAATGAAAAAAAAATATTTGTAAAAACAAAAACCCCGACTGCATCAAACTAAAAAGAAAATAAACAAGCCCAATAGTTTATTAGGATTAACAGTCGGGACCTATAAGTAATTCTTCAATCAATAAAATCTTTACCAGGAACCCCGCATAATTTAAAGAGGTCCCGACTGTTAATTCTAATAAACTATTGGGCTTGTTTGTTTTTAGTTTAAGATATTCTGTTCTCCACTTCATAGTACATACAGTATATTTCGTCCATATATACAACATTATATTCTTAATAAAATATATCTAAAATATTTAACTCATACACTAAAATAAACAATTTAAAATACAGTAGAAATCAAATAAACTTTTTTCACATTAAAAACGTTTTACTCCCCCAACGCTATAAAGTCGAGTGTGGAATTAAACCCCCGTCCAATTATATTGTTTTTATTATGATTCCAACGATCAAAGGTATCTCGTAATTGCTTAAAAGAAGTTTTTTTATGGAGTTTGGTACAATTTTTTCTTAAAAATACAGGATTTCAGTTTCTATAATAAGTGAGAACTTAATTTATTTCTTTATTCCTTGTTAAGCAGCAGAAATTAGGCCGTCGTGGTTTAGAGGGTGTGACTGTAATGCGATGGTTGTGAGTTCGATCCCCACTCTAGGGAATGAATATTTTTTTCTTAATATTGTCATTTCATTGCTCTGGTACCAAGGCCGGCGTTGAGTTCCGCCACTCAACACGCAAAGTCTCGGCGGAAAGTGGGGAACGCAGTGTCTTGATATTAGGTTCCCTCTGCCTACCCTACTGTATGAGAGATACAGCGTGAAGCTGATAAAAAAAATTATTGACAGGTGACGCACAGACAAAACTACTGGACTTAGAAAGTTGAAATTTGGCATGAAGTTAGGTAAACTCCCTAGTCTAGGGAAGAACTAGAAGAGAATGTCTGGATTTGCAATTTTAACTTCACACTCAACTGCAACAAATAAAGTTGTGAGTGGCAATTAGAATTAATATAATACTTGAAATAGTATTATACTTCTAAGGTAATTTCCCCAATATATGTAGGCAGGTAAGAAAAAATAGGGTTGAAAAAGTCTGTTTTTCACTTTTCAACCAATTTTGATACATTGATGACAGGATCTACTGCTGCGTTTTATTTTAGCAGATGGGAAATGGTATAATTCTTTTATAATATATATATTTTTTATAACTATTTTATAACTTCCTTTCTCCCGGAACATCGTCTGTACACGCTGCGTTCCACATATCTCGTGAAATTTTCGAGACAATGAGTATCGAGCGGCGAGACTCTACGCCTCGCTTTGCCTCGTTACCAAAATTAAATAATTCATTTCCCCGAGTGGGGATCGAACCCACAACCACCATATTACAGTCGTACGCTTTTGCCCCAGCACCATCACGGTCTCATAACTTATATTTATTATAACTATACACTGTTAGTTAAAAATTATGAATGTTATAGCTATAAGCTTATACCTTGATTTTTCTAATGGGATTTTGAAGAGGTCTCTAGTAGTTTATGCTTCTATGCCGCGTTTTAAAAACGTTTTAGGGTTGAACTTCTATGGGAAGTACTTCAATTATGTGGTACAAAGTGGTTCCCTTTTTAGTCATTCAAAGGTAATTTAGAGCTTAGACTTTAGTGCAATGAATACAAGCGTTGTTAGAGGAGTTAAGTGCGTTTTACTACTAGTTAATTAGTAACTAAAGATTGTGGATGTTTAAACTTAAATGGATTTGAAGTTGCGTCCTTTGTGACGATATGTATAGCAGCTTTTTTCCCGCTTTTTTAATATTACACATACGTTTTTTTAATATTAGACATAGTAAACCTAACGATTTCCTGAGACTGGAAGTTGATTATTTTCTCGCTACGACGGCTTCTTATAATACATTAAAGAAAAATACTTATTTAGAAAAAAAATCTAATCTAAAAAATCTTTCCTAAGTGTGGAATAACACTTTAAAAATGTTAAAAACATTAAAGAACTTTAAGTAATTGTGTGAACATTTATTTAATGGCTATCTGCATGATTTCTATTCGGAAAAAGATATATTATTATATCATTTCTCTGGTAACAAATAAAAAATTAACTTTCTTCTGCCACTCAACACGGACACCACAATTCAGAGGAAAGTGAGAAGTGTCTTAACAATAGGTTCACAGGTTTTATCTGTTTACCTTGCTATATACGGAATAAATAAAAAATATATATTTAAACTATATTTATCTTCCTGCTCTGAACAGACAGCGCGGTGTTTAGTCTTCCTACTTAATATATCTCCAAAACAGTGGAAAGAAGAGAGCGGAGTTTCTTGATACGAGGTTCTCTATATTGAACTTGATTTTTATTTTAAGGTTCACGCTGCATATTGGAGGATAGGTAGAGGGATTGTAGTATTTAGATACTCTGTTCCCCAATTTTAGAACCAATTTCGAGACATTGGTTTTTTGTTGAGCAGCGGAATTCAACGCCGCGCTCTGTCTTCTCTTTATCTAAGTAAATGGCCATACTTTCTTAAGTAAATAAGACATACAAAATATTAATGAAAATTACATATTTCCTATAGAAATAAAATTATGGATTCCCCCATCCATAGGTTTCGTTAAGGGATAACGCACTTAACTGCTTCATTATAAGCGTTAGAGAAGGGCTTATTTCGCGCATGATCAATCTTACGCCGGATGTTGTTAGACTAGCTTTCGAGTCTGTATTTGTCCGTTTTTGATATTATATTTATAAGAATATTCTTTTATTTTTTAAACATTTTTAAAGTATTATTCCACACTTAGGAAAGAAAAATACTTATTTAGAAAATGTATAAAAATTTTGAACGTAGCTCCAGGAGGCGCAGGTTCGAGTCCCGCTACGTTCAAAAATTTTTATACGTTTTCTAAATAAGTATATTCTTTTACATTCTTATTTTTTATTAATTATAGAATTGAAATCTTTCCTGCGTGGGTTTTAGGAAATCCATTTTAATAGTGCTCCCTTACTCTATTTAAAGTCACAACATGCCAAATTACTGCGTTCTACACTTTATTAATTTACTGCTTTCATATTAATAATATGAGGCCAGTCGTGGCGCAGGGGCACAAAGTGTGACTATAAAATCGACTGGTTCGACCCCCACTCGATGAGGTGAAATATTTATTTAAATTTATATTTCCATTTCTTCGCTCTGGTGTCGAGGCAAGGCACGGTGTTGAAACCCGCCACGCAATATACAATGCCTCCAGAATTCGGCAGAAAGTGGAGAACAGAGTGTCTTAACACTAGGTCCCTCTGCCTACCCTGCTGTGTACGGGATACAGCGTGTGTGTATCATTTCCGTCTAATAAGACAGCGGCGTTGAGTTCCGGAAAAAGCGTGGAGTTAAAAAAATCTAAACATACAGATTTACGACCAAACTTTTGTATATATAATTTAGGTTCATATATAAGCCCGTTGAGTCGACAAGCACCCCTGTACCATCCCCTCGGAAGGGATGATAAATATTATTCCCCTATTTCATCCAAACTATGCATTTCCTATGAATCTATTTGATCGCTTCAAAGAGGTAGAAATCGTTTTAAAACTTCAATGGTGGTCAGTTTTATTGATATGAATGACGTTGTTTTCTTGTGTTGAGGCCGTTGTGGTTCAGTAGTACAACGTCTGATAGTAAATGCTACGGTTGTGATTTCGATTCTCACTCGGGGGCACTCCCTGGTAGGATAGGCAGAAGAAACTTAGAGTTTCAATACACTACACTAAGATTTTCAATACACTATGTATTATAATGATATACAGTATAAATGTAATATATTTTCTACGAATTTATAAGCACAAAAATCGTTAATACAGTTAAAAAAACATATGTTAACTTCTACAATCATCGAGTTTCAGTTAAATAATTTAAACATTTACGTTGTTTTTTTTAGTACTTATATAAACAGAACTTAAATCTACAGTGGATTGTGTCTTTTTATTTGAAAATCGAGTTTAAATTAGAATTCTGTGGACCGAAAGAAGAATTTGATGTTCTGGTATTGACGCACCCCTCGGTGACGAGCGTAATCGGTCAATACACAGATAATTCCGATTTTCGAATATAACTTCAAAATATTACGCTGTAGGGGCGCAGTCAAAAATTTTTGTCGACGATTGCAGGCTAGTATCTGTATTATAATAGTATTATAATGGTATTAGTTATTTAACTTTATAATCGTCACCCACTATTTTATTTGCGTGGACTTTGAGACATAAATTGGAGCATTTCGTTTTTTCCCGTTCCCATAGGAATTTCTAGGAATATATTTTAGCGCTTACCCTGCAGTGTGCGGGATACAGCGTGCACCTGATTTTTTTTTCTTACACTCTTTAAGGTAGGAAGGTCTACATGCCAAGTTTTAACTTTCTAAGTCCAGTGGTTTCGTTTGTGCGTTGTCTGTTACTCAGTAAGGAATGATTTTGATATAAAACATTGATATACTGTATGATTTAAAAATAATTGTTATATGCTATGTTTATTGATCTGCCAAATTCTGCCATTATTTGGTCACACAATCTCACAGTTATGTCGTTGCTCAAAATTTATCTAGTCAGGCCGTAGAACCGATATTTATATTGACAATAAAGTGGCACGATGGGACCGTGTCTGATCACGGTGGTCGTGGATTCGATTTGTATCCAAATTAATTGATACTCTGAAGTATATATGTATATGGTATCATAACCTGAAGATTGAGCCACAGTAACCATTTTAATATATTTAATTTAAATTTAAATTTATCAGGTTACTGTTTAATGTATTTGCTATAATTTGGTATTCATCTTTATCAAAGTAAATATAATAGTCCTGTAACCTTTAGCATTTTATTTAGATTGAAATTATACTTTACTGTACATCACCAATCAATACTTTAGGTAGGAGATCATTGATTTAAAAAAGACCTGAGCCGCACGGTTCAGAGGCTTGGTTACGGAATGACTGATCCGAACGGACAAAAGACGTTGACGGTTTTGTAAATTTTCATACATTTTTAATCTACTGTTAATTTTAATGTGGTTATTTGCTGTTTATTATTAATTAATATTTTTCTTTGTTTCACTTCACTTATTCGAGTAGTAAGATTAGTTAGATTTTTTTAAATTTCTTCGTATAATGTTTTATTCTGGTATTATATTTCGTGTTACTTTTAATTTTAATAATACTTTTAAATATTTATTTTACGTTATAATATATATTGATAATAAAGCTGGTTTTGTTTTGTATTTTTTTATTAATATTTTCCTTTGGTTACGTCTACAGTTAATTTTAATTAGTTAGGATTTTTTGTAATATTACAAATTTTCATAAATTCCGTTTAGTTATTAATTTATGTAAATTTAAAATAGTTACAAAATAATATTTTTTTATATTAAGAATTTTTTTCAGTTACTTTTACTTATTTTGTTTGTTCATTACAATTACTCATGTATTTTCTCTTGTATTAAGATTTTGTGTCTTTCTTACTTGTGGCTACTTATTATTCTTTTTCGGCTTATTTTCATTTTTTTTTCTTTCTAATCCTATTGAAAATTGAAAATAATTTCATAAATATAATTTAAGCGGGCGAAGCCGCGCTTGTCCGAATTTTATTATATATTTTTATTTTATCATTTTTCTGTTCTAAAAAAATTATCGCAACGCTTTTCCCATCATTCAACACGGAAAGTCTAATTTAACTATAATAAGTTTTCTCTGACTGCCTTGCTATATGTAAAAAAGAATAGAATAAAATATATCAGGATGTAATTCTAGTTAGGAGGTCAACATTAAGCATTACAGTACACAGCTGTTTTGAACTTCAAATAATAAACATTCAAGGGAATTTGAAGAAAACATTCGAGCATCTGGTTTTTATAAATTCTTGTATTCATGAAATTACGTAGGACTTACGTTTACGGTACTTTCTCTTGAGATTTGGATAATGGATAAGTTTTTTTAGCTTCACGGTGTATCTTGTAGATAGGACAGGGTAGGCAGGGGAAACCTAGTGTTAGTTGTTAAGTGTGTAAAATCGTAACGTGTCCGTGTCTGTAAACGGAATATGTGTATAAGAAAAAACGTTATTAGTGTCATTTAATAACGTAATAAAGTCAAAAAGAATGTTTTTTTACTTTTTGGGCAATTTTCTGTTTATCTGTTTGTCTGTGTGTTTGTTTACGCTAATATCAAAAACGCTAGTATCATGTAAACAGTTCAGGCCAGACGTGGCGCAGGGGCACAAAGTGTGACTGCAAAATCGACTGGTTGTGGGTTCGATCCCCACTCGAGGAGATGGAACGTTAAGATAAATTTATATTTCCAATTCTTCCAATGCCTCCAGAATTCGGCAGAAAGAGGGGAACGCAGTGTCTTAACACTAGGTTCCCTCTATCTACCCTGCAGTGTGCGGGATACAGTGTGAAGCTGATTTATTTATTTTTTATTTGTAAACAGCCACATGCACTTGCAAACATACAGTTATTTTGAAATCACAAGCAAACACTTCAATTTTATTTATAAGAAACGGTCACTGCAAGGGAATTCTTGCAATTATCAATTACTTTTTGCCGCAAAATGTCTTATTGTGACATATTTATAAGACATATAGTGTCGTGGTGGCTTGATAATTTTTATAAATTTTATTTTCGTTGAACTACAATCATTAAAATGGTAAGGAACTTGTTTTTAATTAATATAAGTAACAAAACATCAAATCAATAATTTTCAAATTTAAAATATAGGTCCCATTGCATTTTATTCTTACAAAAACTCTACATATGTAAAAATACAACGTACATGACGATTTAATATTTTTCTTGCAAGTTAACAAGAACTTCGTGAGCTTCGCTAATACACTTTTAAAACTAACGACTTACGAATGTTGCAGATAAAATTCTTAACTAGACAAAAAAAGAAATAACCCAAAAGATATTGTATTGTATAGATAGTAGATAATAATAGTAGATTTGAGTAAAAATCGTGTAATTTAGTGATTTTTGTAGTAGTTAAAATTAATATAATTTGACCCGATTGAACACGTTCATATTGCCTTTGAAAGAATTATTAGGTGAGATCAATTGTAACGATTGAATGTGCCTGTATTTAGATAATGTTGAAGTCAATAGAGTAATAGTTTTTTTTAACTCCACTCTATATCCCGCATAGTTACCTTAGACAGATGAAACCTAGTGTTAAGACACTCTATTCTCCACTAAGAATTTTAGTAATATATAATTTCTCCACTAATAATTATAGTAATATATATAATTTTATTCCATTTCATAAAAAAATAAAAGGCCCATGGACCAACTAATAATTTTCACTAACTCAAAATGTTGACTGCAACATATACACATAATAGCATCAACACCAACCTGACTTTTCCCCTTCTAAGGAAACAAGCACATCTGTTCTTAACGCTCTATTTATGAGCTCTTGATTCCATTACACAGTGGAATTACGTTTTTATTATACGTCAAAACGATTATAGCTCAGAGAATTATACCTAATATGGTAATTTTGGTATGAAAAGATAAAAAAAATAGCTTTACGCTATATCCCGTACACAGTAGCGTAGGCAGAGGGAAAATAGTGTTAAGACACTCCACTACCCGTTTTCTACTAAATTCTGGATGCATTGTGTGTTAAGTGCCGGAAATCTTCGACGCGTTTTGCCTTTACACCAGAGCGAGCAAGTGGAGAACGGAGTGTGTTAACACTAGGTTACTAGGCCTACCCTGCTGTGTGCGGGATACAGTGTAAAGCTGTTTTGACTTGATTTGAAATACAAAAAAAAAATTTTGTCACAGCAGTTTCTGAGATTAGTGCGGTCCACCAAACACAATTAGTTTTATAATATTTATATAGATAATAGACGACAGCATTGAAAGGATAATATTGTCTGTATTGTATCCTACCTTACCTTACCTATCTTAGCTACCCTACTTTACCTATTAAAGCCTACCTATTTACTACTAATTAATAAAATATGTATGACACATACTACTATACATTTGAAACGCATATGTATGCGTCATTGAACAGTCTAATTTAATTCATCATGTATGTTATTAATATTAAGTCAATATAAGACATTGTATTTTGAATTGCGAAACTCAACGCCGTGTTTAGTTTAACTAGAACGAAAGAACTGACAATTCTACTAATATAACAAATATCTTATGAGGCTTTCTTTCAGCATAATATATACTGGTAGTATCTTGTCATATACATATAAAATATATATGTATAAATTTTCTAAGGAAACAAAAACCCTTTAATATAAGCTCGAAGGGTTCGTATCCCGTATGTGCTAACTTCGTAAAAACTGAGATGTCCACTCATACGGTGATAAATTACGCGTCAAATGCACACGGCTTATAGACGAGTGAAAGTAGATACGGTATAATAGTAGGGTCAGTTGCTTTATGGAGGTTGTAAGTTCGAATTTGAATGTTTGTAATGTTTATTAAGAGAGTAAATGCAGCTTAGTGGTGCTTTGGTGGATATTAGACTCAAGAGGAGATAGTAAAAAATCAGTCGAAAACAATTAACTCAAAAAAGAAAATATTTAATTCGTGCATACTTCCTACCATGAAATACGACTTCCAGATGTGGAACTTGCCTTTGCAAAAATAAAAAAAAAAAACTACAAATATGTTAACATTTGCACGTGAAAAGAAGCAAGCTTACTGTTGAGAAAAAGGATAAGGTCAAAATACATGGTATTCATCAAAAAAAGAAGTCTCAGGGCATCTAACTGGAAATAAAGGCAAAAAATGTGTAAAAAAGGTGGCGGAATGGTACCCTAGAGTGGGTAAAAGAAAAACAGGAAGACCGTTGTAAAGATGTGACAAGGACAAAGCTACTGTGGGCACATGTGGCTTTGGGGGAGGCCTATGCTCGCTGTATCCCGCAAATAAAAGAATAGGCAGAGGGAACCTAGTGTTAAGATAAGCGTACCCAATGCAAAATATGAGAGCCAAAAAAATGCCACTTCTGCTTAACAATGCTATTGTCATTACTCTGTGGCAGCAGGTCATGTAACGGGATACTATAAATCTGCGAATATAATAAAGCAAGACCCATCCCGAAAGCTCAATGAGAGATATAAATAAAGTTGAGTCGTATTTTTATTGAAATATAGTTTTTATTTTTGCATTTAAAATGCTCAAAATATACTCGTATTTTGGATTTTGTCATTGTGGTGTTGTTGGTATATGTATTGTAAAGTAAATATTCTTTGTGCACGTCGAGCTGTAATAAACTATATAATAAAATCTAAGATTTAGAATTTGAACCACTTGTAATAATCGTATCCTCATGAAACTTAGCAGTTATATGTATCTCAAGTGACAATACAATATTAAGATATCATATATTATATATTGGAACACTTCAGAGGTTACTAGTAAACAATGTCTTAACACTAGGTTCCCTGCTATATGCGGGATACACCGTGGAGTTGAAAAAGTGACAGTCTAGTTTTCTAACTAAACATGTTATTTCTTACATGAACGAATTACGAGACTCTCTTTTTCTCTCTCTTCCTGCCCTATTACTGAAAAGAACTGTACGCGTGAAAAAGCGTGAATCCAAAAACAAAATCACATTACCCCATACCAATACAATCACATTAAAACATATTATAAATTATTCAACCTATCGCTTCGCAAATATAATTATCGTTAAATATTTATTTTGGTGCGTACATTTATTTATATGGCAGTAAAAACCAACTAATTATACGATACACGTTCATTATTAAAAAATTAATGATCCGATCGGTTTGGACAGCGGATGTGGTTGTACCGCAGTGTTAGTGCTTTATAGATGAATAAAATTGAGGTAAATTTAAAAAAGGGACTGTAATTGAAAGCGCGTTGTAAAAATTGGTACAAAAACGAACATTTATATTATTTTTTTTTTACCGTCGCGCTATATTCCGTGCACAGCAGGATAGGCAGAGGGCTGGCTAGTGTTACGACACTCCGTTACCCATTTTCCGACGATTTCTGGAGACATTGCATGTTGAGTGGTGAAATTCAGTGTCGCGCTGTGCCTCGACACCAGAGTTAGAAAAAGAAAAAGAAAAAGGAAATATTTAACAATTAATTTCCTCGAATAGACTCCACAACTTGTCGCATCTACAGTCACACTTTGTGCCCCTGTGCCACGACTGGTCATATTTACTTTATTGTTACCATATTTTATTTTATTTTAATGTCAATCTCGTATTTTTAACTGTTGTATTTGTCTATAATTATTCATATTTTGTCTGAGTTGTCGTGTCGTGATGCATCAAAATGGGATCGGTTTTTCGCTTTAAATACTGGAAACTCGTGATAGATTCTGTTGTGTCACATCAGAGGCGACTCCGGTTCACGTCAGAGCAAACGTTGCCAACACGACAAGTCAGACTAATTTTCAAGCGCCAGTGTTCTGTCATGATGCGACAGCGTCATTTGTGTTTTTAAATACTGGGTTTTTGCTGGATTTTGGATGATGATCATCTTTTCTTTGTATCTTTTCATTAAAATTTTTGTTTTTTAATAAATATTGTATTATAAAGTGCTATATATTTTAGTTATTTTAGTTTTGAAAAGCGGCGCCTCCTCTTACAATTACCTCCTAATATCATAGTAACTTACTAGGATGGTCTGATTACTTTTTATCTAGCTGTACCTACTAGCTAAATAGTATGTAAAACTGAATTAAATATATTTTAAATATATTTTTTTATTAAAGAATTGTAAGAATTATAAATTAAACATCTTCATAATCTGATTATACGTATGATCCGGAAGCTGCAGCTGTGTCGATTCATAATATCGTTAGAAAGCGTCAAAAAACGACACATCGTTTTGTGACGTTTCCTAATATTATTAATGTAACACGTCACGTCATGTGTCCTCACGTCAGACAGACATAAATCCCCATTTAATTGCATACAACTATTGAACTTTTTTAATTTTTTTTTTAATACTAAACGATAGTATAATCCTTATTTCACGTCAATAGCGTTGACAAAAATCAATATTTATTCCATATAAAATAAGTAATATGTAAACAAAGTCACGAGCACACCTCGCTACAAGCAAGCTTTACGTAGGAATATGCAAAAATGTAACAATTTTCAAGCCACGTCGCAACCACGCGCCGCAGAGCCCCGGTTAACTTGGGCTCGCGCTGGTAGCAAACGCCGGAATTTATTTAATAGAACTTAAACATCATTTAAAAATATTTGAATGTTTTGATTTTTTGGTAAATAAATATTTTTTTTAAATAATTTCGTGTTGTATCTCGCATATAGCATTGTAAAAAAATCTTGTGTTGAAACACTCTTTTCCCCATTTTTGCCTAATTTTTGAGATTCAACTTCCTAATTTTCGCCAAAGAAAGAGAGTGGCAAGAGAGATAGGGGGAGACCTCGGTTGACCTTCGAAAGCACAGTACTATAGATACTGGAGGAAAGTCATGTAAAAAGCATGAGAACCCCCCCGGGGGGCATGTATGAAGAGGTTGATGACAGTGGACGAGGCGAAAGAGGTATGCAGAGACCGTAGCGTTTGGCGCTCCGTTCCCTCTGACTACCCCGCTAGGGATAAAGCGTGAAGCTAAATGTAAATGATTTCTCTGAGTGTGTATAAAACCCACAGCCACTGACTTAACAATCTTCTACATATTGCTTGATTGATTGCTGCCCCACAACGACAAAACAAAATGTTACAATACATTTTAATGTTACCAAAATGTTAAAATAAATATATGTAAATAATATTTGAACTATAAAGTACAGAGAGATAGGATTTTTTGACTTGTATTTGTTTTCATTTAAATTCGTTCTTTGTAACTTAAGCGTATTTTTTTAGCAATTTTTTTGATAATTTTAATTTTTCGCCCGGTATGTAGCAGAGAAGACCGGTACAAAACACTGTTAAGAAATTCTGCTCTCTACTTTTAAATTTATTGTTTCAGGAACCTTTATATTTTTAATAAATTTCAATCACACTATAGCAGTTTACATCGACATTATCTGCAATCTATCATCCGCAGTCCGTAATCTGTAATCAGTAATCTTTAATTCATAATTAGTTATACGTAAAGTGGGTAACGGAGTGTCTTAACATTAGGTTCCCTTTGCCTACCCTGCTGCGTGCGGGATACAGCGTGAAGCTGATTTTTTTTAAGTTATACCTAAATTAAAATTAAATTAAATTAGCTTCACGCTGTATCCCGCACACAGCAGGGTAGGCAGAGGGATCCTAGTGTTAAGACACTCCATTCCCCACTTCCGCCGAGTTCTGGAGGCATTGTGTGTTGAGTGACGGAACTCAACGCCGCGCTTTGCCTCGACACCAGAGCGAAGAAATGAAAATATAAATGTAAATAAATATTTAATTTCCTCGAGTGCGGATTGAACCCAAAACCAATCGACTTTACAGTCACACTTTGTGCCCCTGCGCCAAGACTGGCCTCATAATTCATAATAAGATATACGTAATTCTTGAATACTTGATCTAAGATCCGTAATCTGTATACTATTATCCGTCTTTACTCCATATCCGTGATACATAAACGAATATATTTATATATTGCAAACGAAATAGAGCAGATACTCAAATATCATAAAAATATTATATGTAGTTTAGTTCTTAACAGAATTAATAGGTAGATTTATAATAAGTATGTTAAAAAATATATAAATTATTTATTTTTAAGTTATAAAACAATAATAAAACTTTAATGGAAATAACTCTAAATTAAAAACTTTCTCAATTCTTAATACAATAACAATTTAATACTATAAAAAAACTCAAAATTGCAATCTCGTAGACAAATTCTATACAAATTTACACTGTAGATGAAGATTCCCAAGGCATATAAACTTGAAGGCTTTAAGTCAGTAGTATTGACGTTACACTTGTATGGGACAATGCAAGTGAAAACATTTGTTAGCACAAACACTATCTATCTAACCGTAGATTGCAGTTTGCTTTTGTACAACAATGTATTGTTAGATTTTCACAGAGTAAAATTTAAGAAAATGCTTCACGCTGTATCCCGCTTATAGCTGAGTGGGTAGAGGGAACCTCAACGCACTCAACGCTACGAAAGAAAATTTATTATATAAAAAATATAAATTCGCCGCCGTCGTAGCACAGCGGTGCAGCGCCTGACTGTAAACACGTTGGTTGCAGGTTCGATTCTGTTCCGAGGATATTCATTTCCTTACTTTAGTAAAAATACAAGCCACGTCGTTGGGTCTGCTACTGAACCCACAATTTATCGAAATTTTGGTATTGCATGGAAACCGAAATGTCGTAACACTACGTTACGACATTTCGGTTACCTACCTTGCTACAGTATACAACATCAAGGTTCAAAATAAAGTAATATATTAATCAGCTTTTAAAGATGCTAAGGTGTCCAACAATTAATTAATCAACGAACAACTTGGCTCCATTATATCGTGGTAGGGACTTTTTTTAATATAATGCTTGGGACGGTTTTAAGCTAATTTCATGAATAAATAAATTAAAATATTTTGCTTTTCACTTTTAGATAAAACTTTTTTGACTTAAAAAAACAGCTTCACACTTTTCCCTATATAACAAGGTGCTTGGTATTCGTTTTTTGACTCTTCGTTTCCTGTACTTCGCCGAATTTTCTAGATGTTGCGTCTTTAGTGGTGGAACTCAGGGCCACGTTTATTCTACCAGAATGGAGAAATAAGAATTAATTATTTCGCGAAGTGAAGATACAATCACTTTAAATCATATTTCCATGAGTAAATCCATGTAAAATACTAAAGTAGATTATAGAGTACCTTCAAGATCTATGGGCTCTCCCAAGCAAATGCCATAATTAAGCCATGACGTGGGTCCAAGGGATCCGTGGAACACAAAAGATCGAAAAGGTCGGGCATTGTACGACGACCGACGTTACATATAACGAAATTAACCGTAAGATATTCTAACCTTGTGTAATCTTGAGAATATTGAAATTTGAACGTGATTTTATTAAATTAAAGATTTTGAACATATTTCTAATATATAATACAAGTTTTACCTGTGATTTTGCCCGCGAAGAGAAAGTCAAATGGAAATAAACTCTAAAAATCTCTGTGAACGTCATGTAATAAACAAGTCTTATAGTTGTATATGACCTGTATAGGCTATGTTACATATACGTAACAGAACTTATATGTATTGATTTACTCGATAAATCAACTATCCAACACTAAAAAAACATAATTTTAAGCAGAAGCTTTGTAAAATTCATACATTTTTTCATGAACATTTTTCTAATATATCAGGATTATCTCTTTTTAGTATATATTTCTACAATATTTTGAATATGTCTAGTATTCAAAAATAAAAAAAAGTTAGAAAGAGTACTTTTAGACTTTAATAAACAGAAATAAGAAATTACTTTTTGATTTTGAGACATTGTAAAAAGAACTGCCAAACTTAAAACCATCTCACCTGTGCACTCTATCATTACCCCAAGTGAAAATTGAACCTACAACCTATGCGTTTACAGCTAGATACTGTTTCAACGCGCCACGATACCATCTTTTTAATACATTATAATCAATTCATAAGCAAGTTAAAGTAATAAATTGTAAATTTACAGTTTTTCACCGCAAGATGGCGGCGGGCGACGGCTGGTGTCAGTCTGGCAACACGCCAGATACATTAATTACTAGTGCTACCTACTTTGCATCCCAAACAGAATATCATTAAATTATATGGAATTTTGTTATGATTTTTTTGTAAATTTTTGTGATAGTTTAAAATTTAACATCAAATATACATTTGTTGTGCAGAGTGTCTTAATGGGAACGGAGTGTCTGGTTTACAGGTTCTCTCTGCCTAAACTGCTGTCCGGAATATGAAGCTAAAAAATTTTTTTTTTAAATTACATTACAATATAACACGTAAGTTAGTACACAGAAATTCAGAAGTTTTAACTTCAGCAAAATGTTTGATTTGAAACCCGCAGTCAAGAACTCGAGACGAGTTATTGTAAATTAAGTTAGTCACGTAACTTAAATAAAACGAATTTGAATTGAAATATTCTTCTATGTATCTACTGATTGTGAAAATCTTTGAATATTTTTGCTGAAATTTTTTATACATATAATATAAATATTGAGATCTAAAATTAAATAAAAATGATTTAAATTTCTTTTTTTTTTTCACGGTGAGAAAAGCTGTGTACTTAAATAGGACTTTTTCAGCTTCACGCTGTATCTCATACATAGCAGGATAGTCAGAGGTCCATCACTTCCCTCTAGAACCTGGAACCTATTGATAAGTTCTCATTTCTCCGTTCTCATAAGCATACTTCCGTTCTCCACTTAGAAATAACTTCGTTGTCCATTATTAATTTTATAAACATCATGTGTTCAGCTAAGCCACATATTGTATCACTAATACGGTAGTACAGGAAAGTAAAATATATTTACATAGGTATAGTCTTTTTAGGCTTTTCTTTTTATGTTCGTTTGGTTTATTTTATTATTTTTATATAAAACACACTATGGAGTTTTTTCTTTTGTTTTTTGTATTTTTTTCTTATTTGATATTATTTTAAAGTTAAATAGTTATAAAATCAGCTTCACGCTGTATCCCGCACACAGCAGGGTAGGCAGAGGGAACCTAGTGTTAAGACACTCCGTTCCCCACTTTCTGCCGAATTCTGGAGGCATTGCGTGTTGAGTGGCAGAACTCAACGCCGCGCTTAACCTCGACACCAGAGCGAAGAAATGGAAATATAAATTTAAGTAAATATTTCATCTCCTCGAGTGGGGATCGAACCCACAACCAGTCGATCTTGCAGTCACACCTCGTGCCGCTGCGCCACGACCGGCCTCGAAATATAGTTAAATAGTTATAGTTAGTAAATTTTTGTTAAGTTTTTAAAAATCACAAATGACGTTACTTAATTTATTTTTCTGTCGTAATTTTTTATAAATTTTAGATAAAAGAAGATTTTAGTTAAAAGAAGCGCCTGTTTCATATTATCTCGCATATAACAGGGTAAGCACTCCGGCCTCCGCTTTCTGTCTTATATTGCATTTTTAAGTTATGAAATCCCCATGAAAATAATTTATTTCCCTTAGAACGAAACAGAGATAAGTACGAAGTACTTTTTTTTACTAGAAAATGATAAATATAATAATTATTATATTTATTAAATTAAAAAAAATTCGTACATAACAAAAACTTAAATCGGTAATAACTGCATTAGTATAAAACTGTGTTGCAGCTATTAACTCCCACCTCGCAATCGTCCTTTAATATAATATATAACTATCTAATCGTCCTTTAATATAATATATAACAATCTAAATAACAAATATCACAAGCTGTCAATAACATAATCAAAATCAAAATATCAGTATCAGCTTCACGCTGTATCTTGCACACTGCAGGGTAGGCAGAGGGAATCTAGTGTTAAGACACTCCGTTCCCCACTTTCTGCCGAATTCTGGAGGCATTGCGTGTTGAGTGGTAGAACTCAACGCTGCGCTTGTCCTCGTCACAAGAGTTTATTTTATTATTTTTATATAAAACACACCGTGGAGTTTTTTCTTTTGTTTTTTGTATTTTTTTTTCTTATTTGATATTATTTTAATTTGTTGTTAAAAATTAAAATAAATTAAAATAAAATTAAATTAAGTTGTTAAGTGTTTAAAAATCACAAATGACGTTACTTAATTTATTTTTCTGCCGTAATTTTTTATAAATTTTAGATAAAAGAAGATTTTAGTTAAAAGAAGCGCCTGTTTCATATTATCTCGCATATAACAGGGTAGGCACTCCGGCCTCCGCTTTCTGTCTTATATTGCATTTTTAAGTTATGAAATCCGCATGAAAATAATTTATTTGCCTTAGAACGAAACAGAGATAAGTACGAAGTACTTTTTTTACTAGAAAATGATAAATATAATAATAATAATATTTATTAAATTAAAAAAATTTCGTACATAACAAAAACTTAAATCGGTAATAACTGCATTAGTATAAAACTGTGTTGCAGCTATTAATTCCCACCTCGCAATCGTCCTTTAATATAATATATAACTATCTAATCGTCCTTTAATATAATATATAACTATCTAAATAACAAATATCACAAGCTGTCAATAACATAATCAAAATCCAAATATCAGTATCAGCTTCACGCTGTATCTTGCACACTGCATGGTAGCCAGAGGGAATCTAGTGTTAAGACACTCCGTTCCCCACTTTCTGCCGAATTCTGGAGGCATTGCGTGTTGAGTAGCAAAACTCAACGCTGCGCTTGTCCTCGTCACAAGAGCGAAGAAATGGAAATATAAATTTAAATAAATATTTCATCTCCTCGAGTGGGGATCGAACCCACAACCAGTCGGTTTTACGACTGTAAAACCGACACTTCGTGCCGTTGCGCCACGACTGGCCTCAATAACATAATATTCTTTAAAAATAAAATTTGCCCAAAATCTAATGATTCGAAAGTAAGGGATAATCCGAAACAATTTTATATCGCTGACCGAAACCATTGGAGTCTTTCTTATATCCGTATCCGTATCCATATCCGAAATATTAAATCAGTAACTCTAGTAAAGACTTTACAACTCTACGAAGTGTAAGCTATGAGTATGTAAATTTTGGAAAGCTGACGCAGCACGTCTGATGTATCTGACGAACCTGAGTGCACCCTTTTAGCGAATATGGTGCCATTGTAAGCGGTGTATTGAAATTACAAGTTATTTTAAATGAAACTATTTTAACCGTGGTCACGGGTAGACTGGACTGTCTACCCGTGACCACGGACTATTACAAAGTGTTCGAAACGTCGGTTTTCCAAAATGTAACCTTAAATATACGCGATTAATCTGGTTAAAATAATTTCATTTAAAATGTGTAATAATCGTGAAAATCAAAGAACTTATTTTGTACTTGCGGTGGTAGCTTTCTGCAAGACTGACATTACTAACATTTTTATATTATTATGAATTCAAAAGTGCTAAAAAGGGTTTAAAATATAGAATTTTATTATAACATTTAATTTTATATTTAAACGAATAAAGTAATAAACTTTATTCTACAATAGATTCTATTAAAGACTGATTCCATGTACCTATACATATAATACATTGTAATTAAAGACCTATAAATATGTATTTTTTATTGAAAAGTGGTACCTTATGGAGGTGGAAATAACTTCCTACGAAACTACACATTACAGTCATATCATTGTTATAATTTTTTTGCCACGTATCCAGGATGATATTTGAGCTTGTGATGCCGCACATCAAGGAAATGTCTCAACACAAAGTAAACATATGGCTTTTACGGATTATTGGGTCTCTAATCATTCAAATGGCCTTACGTTGTATCTGGTCTGGAGTGCACCAGCCTGGAGATGAGAACAGTCCTCCATATATGGCCAAACTTGAGCCCTATACAGGGCCAAACGGTGTTTTGACGTGAAGTACTGTCTCGTTCTGTCGATGACACCCACTTTTTTCGAGGCCAACTTCGTCTTGTTTTTCAGATGATCGTGATACTAGCAGTCACCCGAAATATTAAGGCTTAATACGGTAATACTGGGCGCGGCTTTAAGATCAGTGTTTTCAGAAATACGACAGATAGATTATTTTAGCGATATACTTTTAATACTTTTTATAGGCAAAAAAAGTATTTTTCTTGCCCAAATATAAATTTCACGTTTCAAATTTTTTTCTAGCATAGCAGTTTATTTAAAAGTGAATTTATTGTCAAACATAAGGTAAAGTGTGTTAAATTTATTTTATAAATAAAACGTACTTTTTATGCATTATTCAAAAAAAGCTCACTTCACATATTAATATATAGATTTTTCAATACGCGTCGCCCTCACTGTGACCACACCTTTCCCTGTCAGTACCAGACAGCGGCAGTTCCGTGAAATATCGAGCGCGCCGGTGACACTTCTGAAAGAAATCTGCGTTTGATGACTGACTTTATTGGACCATCGTTTGGTACACGGCAAGCTTTAAAATTGCTAGAAATGGATTTTTCTTTAAAATAAAATTGAATTTGTTTTTGATAAGGCCATCTTACAATAAACGCAGTGGTTATAGATTCCGATCCATTCGGGGGAAATGTTTATTTTTTTTATTTGTTACCTTCACACTGTATCCCGGAAATAACAGGGTAGGCTGAGGAAATCTGGAAACCTGGTGTTAAGGCACTCCATTTCCCATCAAGAAGCTTCCGTTCCTAATTCTTGAGGCGCCACGCTTTGCCTCGTTACCAAAGTGAAAAATCAAACGTCGCGTTTATAGTTGCACGCTTTTGCAACCACGATGGCCTCAATTATAACGTTTATATTTAAATTATTTTCATTTGTTTGCTGTGGTAGGACAAAACGCGATATTGAGTTCTACTACTACACGAATTAAATTTCGTACAAGAAAAATGCTTAAAACTGGGCGGACGAGACGAATGGATTGTTGTATCACTTTTCTATGTGAGAATACACTTGAAGCATTTTTTTTTGATACATTCTAAATATAATATTATACAATAGATTAAGAAATCAGCCGTGATACAGAGGCGTGCGAGTGTAAACGCTACAGGTTGTGGGTTCGATTCGCAATTGAGGAAATGAAATATTTAGTATTTTTATGAGTTCCGCCACTCAACACACAATGCCTTCTGAATTCAAGGAAAAAAAAATCAAAAGTGGGAAATGGAGTGTCTTAACATTATGCTCCCTCTACCTATCATGTTACATGTGGTATACAGCGTGAAGTTTTTTTATAAAAGTTTATAAAAAAGAATGTTTGTTCTACTTTCACGTAAAAACTACTGAACGGATTTAGATGAAATTTAACATTAATATATTTTATATAATATGTATATTAGAATAGGCTACAATTTAACAATAGCGCATTTAGGTCTATACTATATGATTTATTTTACCATATTTTAAATTGTAAATAATACACCAAAAAGAATAAAGAGTACCAAGGATAACATACGGACGGTTTCTAAGATGCGCTTACCACTTCGTTCGTCATTTTAGTCCCAATTTTCGGGACATTGCGTATTGATTGGTGGAACTTAGCCCCGGGCTTCGTCTATCAGAGCTTCGTCTAACAAAAAGCTGTCCAAATTAAAAATACAAAAACATCAGTATTCCTAGCGCTCTGTCCAGTTTGGTCAAATGTTAACTCGTAGCTAACGAAAGCTGACGTGTAATTATAACTTGGCTGTCACTCCACTTGTCTCACACTGGTGGAAATTTATGTAAAATTTTGAAATTTCGTACTGGTCACGTCGTTATATTCGGTTTGAAAGATAATTTGAAAATTTTTATATTTTTGAGTTTAAATTATGTTATTTTATAAATTAAAGAGATTCACGCCGTGTTATGGAACAGCTTATAACTGTAAACATAATTACTGTGACGTGAAGCTTTTTAGTTATTAGTTTTTATTAAGTTGAAAGTCGAATGGGAATCGAATCACCACGACGGCCCTTCATATATCATTAAATATCACATATCATTTAAATGTAATGAAATAACAGTTGTGCAATAAATAAAGATGAATATAAAAAAAACAATGAACTAAAATGATCATCATCAATCATCGTTGAATATATGTGAGAATGTCGTAGCGCAGCATACTGTATAAACTGTGTTGCTAGTTATGAAAAGCCAATATGACCGTGTTTTGAAACATAAATTTAGAAGATAGTATAGATTTAATACCTGGGCCATCAAGTCAGTCACTTTTCTGACATACGGTACAAAAAAAATAATTTTAGTCATTTTTGGGTTACTATTATACTAATAAGAACCTTAATTATTAATGAAATTTTTTTTTGTGTTATTTCCCTTCGTTTTCTTCAATTTTAAGACAGGGTGTGTAGAGTGGCGGAATCCAACGCCATTTTGTTTTGGCAGAACGAGATAAATTTAATTTCAATATAATATACTTATATATGATGCTTGAGTACGATCAGTCATAAAAGTCACATATACAGTCAACGCTTTTTCACCAAGTCTTAACACGTTAACTTGAATAAACTAAAATGTCATCTTTCTATATTTGTAAGTTTTGTTGATTTTTACAAAAGACGTTATCGTCTTTTCGGAGTCAGTAAAAAAATAATGTTATTTATATTAGTCATAGTTAGAATCTCGTGGCGCTCCATGTAATACTTACATTCTTTTTTATTTATTTACTAATTTTTACATAAATACAAATACAAGTTTACTGCTGTTTGCTTTCTTTTACGACTAACTTAACAAAAACTCATTGCATTTGAGGAATTGTGCCTTCCATCTTTATTTTACTCGAATAATTTGACAGTGCACAGCTAGTCTTATATAATCCCTATAATATTTTAAAAATATCCTCTAACTCTTTATCATTGAGGAGTTCCGTCGTCAGCGCAATAATGTTCTTAAATTATAAGTAAAAGAATAAAATACCTGGTTGTTATAAAAAAATATGAAACACTTAGTATGTGTCTATAAAAATTGAAAATTCCTTCCATTTTTCGAGATGCCCAAAAGAAATTTCTTTTAAAATCAATTCATAATAAATGAAATTAAGTTTTTTGAGTTATTTTAAAAACCTTACATTAATATACTACATTTTAAATTGCCACGTTTAATACGTCCGTATGTCACTTCAATGTGAAGCACGTAGCTTTTGATAAGACAACTTAATTAGTTGCAAGTTAGTTTATTCGCCCTACGTGCCTCGCTGTTATTTTAAATATATACTTATAGGTATGAATAAATATTGAACACAAGACTGATTAAACAATTGTTGGTATTTTTAATCTCATTTAAGCAAGTAAGTTTCAAAAAAGTAATAAAAAAATATAAATAAATATAATATAAATAATACTTGATTCAATTGTGATGAAATCTGGACTGTTGTCTAAGTTAAGAACATTTTAACTTAAGGTCCTTAAGGCGCCTTAAATTAAGTTCAATGAGATATATGCAACATTTAATCCAAAAAGGATCTCGAAATTATTTAGTTTCTAAAAAATCTGTAAATAAACATATAAAGATACAAAGAATTGAAACATATACACTTAGGAAATTTATCTCACGAATGAAGTCTACATAATGCTCAAATAATATTTAGTTTCAACAATATCACTTACATGCATATCAAACTGATAACTTCTGGTCTTCGAAGTCGGTTTAAAGGGTGATGTTCTACTTTGTGGCCCAGCACGCTATTTCTCTAGAAGGAACAGAAGGGGGCTAGAGCGTTATCATATATCCTTAGTTGTATAGAAAAGGGGGAAAGTCGTATATTGCTGAATTTCAATACCGTGTTCTGAATAACGAAAGTGAGAAGATATATTACGTATTTCGCACCTTCGTGGGGGAAACCTGGGAACTTAGTGTTAAGACACTCCGTTCTCATTAAGACACTTTCATTCCCCATTTTACGGCGAATTCTGGAAATATTGCGTGTTGAGTGGCGGAACTCAACGCCACGCTTTGCCTCGTTACCAGAACGAAGAAATGAAAATATTAAATATTTCATGACCCGAGTGGGATTCAAGCTCACAACCGTCGCGTTTATAGTCGCAATCTTGTGCCCCTGCACCAAACGTCCTCAATGCTCTAGTTCTTCTGACTGGACATTGAACCTCCCATTACAATGATATTATTTACGTTGCACTATAGCCAAGATATGAGTGCTAGCTACCACATAATTTTGGGAAGATAATTTATAAACAAGCTTTGTATATAAAAAGCAACCTAGCCACTATATAATGAACTTCTCAAATATTTTCAAACACCCATTAAACTCGAATCCGCGCTAATTGCTGAAACGCCTAATTGCCTGCAAATTTCTAAAGAAAATCCTGAGTGAAAAATAAAACTGAAAAATTTCCGTCTTAAAAAATGGTATGCTTTTATCTTTCTGTGGAAAACAAGTTCAGGGGTAAGTAGAAATTTTGGAATATTTTTTTTCTCTGTTTTATGATGTGTATTTTCGTATCTTAGTTGGACAGTTGAGCTAAGTCTAAAGTCGTGGTAACTATGATAATTTTTCACTATTTGTAATATGTCTGTGGTGTGGTGTTTTCGAGGTATTTTTTGTTGTGTGATGGTACTTCTTGCATAAGATCCAGATAAAGAAAGGCATCCATATATACAAAAAAGTATAATTTATAAAAATGATTTATGAAGCAAGAGTTAGTAGCAAGAGAGGCAGTTGAAAATCTCGGTTGATTTAGAAGAACACAGTACAGTTGGTGAAAATAAATCTTTCCCTAAGTATCTTATCTCCAATTGAGCTAATTGGAGATTGACCATACAGTCTTTGCGGTTAGTCAGAATTCACCACAGTGCGCCACGATGGACTCAAATAAATTTGTTTCCGGAATAGGATTCGAACTCACAACCAATTCAGTCAACAGACACAAGCTATAGATTCATTTCTGCCATTCCCCTGTCAAGATTACTGTAAACATGCGGGTCGTTTATATTGAAACGGTCCACAAAAATATTCCACTTGGCCTACTTTGCCTTACAATGAGAGAGGATTCCGCTAAGTACGTTCAATTATATTTGTTCACTTCAAGAGATGCTCGAGTGGTCGTCGTGAATTTTAGCTAATTCTAGTAGATTATACAAATTTTAAGTTTTTTTAAATATATTTTTGTATTATATACAATGAATTATATTATATTTAAATTTTATGTTTCTTCTAACTTTATTTTCATATATATTATAGCAAGCACAGATAACCTAGTGGTAGGGCACTCCGATCCCCATTAAGCCACTTCTGTGCCCCACTCTCCGCGGTATTCTTGAGGCTTTAAGTGTTGAGAAGCAAAACTCACCGCTGCTCTTTGTTTAAACCATATAAGTTATAAATCAATTATTTACTGTCTGTGTTTATGTTTGTGGAAAAGAAAATTAAAAGAAAAGCTTCTGGATTATTCAGTGACTGTATGTTTTAAGATTTAGGTGTGGCGGTTCTTAACACGACATTATTTAACTAAATGGGGAAAGTGTTATGATGTACATATGTATTATGAATATAAACATTGACCTGACTAGACTACAATCATATAATGGCCTACTCAGTCACAATGGCGTTAGTGATTATACTAAAAAAAAATTTAATCAGCTTCACACTGTATCCTGCATACAACAGGATAGGCAGAGGCAACCTAGTGTTAAGACACTCCGTTCCCCACTTTCTGCCGAGTTTTGGAGGCATTGCATGTTGAGTGGCGGAACTCAACCCCACGCTTTGTCTCGACATTTCTGCGAAGAAATGAAAACATAAATTTAAGTAAATGTAAATAATAGGAAAGGAATTCCTCGAGTGGGGGTCGAACCCATAACCAGTCGATTTACAGGCACACTTTGTGCCCCTGCTCCGCGACTGGCGACTATACTATCTTTTTAATAAATCTTTTTACAATTTGTAACCACATATTTACTGACAATAACAAGTAAAAACTATAATGTACAACATAGTGGTACAGCATCCGGCTGTAATAGTGATTATATATTATTACTAGATACATAAAATGCAGCGCTAAGTTCCGTCAATGATATGTAATTTCTCGAATTCGGACGAAATACGTAGAACGGACTGTGTTAACAAAACTTTTTCTCTATTTACTTTGAGAATGCGAAGTTTAACGTAAAAATATATAATGTTTAACGTAAAAAAAATTTGAGTAAACCCACGCTGTATCCTGTATATTCCCCATGCATTGCGTATATTGAGTGGCGGAAATCAACACCGCGCTGTCTTGTTACCAGAGCGAAGAAATGAATATATTATATATTTAACACGACCGCTTCGCATCAATAGAAGGAAAACTAAAAAAAAAATTAAAACGAAAAAGTCATTCAGAGAAATCTAAAAAGGATTTAATATCGAGGCTTGAGCGTTAGTCCAAAGTTGGTAGCAAGTTGCGTAAATCTCCTTTATCTGACCGACCCCTGTCGCTTCCCTTTGTTATTACATACGGCTCTATTCTAGATATAGTAGGTAAATGTAACTTTACGTAGTTTATACAATTTTTATTTTCCCACTATATTCTAATAACATGCATAGCATGGCACCAGAGGAAACCTAATATTAAAAATAAAAAGAAGTATTTTTTATCTAAATATGGATCTATCCCTAGTTTTTCCCAATATTTAAATCTACTTATAGGAGTAAGACTAAGAACAACAAAAAATCTTTAACTACATACTAAAACCAATCAAGATTCCGCAAACATCAATCTATCCACCGATTTATATACAAAATAATTTAATTAAACCATTTCGTAGACAGAATGCCCCTCTAGCTGTAAGAAACGCGCGGGTCGCAGATTTACAGTATCCCTTCTACATAAATTACACAGTGATAGTGCTGAGATTGATTTTGCTAACGAAAGGGAAGACCTTATATTTGTCATGTGAACCAGAAAATTAGATGGAAAATTGGCTATTTTAGTGTTTTCTTTTTTGTTACCTTTTTTATCAGCTTCACGCTGTATTAGGAAGGAAGGTGGAGGAAACCTAGTGTTAATCACTTCACTGTGCTTTCCACTTTCCGCCTAATTTTTTAAGCATTACGTGTTGTTTGTTACCACAGCGAGGAAATAAATATTTCGTACCTCCGAGTGGAAATTGAAGCTATAACCGTCGTGTTGATATTGACACGTTTGTGCCGCTGTGCCACGACGGCCTCAACTATATAATTGATGTCTATTATTCAATTTTATTTTGGTAAGGTTAAATATCTATCTAATCTAAGGTTATATATTTTATTCCATATAAGTATGACTATTCAATTTTTTAGTTGCTGAAAACAGCCATTGTTTTTACTTACCAATACGTACGCCAGGAAGACCAAGTGCAATCATTTTTTTACTGTTTCCTTTATAAAAAATATTCCATAAGTAACAAACGTTCCAAGTGCGAAATAAACTCTTCCGGCGATTATCGACACGCTCTTTCCAATCGCCATAACTATCATTGATTTATCCTTTTGCTCAAATATTAAAGAAATTAACAAAGCAAAAACAACTCTATTATTACAACTTTATAGTTTATTTTGTAGTACCAGTTTAGTAATAACCAATATATTAGAACTGGAAATTTGAACTACAACGTAAAGTATTAGAGCTCATTTTAAATTGGACAATCGAAATTATGTATAAGAAAAAATGTATTAAATGACTTCTTTGATTTGTTTGACAATAGACTTTAGCTGTAACATAATAAAATTCATTTTCAATTGACTAGCATATTCTTACGCTACGTTAATCTTTAAAAGACATAAGTCATAAAATTTCCTTATTTGAATTTCGACTATACCATTTTCAGAATAATGTTGAAATTTACTAAATTTATAATTACGTTAGGTGTTAATCGTTTCAAAGGCAATATATGCCTTTGGGTATCAGTAGCGTCGTATATCGGATTTAAAGAGATACACATGTGAAACTAAAAGAACCTAAGCGCTAAATATTTTAAATGTAAATAGACTCTAAATTGAATAATTAAAGTTCAAATTTATTTGAAATAATATTATTATTTATCAAATTCTTTCGTATTACATACCACATTCGTTATTTTTTATTTTTATTACAAAGTGTTCTTTATTTTGGAGCTAGGCTTTATAGCCGTGTAGTGTCCGTATTACATTCTTGTACGGAATAAGATTTGGTTAGAGGTTTGACTTTAAATTGCTTACAAAATGCAGTTTAAAAATAAAATTGTATAAATTTAAACCTTTAAAATAATATTCTGATGATATATGTTTAACTTTTTTCAGTAGGTACCAATCTATTATTAGTATAGATGTAGTAGGGCAATAAAAATAGGAAAATAGAAAGTACCTATAAATTTACTATTATAAATTTACTATTATAATAGTATTGATAAAAAAGAAAGAATAATTGCCTAAAGAGTCTTGGGCGAAATCTTCTACCAGCTGGATTCAAAACTCTAAAATTGGTGTTCAATAGCACAAAATAGACCAGAATGGGAGAAATAGAGAGAGGCCTACGCCCAACAATGGAACAGTACAGGCTAGTAAAAAAAAACAGTATTGATGTAGTAGAACAATAAAGACAGAACAATAGAAATAGTACAACCATAATTAGTAGAGGCCAGTCGTAGCATGTGTTTAACATGAAATATTTTACATATTTAAATTTTCTTGCTTTGGTACGGAAACATAGCACGGTAGTTCCGATGAGTTCCGTCACTTCCATACCTGGCCAATGTCAGGATTTGGCGGAAAGTGGGAAAAAGATATGTTTTAAGGAAAACAGAGTGTCTTAAACACTAGGTTCCCAAGTTCTCCTGCTATATATGGGATAAGCTAAATAAAAAAAATATTAAAAGTTCTCATGTTTTGTATTTAAATAAGATTAACGTCTGTTCACGTTAAAATAATTCGTTTTTTTTTTCTGTTTTAAAGTGTCATTCTATACTTATTAAGAAAACGTTTCAAAATTTCAACGTAGCAGGATTTGAACCAAGCGCTCTGACCAACTAAGAACGTATGAATCAAATCCCGCTACATTCAAATTTTTATACGTTTAAATATTTACCTAACAACATATTAACTCTAACTTTATAAATACACACCATATAAGACAAAAATATAAATGAAAAAAAAAACGACAGAAAGTTAACCGACTGTACAAGTGTATATATATAGGTACCACGTTATTATAGTCAGTTCGAAAATTACATGCCTAGATTCTAAAATAAATGCAATCTAACTAAAACCGCATTTTCCAATTATTATCTAAACTGGAATTGGAATAAATTTTAGTTACCTCAATAGCTCTTTTAAGGTCACGCTTAGCTGGTTTTGTTTTTTTGTTTTTTAGATTGTAATCTATAACGCTATGATAAATTTTATGGTTTTATATATAATATTAATGTTATATACATAAACCTCTATATATAAAACTCCGGATTTTCACTAAACAAAGGTGTTAAAATTACCACTATTATTATTACTACATGACTACCTACCTACATAAAGGGACAAATAACATTACATACATTATTTACCTATTTATAATACAATATGGTTTGGCTTATCTTTAGTGTCGGTTTTCTTGCATGTTTCATTGCTTTGATTTTAGACTGCTATGGATGAAAGAGCTAGGCGCATTTTATCTTTAGTGCTTGAGAAGAATGCAGACTCTGACACAAGTAATGGAGCTAGTAGCAGTGAAGAAGCTGGAATCATTGGATCAGCAGAAAGATCTCCAGCGCCATCTATTAATTCAAATCTCGAAATGTTAAACGTCCTACAAATTTCTGATTCTGATCTATTGATCTTAAGGGTTAACACTTGGGGTCGCAATATCGGACCATTCAAGCAAAACCGGGATTTTCGATATCGACTTCAGAAAAATCCCGGGATCCCGGTTTTTTCGATATTTTCGGGATTTGACGAAATTAGTAATTTTTCAAGCTTTTTCTTATGTTTAGAGTTAAGTTAGGAGGGTATATTTAGGGAAGTAGTAAATTAAATTATATTTACTAAATAATAAACAAAAACTAAACTAAATTAGCTTCACGCCTCATCCCTAGCGATGTAGTCAGAGAGAACGGAGCTCCAAACGCTACGGTCTCTACATACCTCTTTCGCCTCATCCACTGTCATCAACCTCTTCACACATGCCGCCGGGGGGTCCTCATGCTTTTTACGTGACCTTCCTCCAGTATCTTCGATACTGTGTTTTCGAAGGTCAACCTAGGTCTCCCTACCTCTCTTACCACTCACTTTTCCGTCATAAATCTTTTGTGCCATTCTTTCATCACTCATTCGTTCGACGTGCCCAAAAAAGCTGAGCACGTTCTTCTTCATTCTCACCGTGACATCCTCGCTAGTACCTGCTATTCTGTGTATCTCCTCATTGCGGATTCGATCAGCTAAGCTGACTCCGCATATCCTGCGAAGAGATCGCATCTCCACAGCATTCATCTTTCTTTCATTCTTCTTCTGTAATACCCACGTTTCGCTGCCGTATAACAGAGTCGGTACCAAAACTGCATTGTGTACGGCCAAACGCGCAGCTGTGCTGACGTTTCGCCGTCTCATCAATGCAGCTAAGGCTCCGTTAACCTTGTTACCGGCAGCAATACGCCTTTCCACATCCATCTCGTATCTTCCATCTCTACTGAACATACTTCCCAAGTATACCACTTCATTCACTTGTTCTAATATCTTACCATTTACACTGATCTTGCATTCCGTCCTTTCTTCATCTCTTTCAAAAATCAGAACCTTTGTCTTATTCACATTGAGGCTTAGACCATTATATTCACACCCTTCTTTCAGAGTGGTGATCAATGCTCGCATTCTGATGATGCAAGAGCACTACATCATCTGCGTACAGCAAGCAGTTCACATTCAGGTTACCTACTTTCACTCCCATGTCACTTTGTTTCACTCCTTCACTCCTTGGAGACAGCTATCCAAATACAAATTGAACAACCAAGCTGACATGGCGCAACCTTGTTTAACACCCGATCGGATGTCAAACCAGGGCGACATGCCAGCTCCTACTTGCACGCAGTCTGAGTGATCTCTGTAAAGAGACTTTACAGCCTGCAGCAAGGGTCCACTCACGTTGTACCGGGGTAGTACCTCCCATAATTTCGCTCTTACAACTCTGTCAAACGCCTTTTCCAAGTCCACAAAAGCACAGAAAACCTTTTGGTTAACGGCCAAAAATTTTTCCGTGATCATGCGGAGGGGAAAGATCTGATCCATAAACCCTCTTCCAGGTCTAAAGCCTCCTTGGGCCTCCCACAACAGCCTTTCAGATCTCTCTTGCATTCTTCTTGCTAATACTTTAGTATAAACTTTACTACCTAAGCTAATCAAACTGATAGCCGTATGGCTTGCGCAGCCTATCTGTGAACCTTTGCCTTTATACAAAGGCACGATGACCGCACCTCACCAATCGTCTGGGACCTCCCCTGATTTCCAGCATAAATTGCACAAAAACCAGAACAAGTTCAAGACGCGTGGCCCACCATATTTGATCATCTCGGCAGTAACTCCATCTGCTCCTGCAGACTTACCGCATTTCGGACTTCATATTGCACTCTCAATTTCTATCTATAATAAATAGTTTAATAATAAATCACTTTAGTAATAATATTTAGCAAAAATATCTTTTAGGTATATTATTTAACATATTTAAAACAAAAAAATATTATTATATATATTATATTAATTAACATTAACGAAAGACAATAATGACACCTGGAACGTCGACGGGCAAGAACAGCGTGCAACAACAACATGCATTGAGAAAATACGGTATTCGTGCGTTCGTTGGTCGGGCCGGTCAAACTCGGTTAATGTCGTAAAATTCTGGATTTTGAGGAAAACTCATCGCTTATTTTTGCCGATGTAGGTTATGTACCATTGTATATCTTGAAGAAGCCTGGATTTATTAGAAGACACGTTTTAATTGGAATAACTAACTTTTAATTTTGTAAAATCCGAAAATATCGAAAATCCCGGTGTTTTGTAAAATTAAAACCGGGATTTTTAAGACCTATACATGGTCCGATAGCCCGGGATTTTTGGATCCCGGATTGCGACCCCTAGTTAACACGCTCCGTTACTCCTCTAACAGACAAAATAATTCCTCTAAATGGAATCGAACCTACAATATGTTGCATTTGAATGTTAAAAGATTTAGTTATTTAATTTTATTTATATTAATTAGGTGCCTATAAATGATTAGAAAACTTCTTAGTAATCTGATTTAGTGAAGTTAATTGATTTTAAAATTATGATCTGATGTTGAATTGATATGGATTAATTGCCTTTGAAATTTATTTAATTTGATGCGAGAAGCCCAGCGTTGAGCTACGCCACTTAATACGCAATGCCTTGAAAAATCGGCGGAAATTGGGGATCGAAGTCTTAACACTAAGTTTCTGCTTTCTACCCTGCTGTATGCGGGATACAGGATGAAACTGATTTGTTTTTTTTAGCTTTGAAATTTTGCTCATTCTACAATGTAAACTACTGCCATTAAAAATAGAATGGTTCACTATTACTTTTTTATATACCAGAGATCTCTCTCTCTCACTCTGTGTGTATTTAAAGAAAGGACTTCCACAAACACTTTCCTATAAATAAGAATATTGAAATATGTAGGTTAACCCTTTCGAGGCAAGAAGTGATAAAAACGCAAATGAAACTCTTATAGCAAATACGCACAGTAAGTTGTGAATGTGGGGCATAAACGCTCTCACTGTTACTTGTACACTTCTGGACAAGTTAAATGAACGCCCAGCTGTTTTTTTTTATTTTTGTTTCTGTTTTTTTTTCTAATAATTTAATTTAGTTGGTTTTGTATTTATTAACTTTTATATTAATATTACAAATCTAAAGAGTTTGTTTGATTGAACGCTCGAATCTTAGGAAGTAATGGCTCGAATAGAATAACTAGATACCCTCTGCCTACCCTGTAATGCGGGAAAAAGCGTGAAGCCGAAAAAAAAATTACATCAATTTTTTTACGCTAATTCTGCAAGTGAGTGTAGACGTCTTTACTTGTAACCCTCAGCGGGTCAAGGAGTCCGCGTGACAGATGTAAAGGCACATCCACATGTGGCGTTTGTTTTTGTTTACTTCATTTATGTTTCATATTAATACTGAAAATATTTTTTAATATATTTTAAAATGATATGTACTTAATATTAACCACACACTAAGTTACCCTGTACTTTATTCCTTGATTCAAATATTTAGTAATTCATTCAAAAAGCTATCGATAAAGCAGTTTTTATTTGCCTACTCAAGCTTGAGGGCGTAGTGGCATAGTTGCACAGCATTTGACTGTAATCACGATGGTTGTAGGTTCGATACGCGCTCCGAAAAATAAATAAATTGCATTTCCTCGCTCTGATAAGAAGATAGTGCGTTTCGTTGAGATCTGTCACCCAACATGCAGTGTCTTGTAAATTTATGGTGCCTGTGGAACTGATCTTTTTAAGACTAGGTTCCCTCTATCTATCCTGTTATATCCAAGAAACAACATGAAACAGCTTTTTTCAATTAGATATTATATATTACATGTAAAAGTACCCTAAACCACGCGTAGCAGTTAAGTACAGGCGGCTCAGGTGTGAGGGCGTTAGGGTGAACTAGTTTCTTTTCTCCCGACAAGTGTTCAGAGATTTTTTGTAACGTTTTCATGTCATTTAGACAGGTGCTGAAATACTGAAAGGTAAGATTTGGGGATTTCCCTGTCAGAATATATCGTTGTTTTATTCGCGTTTATTTACTTTGTAAGTAATTTTGTAAGTATATGTAATTATATGTACGTATGTATATTCTAATCAAAGCAAAGGTCATTTGTATTGTGTTTTTATTTTATTCAAATTGTTTTTTAAATGTTTTGATGGTGTTAGCTTCACACTCTATCCCACATATACCAAGATAGGCACAAGGAACTTGGCTTTAAGGTGTTTTACTTACGTATTCCGTTCTCCTTTATATCGCGAAACTCAACACCGCGCTTTTTCTTGTTACCACAGCGAGGAAATAAAATTCATAATAATTAATTTCTCCGAGTGGAAATTGAACTCACAACTGTCGCGTTAACCACTCAGACGCTGTACCGCTACAGCCTCTTTCTACTGGAAACTTTCAATTTTAGTTCCATTTGTTTATAAAAGTTGAAAAATTGTTAATTATTTTTTTTATATAAAATATAACTTTCAAGCCCGGTCTTAAGTGGCTCAGCTCAACGTGGCACTTTGTCTGATAACCATAGCGAGGAAATGAACATAAATATGATCTAACCCCTGAACAGGTATTAGAACCCACCACCATCGTGTTAACAGTCAACAGTTCTACTAGACCACGACGGCCTCATTATTTACTAATGCAGATAATGATGTAACTAAGGACTAGTATTGTTTTTGTCAGAGGAAAGTTTAAGGAATATTAAGGTAAACTTTGATTTCGACTTTTAATTACTTAAGCCTCTAAATAATTGTAATAAATCAGCTTCACGCTGTATTCCGCACACAGCAGGGTAGGCAGAGGGAACCTAGTGTTAAGGCACTCCGTTCTCCACTTTCTCCCGAATTCTGGAGGCATTGCGTGTTGAGTGGCAGAACACACCAGAGCGAAGAAATGGAAATATAAATTTAAGTAAATATTTCATCTCCTCGAGTGGGGATCGAACCCATAACCAGTCGATTTTACAGTCACACTTCGTGCCGCTACGCCACGACTGGCCTCATTTCATTTTCAATAATTGTAATAATATCTATAAACAAGTTTATCATTAGACTGGCACGCTTGGATTTCAAGATTCGGGATAAATAAAGAATAAAACATATTTTGATTACATTTTAATAGTGTTTTTGTATTTTGAATTTTAATGTGGCTTATTTGCTTCTTTTTTAATTTTCTTATACATATCTGTAAGCACAAAACTCTTTGGTAACAGAGTGAATGACAGGCAACGCACAAATGAAACAACTGTATTCAGAAAGCTGAATTTAGGCATATAAGTGGCGCAGCTCTCTAAGTTTTTTTCTGTAATCTAAACATGTTTTTTCTTTACTTATCCCGAATCCATTCACATGTTTATGTAAATTAGAGAGTGTAAATAGAGAGTGTGAATAGAGAGTGTAAATAGAGAGTGTAATTAGAGAGTGTTTCACGCTGTATCCCGCACACTGCAGGGTAGGCAGAGGGAACCTAGTGTTAACACTCCGTTCCCCACTTTCTGCCGAATTCTGGAGGCATTGCGTGTTGAGGCAGCATTAAATTTTGGATTTTCCATTTTACGTCTTAAAGTCCACACATTCAAAGTTGAGGGCGATGACGAGTGTAAGTATATAAAAATGAATGTGAATAATAACGAGCGAACAGATGACAAAATTGAGTGTAAGGCTAAAGTCGTATCTTTTTACTGCTGTGTCCTTGGAGACTCGCTACTTCATGTTATTGAAAGGTTCGAAGAAAAATATTTAAATTAGATTGTAAATACTTTTACATAGCTTTACGCTATATTCCGCGTATAGTAGGGTAGGCAGAGGGAACATAGTGTTAAGACACTTCGTTCCAACTTTCTACATAATTTTGGAGACTGCATGCAGAGTGATAGAACTCAACGGCGGTGTTTGCTTTATATTGAGGCTTTGTTTTATATTGAGCGAGTTTCCTTGAGTGTGAATCGAAGCCACAACCGTCACGTTTACAGCCTCTGAGACTCTGTGCCGCGGTGCTTTAACATGACAAAAAAAATTACAGCTATCGATATTGTAAAAAAATATCGGGGTAAACAAATATTCGAATTTATTTGTATTATAATATATCATATAACAATTGCATCATATATTCAACAAGTCAATAACCTGAAAAAGATTATTTTGAACTTTACAATATGAAATATAAAAATAATTAAATGATCTAATTAATATTTAAGTACGCTTAATAAAGTATTAGTAAATAAAAAAAAATTACGGTATTTTTTTTAAATTTACGGTATGTCCCACATAAGAGGGCTGGCAGATGTAAATATTTTCCCTAATATTCTAACCACGCACCGATAAGTTTTCGAATTGCATGTTTAGGGCCGGAACTTAACGTAATATAACGTAAAAACAAAAAATCGAACATATAATCTCATATCTCCTTATTTAACTATTAAACCACAGGGTTGTTTACTAAATCGTGTCACATCAAAGCCATCCATTTGTCCAGGTAATACCTAATACAAGAGGATTTGAATCGAACGTGACCTAGATGACCTAGCCCTAACGACCTGTTCGGTAACCGGTAAGTGATGCCTCGAAACGAGCTTTAGGTTGAATTGTAGAATGAATAGCCTTCTTTGAAATAAAAAGTTTAATTTTTTAAGGCTTCCAGTTAGAGCAGAGTAAGCAGAGAAAGTTAGTGTCACAGTGCTAAAACACTATGTGATGTGCTGAGCTTTTAAAATCAACGACTTGCCTTGTCACCAGGCTTCATTTTCTATCCCGCTCACAGCAGGGTAGGCAGAGGGAGGGTCCCTCTGTGTTAAGACACTCCGTACCCTACATTGTATTGGCATTGCGTGATGAGTGGCGGAGCTCAACGCCGCGCTTTGCTTCGGCACCAGAGCGAAGAAATGGAAATATAAATTTCAAAAAATATTTCATCTCCTTGAGTGGGGATCGAACCGATAACCAGCCGATTTTACAGTCACACTTTGTACTCCTGTGCCATGACTAGCATCTATATGTATTATTATTATTTTATAATTTTTATTTCTCCATAAGTATGAGGTAAGCAGTCTTAGAGATTTTTTCTCAAGATTGACGAGTAAGTCCGCAAGGATATGGTAGTAGTTCACAAAGGCCTCACTCTTCTTTCCTACGTTGCCAAGGAAACTGGCGTAGACTTGTTGTATGGAAGAGCAAGGAGCGGCATGATAGTTTCCATAGAGTCCTAATGGGCTCGGACCTGAATACTGCTTCTTTCTAATCATGGTTACAGTTCGGGGATCTGTTCGGGGAGACTGAAGGTTTTATCTGTACAATTATTGACTAAGTTATCAAGACAAGGGACTATCAGGTAAATATTATGAAATATAGCACTGGTCGGGAGTAGTATACTCCCGGTAGTATACTCCAGTGCTATATCTTAAATATAATATTATTGAATATTGTTTTCAATTTTTTGACGTGATAATGTCCTATACACCGCTGAACGCCGGCTGCACACATAAAAAAATACAGCACCAACAGCCCAGTGAGAACCTAATACCAACACATATTGTTCCCCACTTTCCATCAGCGTAGAGTGGCAGAACTAAACGCCGCTGCCGGATTTATATACATATAGTCCAAATAATACATATATAAGTTTATTTATACATAACAAGCTACGTAACTAGATTTACGAGGTTCAGGGGGGTCCGTCAGGCTAATTGATGGTAATCACTTAACAACTGTCAGCCGCACGCACTCGTGACTCGCCGCTCATATAATTATATTATTGCTATCGAATCGGATTTGTGTAAGCACGTGTTTGGTATTTATTGTCATTATGAATATACGTGAAAAAATATGTAATAGAAATATAGCTTGTTATACTTTAAAGTATTAGTCAAATTAAATTATTTAAAATAATATAATAAGAAAAAAACATTGGTTAAAAAATATTTTGTAAGAAATAATTGTTTTAACTTTTGTAAGAAATAATTGTATTATAATGTCATATTTGTAAGACTTTCATGTTTGCTGTACAAAAATAACTTAAATTCCTACTCTGCTGCATGCGAGATATAGCCTGAAGCTACATAAAATAACGACCTATGTATATCAAAATATTAATAAAATAATACAAATAAATGTGGCTTTTCAAAATAATTTGATATTTCTTCTAAAAAGCTTAACTTGAACTGAAAGGAACCAGAAAATGGGAAAATATAAGCCATGGAACGAACTTAGCCTCTTAGCTGACACTAGTTGTTACCTAAGAATTTACTTCAGATTATGATCACGTTTATCTATACTAATATTATAAAGCTGAAGATTTTGTTTGGTCTATCGCACTAAACTCTGGAACCGTTGTTAAAGTTACGCGTAACTACTAATATCCCATAAATCACAGTAATCAAAATATTTTTTGTTATATTAATAATATTTTCGCTTCCTTCATCAGTGTTAGATGCCAGTCACGGTGCTGAGGCACGCGCGTGCGACTGTAAACGCGGCAGGTTGTGGGTTCGATTCCCATTCGAGGAAATGAAATATTTTATTTTTCCTCGCTCTGGTAAAGGTCGAGGTAAAGAGTGGGGTTGACTTCCACCACTCAACACGTAACGCTTCCAGAATTTGGCAGAAAGTGGGAATAGGGAATGTCTTAATGTGATGAGAACGGAGTCTTGACACTAGGTGCCCAGTTGCCTTCTGCCTACCCATACCTATATGTGCACACACATAGCAGGCACACATCATGAAGCTAAAAAAATATGTTATATACCTATATAATGAAAGATGTTGTGAAATATGGCCATTTACTATTACCTATAAAATGTATTGTATACTTAATGTTAGTCTTTAATAATTAAAATTATTAAAGTCATTGAACCGTTTAACATTTTCTGCATAATTGAGTTTAATACGTTCAAATACACTGTAAATTACCAGAATTTATAATATTAACGTGATAACACTGACATACATACATTTCTATTTAATTATATAGAAAATTCTATTACTAGATAGAATTTTTATAAGCTGGTGTAAAGTCGTTCTGTCTCTCGCCTTTTATACTGAGGATTGACTTCACACGTAGGCGACTCAAATAAAAAGAAAAATAAACTGTTTTACGCTTCTTCCTTCATAGTAATGTAATCAGGAACCTAGTATTTCATAGATCCTACTTTCCCCACTAACCCTATTTTCGCTAGCATAATTAAATTAAAATTGTTGGTTACAGATTTGTCTAGTTAAACTATAAGAAATATGAAAATGCCACCTTTACAAAACTAATATCTATAAAAATTGTATATATTTAGTACATTGAAGAAACCAGTCGTGGCGCAGTGGCACAAAGTGTGACTGTAAAATCGACTGGTTGTGGGTTCGATCCCCACTCGAAGAAGTGAAATATTTATTTACATTTATATTTTCGTTATAAATGTATATATTATTATTTTCTTCGCTGTGGTGTCGAGGCAAAGCGTGGCGTTGAGTTCCGCCACTCAACACGCAATGTCTCCAGAACTCGACAGAAAGTATATTGAAATTTGAACCTTTTATATTGAATAAGATAAAAAAGTCCCTAGTGTGTGACGATACCGAATTTTAATTTTCTGTTCAAATAAAGTGCCTCTGTACTTATTGACATAGATCAAGTAAGTTTCAAGGCAAGCTTAAGAAGATAGTACAAACATTAGCGTTGTAAATAAAGTAGTTATGTTGTAATATGCAAGTCGGATTTATATTAGTTTTTCATGTATGGTCGACGTGGCGCAGTAGCACAAGCTCTTGTTGTAAACGGCGACGGTTTTGGCTTCGGTTTCCACTTCCTTTACTTTCTCGCTACAAAGCAGTTAAATTCCGCAACTCAAACCGCAATTTCTCGAAAAAAATTAATATGTTTAAATCTAAGCACCAATTTCTCCTTGACTGGAACGCAGTGTGAAATCAAAAAGGAAATAATTTTACAAATCATTGTAACTTCACATAATTCTATCTATCTATCTATCCTGTTGCAGTAATTACAGGTAAAAGACTGCATAATTTGAAAATCATTCAGACATATCTAAATTATTAGATATAGTGTCCTAATTGTTTCTAATTTTATTATTCCTTGGCTCCGAGTCAATCCTGACTTAGCTAGTTTCAGATATTCACAAGTTACAGGACCTTCGACACCCATTTAGTGGAAGTGCCGATAACGCTGTCATTTGACGAGCTATCGGAATTATACAGCCTTCTGTCCGTAACGACTGTCATTTATGTTAGATTGCCAAGTAGAAGTGACTGAATTTGTCCTTGTACGGAGCTTTTAAGGTATTCATAGACTTTAGTGACCAATTTCTCCGTTCCCTGTTAATACAGCTAATAATAAATGGAACTATTTCTTGTCTAATTTCTACCTTTCTTGTCTAATTTTTCATCGAATTTTTGTAGAATTTTTTAATTTCTTTTTTTCAACTTAAACTAAATAACAAATCGTAATAAGGCTTTCTAAATTCAGCGAGAGGAGAAATCACATTACAAATAATACGGAGCAGAGTTCGAGTACAATGAAGGGTTCGCAAACTTTTTATTTATTCCTACGTATTAAATAGATTCCGGAAGTTTCTGGCCTATGCTAATTTCTGTGCTTGACCCGTTTGTAGGGTAACTATGCTAATACGATCTTCACATATATTTTTTTTTTCAACTTTACGGTGTATCTCGCATATAACAGGGTAGGCCACCGCCTACTGTCAAATTTTCCGAGGCATTCCGAGTTGAGTAGCGGAACTCAACTCCGCACTTTTGCCTTGCAAAACACTTGCACTAGAGCAAAAAACGCTGAAAACATTAACACAAATCATTATTCCTCTGCTCGACCTTCCATGTAATGTAATATAATAATTCATAATTAGGGTAAGTAATACACCGTAAACCTGCTTTTTATAAAAAGTAAGTATATAGTAACATATATTAGTGAAGAACAGGATAATAAAATAAATATCGAAACTTTTCTCATTTTTCTGTCTAATAAGAAAAAAATGTAAAGAAATTAAAAATATTTTCTAATTGTTTTTTTTTGTTGCAATCTCTAGTATAATAGTATCCTCAAAAAATACTCTAAGCAGTGTCACTAGTAAACTAATTTTATCAGATGCGTGTTTTGGGCCACTCTTCCAAAGCAAAGTAAACTACTTATATAACAAAACAAACAGCCTTTATAGTAGAGATTACAAAGAAAAATAAACTTACTGTACTTTCTGTACAATTACGTATCGGTTTCGTTTGTTTAGGCGCGGGGGGCAATTTGCAATCAGTTGAAAGGATTGTCTGTATGCGGAAATCTATATATGTCTAGCTACTTACGCTATACTTTTACTTATACTATATAAGGAAAATAAATTAGTTGTGGGAAGAAGTTAGTGTGAAGACACTCTGTTCTGTATTGAGGTCAGTCGTAGCGCAGTCGTATCGCGTGTGACGGTGAACGTGACAGGTTGTGGGTCCGAATACCACCCGAGGGAATGAAATATTTTAATTTTCTTAATTCTGGTTTCGAAACAAAGCGGGCAGAGGGCGTTAAGTTAAGTTCTGCCAGTGAATCCGCAATGTTTCCAGAATTCTGTGAAAAGGGGGAAACGGAAGTGTCCTAATGGAAAACGAGTATTGTTTAAGCCGAATAAGACAACGCCTGTCAAATTATAAAAGCAA
>JAAIXJ010001695.1:0-16201 GCA_013403705.1 Heliconius hermathena
ATCCCAGGCTCCAAGGTATTTTGTACCCAATCTGTACAGTGGCATAACTGTAACAGTTACAAATGGTATCGTAAACTTTTTTGTAATTATTGATGTCTTCTAAAAAATTGTAGTAAATTACTTTGCTCTAATGTCAATAATTTCCACAGCGTACGCGATATAAGGTTTTTTTTTTGGTATTTTTTTATACGTTAATCGCCTAATTGTAAAAGAATTTTCCAAATCGGTCCCGTAGTTTCAGGGCCTATTGAATTCAAATAAAGAAACAAAACATCTAATCGGTTGTCTTCATAATGTTAGTGATATCGATGCACCTCCCCCTCACCCCGCAGAGTTACTTACTTGCCACAGTGCGCGAGGCTACATTCCGCATTTTTTATTATTACAAGATTTTCTTCAGAGTTATATTTTTAAATTCGTTATATCTTTTCAATGAAACGTCCGATTTTGTTAATTTAAAAAGTACTTTACACGTATTGAAATTATCTATACTTATAATAAATCTGTAGAGAGGTCAATTCTGTACATGAAATATATTTTCAAAATAACTATCAGGGGGTGATTAGTGATCGATACTGATGCCAAAAATGAAATCAGTAAAATTTTTGTCTGTCTGTCTGTATATTCTTTATAGAAATAAAAACTACTTGACGGATTTTAACGAAACTTGGTACAGTTATTCTTCATACTCCTGGACAGGTCATAGTATAGTTTTCATGACGCTACAATATATATATATATATATATATATATATATATATATATATATATATATATATATTATTTATATATACTTTATTGCACAAATTACAAAAAAGGAAAATGTACAAAAGGCGGGCTTAACGCTAAATATATATATATTTGTATCTGACATACTTCCACGATGTCAGTTACATATGAAACTAAGTTAGATGTTGTAGAACAAAAAAACCATGCTGGCTACAGTTTACATATCTACGTATATGATATAATATATTTTTGTTGACAATTGATTCTAATATTTTACCACCATTTTTTTATTTTTTTTTTATCAGCTTCACGATGTATCCCGCCCACGACAGGGTAGGCAGAGTCACACTTTGTACCACTGCGCCACGACTGGCCTCGATTTACCACTGATTGATAATAATGAAGTAGGACGATAATTAGTTACATCTCGTGCATTTTCTCGCAGGATGCAATGTTGATTTTAATGGTCTCTCTTACAATTGATATGTACTCTAGGAATGCGTTTTGTACGTGTTGTTGGCAACAGGTCAGGTGTTGTTACTCGGTCTCTGTCTGCTCTAGTAATTCTATACTTCCTTATAAGTTTTTGTAATGGTTTCAGTAGTGTTAGTGGTGAATTAAAATTTTTGCTTTGTTCTTTAGTTTATTTCAGGTTGTTTTGGTGTTCCTCTTTCGTGTCTATTTTCCTTTCGAGGCGCTGCGCTCGGCTCAATGACGTCGTGGTTGGCAACACAACAAAATAAGTTGGGGACATATTATATTGTATGAAAACTACAAAAAAAAAAATCAGCTTCACGCTGTATCCCGCACACAGCAGGGTAGGCAGAGGGAACCTAGTGTTAAGTCACACCGTTCCCCACTTTCTGCCGAATTCTGGAGGGATTGCGTGTTGAGTGGCAGAGCTCAACGCCGCGCTTAACCTCGACACCAGAGCGAAGAAATGGAAATATAAATTTAAGTAAATATTTCATCTCCTCGAGTGGGGATCGAACCCACAACCAGTCGGTTTTACAGTCACACCTCGTGCCGCTGCGCCACGACTAGCCTCAACAAATGTCCTTATTTTATATGAAATAAACTATAAATATGATTTTGTAATTATTTTTTTCCAAAGACATATGTATAAATTTTTACTTTTCCTTTATTTGTACTGTAAGTTTAGACTTCGTGTCATATTTCATAACTGTTTGTTCACGGAAAGTATCCCATAGGTTTGAATAAAATATGCAAAAAATGCACCAAAAGCGATGCATAAATACTTCTTATCTAGGTATCTTTTGATTGACTTGACTTACGCCCAATATTAATAATCTATGTCCTACGTCAATCTTCGATTGTTCCATATATCTATCTAATCTAGAGATTGGATAGATATATGGAACAATCGAAGATTGACGTTGGAGATAGATTATTAATATTGGGCGTTAGAAGCTTGATTTTTCATTTTTCGATCTGTGTTCAAACGGATCATAGACTTCGAATATTTGATATTAATTTCATCTTGATACATCAACGTAATCTTGAGATAAATGATTTTGACAGACGGACAATAAAGTGATCGTATAAGGGTTTCGTTTTTATTGTTTCAGGTATGGAACTTTAAAAAGTTTAAAAGTTTCATAAATTTGTAAAAGCCCTATATTGCTTTCTGAATATATTATGTGATGTATGGTGGATAGTAGAGTTTAGAACAATATATGGTCGATGTTTATATTCTAGCGATGAAGCTACAGTCTAACAAGTTTTAAGTAAGTTCAATCGTCTATTAAAGAGGTTATCAATCTTACTTACAAAGTGAATCTTGATCCAGAGCACTAAGAATATGGAATATTATTATAGAAAATGCTAATTTTAAATAAAGTAATAATGAGAATCCCGCACACAGCAAGGTAGGCAGAGGGAACATGGTAACTTAGTGTAAAGACACTCCGTTCCCCATAAAGTTCGTCACTATCTGCTCAATTCTTGAGGCATTGCGTTTTAAGTGGCAGAACTCAACGCGATTTGCTTTGTTACCAGAGTGAGAAAATGTAATATTTAATATTTCCAAATGGGTTCGATTTATTAAATTATGTTAATTAATTAATAAAATCTCTTCATCTAAAAACATGCTGTGACCGATGAAACCACGAAAAACAAAGGAGAAAAAGGCACGAACGTTATAAGTCTATGGTGTGATACAAAGTATAAAAGAATATTGTAACGCCATTTGCAGGCGTTCGTCTGACCATTGAAATGAAAACTTTACAGTAATATAGGTATACATCAGAATAACAATATAGTTTGCAATTTGTATTGATTTTATGTAATTTTGGTTGTAACATGTCAATTAACTCGGAAAAAATGGCGCAGGGGCACAAAGTGTGACTGTAAAACCGACTGGTTGTGGGTTCGATCCCCACCCGAGGAGATGAAATATTTACTTAAATTTATATTTCCATGTCTTCGCTCTGGTGTCGAGGTTAAGCGCGGCGTTGAGTCCTGCCACTCAACACGCAGACTTCGGTAGAAAGTGGGGAACGGAGTGTCTTAACACTAGGTTCCCTCTGCCTACCCTGCTGTGTGCGAGATACACCGTGAAGCTGATAACTTGTTACCAAATATAAAGTTTGTAGGTAACCTAGAAATAAGTTAGGTTTTTGACGAGTGAGTTAGTGAGTCAGAACACTGCTGGTTTTTAAACGTTAATATGTATATAAACCATTTTTAACGTTTTTTTTTTTAGTGTTATTCCACACTTAGGAAATAAAAATACTTATTTAGAAGCGTTTTCTAAATAAGTATTATATGTACATAAACCTTTGAGTTACATTGTTGTATTCTTATATAAATTAAAAATTAATGTGCTTAATTTAATGTAAACTAAATGATTTATGAGTGGCTGTTGCTGTTGTCATGCTGTATCCCGCACATCTGCTATGTGTAGGTAGAGAGAACTTGTGATCCAAGTGCTATGAAACTCCGTTCCCATTAAGACACTCCCGTTCCCTATTTTCTGCAGGCACTGCGTGTTGAGTGACAAAACTCAACGCCGCGCTTTTCTAAACCGATTATAATGTTACATTTTCTTAAAATATTTCTTATACTCTTAAATTTTTCATTTGTTTTGTAGTATTAAACAAATAAAAAAATTGAAAATGAAGGTAAAAACTTAATCCTACGGTTGTTATCAACAAAATTAGCGAAACACCCTTACTTTACGAGCGAGTTGTTCATTTAATTAAGCTGGGTGGATTTTAAAGAATGTGGGTTAACTTGGAAGATAAAATTAGTGCTTTGTATAGCATTTTATTACTGGAGAAATCTTTTAAGTTATTTACTTTCTAAGCTGTATTATAATAATAAGTATAGTAGTAGTGGTTTAGTTGAAGCAGATATATATAATATTTTATTTTGATTACTTTGTTTAGTGATAAGAAAATGTTGTAGGTTAAATTTATACCTAACACAAATTTTTGTTAGATATTTTTAGTTGGAGCATGTTTCTATTAACAAGAAAAAGCAAGAGAATTCTCTTGCTTTTGTTGAAGTTGTACTTCCCGTTGATTTACAATCTTTAAAATGATGTGGACCCTCGATGGGTGAGTCCGTATTACGCTTATACGGTTTTTTTAACAATTTTCTTGTTCTGTACATCAAAAGGTAGTAGTGGCCGTCTGACGCAGGGGCACAAGGATGTGACTGTAACGCAGCGGTTTTAAGTTCGATCCCCACTCGAGCAAGGCACTAAGGCAAGCCAGGCGTCGAGTTGTCCCATTTAACACGCAATACCTCGAAAAAGGTTCGGGGGAAAGTGGGGAACGAAGTGTCTTGACGGCAGGTTCCCTCTGTCTACTCTGCTGTGCGGTGATTGATAGTTATATTTTACAACAATATATTCTATTATTTTAGGCTCTATTCTATTAATTTATTATTATTTCACACTTAAAAAAATCTTGTTTGTTTGATTAAACGTTTCAATCTCAGAAATTACTGGTGCAATTTATAAAATGATTTTTGTTTTGAATAGTCTAATTATTCAGGAAGACTATAATGTGACATGTGATATACATAATTCTTAATTATTTTTATTTAAGAAAGAATTCGGAGGAAAGTGGGCAACTAAGTGCCTTAACACTAGGTTAACCCATGTGCCCTTTGACTATCCTGCTATGTGCGAGATATTGCTGAAGCTAAAATAAATATATTTATACATTTTAAAGTCAGTGTGTATTTTTAAATATCGAACGATGAGTTGTTGAAATTGGTCTTAAATTTTATTAAAATCAGATACTATGAGCGTTCGCTGTATGAAACTCAATATCTCTTATGAAAGTTTATAAATTTATTTTTAGTGAATATTTCAAGTACCCAGTCAACTATTATTAAATCTTTATTTTTAAACATTATTAATTAAAGGGAACCTACTTTTTTTTAAACATTATTAATTAAAGGGAACCTAATTAAAGGGAACCTAGTGTTAAAACATTCCGTTTCCGTTAAAACACTTCCGTTCTCCACTTTCCGCAGAATTCTGAAGCCAATGCGTATTGAGTGGGGGTACTCAACGTCACGAGTTACATCGTTACCAGAACGGTATTTACAAATGTAAATAAATAATTCACTTCCTCGAGTGGGAATCGAACCCACAACCAGTCGATTTTACAGTCACACTTTGTGCCTCTGCGCCACAACTGGCCTCACTCATATTTTCTATTATTTTACACTTAAGAAAGTAAATAAATTAAGTGATTTCTCCAGTAATAAAATGCTATACAAAACACTAATTTTATCTTCCAAGCTAGCCCAGATTCTTTAAAATCCACCCAGCTTAATGAAATGAACAACTCGCTCGTAAATTAAGGTTGTTTCGTGAATTCTGTTGATAACAACCATAGGATTAAGTTGTTACTTTAATATTTTAATTTTTTATTTGTTGCTTTGAATACTACGAAAGAAATGGAAAATTTAACTATATAAGAAATATTTAAAAAAATGTAACGTTATACTCGGCTTATCAAAGTGCTGCGTTGAGTTCCGTCACTCAGGACGCAGTGCCTGCAGAATTTAGGGGAAAATAGAGAATGGAAGTGTCTTAGTGGGGATCGAATTCACAACCGTCGCGTCACACTCTTGTACCCCTGGGCGACGACGGCCTGTTTTTGAATGGGATTGACATATCGTTATACTTAAGTATGTGAAATCAATACAGCGTACACTGTTATTGAGGGTGATCAGGCACAATAGGCCGATAAGGCACGGAACTATTTATTAAGACGCCGCCTTTATCTGGACAATAGCCGGCATTTAATAAAGGCTTACTTAATTTTTTTTACTACATTTTTCTAATTTATTTCTGTCTACCCGTTCGCACGTTTTGCTCGTACAAAATTTAAAAAAAAATAGATTTAGATAAAATTGTTTTTTTTTTCAGCTTTATTTAATTTTTACAGTTTTCTTTAATACTTAATGTAAAGTCATAGTTAAAATTGGAAAATGAGAAGTTACAATCGTCATTTTTTGAAAGTCAAATAATATAGTGGCGCAGCGGCACAAAGTGTGACTGTAAAACCGATTGGTTGTGAGTTCGATCCCCACTCGATGAGATGAAATATTTACTAAAATTTATATTTCCATTTCTTCGCTCTGGTGACGAGGCAAAGCGCGGCGTTGAGTTCTGCCACTCAACACGCCATGCCTCCAGAATTCGGCAAAAAGTGGGGAACGGAGTGTCTTAACACTAGGTTCCCTCTGCCTACCCTGCTGTGTGCGGGTTAAAAAAAAGTAAAAAAAATGTATATTTACCTACAGTTCACTAACGTTACTGCCGAACTGTTTAAATGCCGAAGAAACTCAGCGGGACTTATTTATTAATGAAAATGAAACATTCAAAATAAGCTAGAGCGAGGATCTTATTCCTAAGGCGCGCTATCACTCTTAAAATCATTAATTAGGTATGCATTGGACACACAAACATCTTCTATCTTTGCTAAGTTGTGATTTAGAACATTCTCGGCCGTATTCTGGGAACCTATTGTAAAAGCGTACACATTGTCCCATAAAAGAATTACGGACTCGATGCAATCGATTTACTAGGGTGTTAAGTTCAAGCCACCGATTTTGGTAAAATGTATAATATTTTTCTTACAGCTAATACTTGACAGTCAGTCCTTTACTGTAAGTATGTATGTATGTAATAGGTTCTAGGCCGCACTCAATGGACAGGCTACCAACACGTCTATTGCCGCCGGTGGCTCTAGTATTAATGTCGTAGTATGAATGTCGTAGTGTGGTGTGTATGAAATGAGATTTATGAAAGATAAGTTTATAAACTTTTATGTTTAATATTTAAAAACAAGATTTTTAATATTTTATGATTAATATCCAAACGAAAAGCGAAATAATAAAATATTTTTTATACATATCTTATTAGAAAAGTACTTACGGATACTTTTCTGATACAAGCAGTGAGAAAAATTAAAATAACAGTGGCAGTCTACTCGGTGGATTGCAGTATGTTAATTTCCTTATTCGTGAAACAAGATAAAGTGCGGCGTTGAGTTCCGCCACTCAACAATGAATTATGAATGAATGAATGAATCAGCAATGAATCTCGAAAAACCCACAGTGCATGTGCAACGGAGTGTTTTAGCACTAGATCTCCCTTACTCTGCTTTATGCGGGATACAGCGTTAAGCTGTAAAAAACCGGTCAAATGGGAGATGGAGTGGCATACCGAGACCTCCGCACCATTTTCAGGATTGCTTGTTAACAAAAAGTACATTTTATAAGAGTTGGCAAACTTAAGTTTACACTCATTTTGTATGAAATGAACTGTATTTATACGTTTGTAATGATTTTTTTCTATAAGACATCTATAAATTTTCAGTTTTTGGATTTTTTCCTTCATTTGTTCTGCAAGTTCTCACTTCTTGCAAAATTTCCGCAAAATGCTGCAAAATCGATGCATAAACGCTCGTATCCTGTGATTGCGTTGACATAGAAGCTTGATATTTTCTGTGCTTCAAGAGAAAATAGACATGATTATTTATTAATTGCAGCTTGATACACTTCACAATCTCGAGATAAATACTCTTGACAGACGGTCAACAAAGTAATCGTATAAGGGTTCTGATTTCACCTTTTCAGATACGGAACCTTAATAATGAGTTTTATTATCAGATATAAAAATAAAATAAATCAGCTTCACGCTGTATCCTGCACACTGCACGGTAGGCAGAGGGAACCTAGTGTCAAGACACTCCGTTCCCCACTTTCTGCCGAATTCTGGAGGCATTGCGTGTTGTATGGCAAAACTCAACGCCGCGCCTGATTATTATCAGACATTCCTGTGTTTTATATTATATATATTTTTATGTAAACGCTAGTTGCCCAACTAATTTTACAAAGCTACACGAGTTTGCGTACTTGAACACGGTAGTGTAGAGACAGGACGTGACAATACTGACGTAATCTGTACTCATCTTTCAACATTTCAACCTTTTTGGAAACTTTAATGGAATTAACATTTGAAATATAATATAAATTCTATAAAATATGTTTCCTGGAGTCTCGCCAGTCGTGGCGCAGGGGCACAAAGTGTGACTGTTAAACCGACTGGTTGTGGGTTCGATCCCCACTCGAGGAGGTGAAATATTTACTTAAATTTATATTTCCATTCCTTCGTTCTGGTGTCGAGGGTAAAGCGCGGCGTTGAGTTCTGCCACTCAACACGTAATGCCTCCAAAATTTGGCAGAAANCAACACGTAATGCCTCCAGAATTTGGCAGAAAGTGGGGAACGGAGTGTCTTAACACTAGGTTCCCTCTGCCTACCCTGCTGTGTGCGGGATACAGCGTGAAGTTGATTAATTTTATTTATTTATTTATGAAAGAAATTAAAGTTGTTTTGTAAAACGATATGTAAATGTTCTGTGAGAAAAGATAAAAAAATTAGACAAGCCAAGATAAGTGGCTGGTTTTTTTTTTAGAAGAGTAATGTATGTGGTTATCCAGGCGTTTTATTCCAACACAATGTATTCGTCCCACACACGACGAAACAAACGTAAACTAATTTGCATAAGATAATAACATCAGTTGCTTGCATCGCTGTGATTGTGTTACGGTTTTAAAATAACTTTCCTTATTTTAAATTATTGTTATTTATAGATGAATGAAATATTATTTTAGAGTCCCTAGTTATCAGTTTCACGATGTATCCCGCACACAGCAGGGTTGGCAGAGAGAATCTAGTGTTAAGACACTCCGTTTCTCATTTTTCCGCTAAATTCTGGAGGCATTGCGTGTTGAGTGGCTGCGCTGTCTCAACACCAGAGGGAATGAAAATAAATATTTCATTTCCTCGAGTGGGAATCGAATCCAAAACCAGTCGCATTTACAGTCACACCTTGTGCATTTAGGATTTTTATTTGTTGCATTAAATGAAGGAAAGTTAATACTTCATTGATTTACCAAACACGAAAACAAAAGATATCGGGACATATTCGAGATCGTTTCTAGTATGATCAGCAGAAGTTAAGAAAAAAATATAGTTTTAGAATTATATGTTTAGGTTTAGCATGAAATGTTAGAAAATTGTTATTCATATTAGATTCTTTATATTATTTCAACGTACGTCTATATTTTGTCGACCTAATATGCAAAATGTTTCGTTTTAGGGTTCCGTACCTCAAAATGAAGAAACGAAAAGAATCATTATAGGACCACTTTGTTATCCGTCTGTCCGTTTATAAAGGTCATTTAGCTAGTGATCGCGTGGATGTATCTATCTGAAATTAATATTAAATATTTTAGTCCAAGGTCCCTTAGATCACAAAAAAAATCAAGTCTCTTAGTCAATGCAATCAAAAAATACGAGCCTTTATGCATTGTCATTACAGCATTTTATATATTTCGCCAAATAATCGAAACTTCTAGGGTACTTCCCGTGAACCTAGAATTATAATATTATATTTAAAAAAAAGTGGAAAATTTATACAAATTTCAAAGAAAAAAAAATTACAAAGTTATAATTGTACTTCATTTTATACAATATGAACGCATACGCAAATTTAAGGTTGTAATTTATTTTAATTGTACTTCTCGTTGGCATACAATCCTGAAATTGGCACGGAACCCTCGGTATGAGATTGTAACTGGCATTTGACTAGTTTTTGAGAGGTTCAGTAACGGTTGGTAATATTTATCTTATCTTAGCCTTTCTAATTTTTATTTACTATTTTTATTCAGATAAGATTTATAACATAATTTGATAGTGTTTGAAGTAAATATATATATATATATATATATATATATATATATATATATATATATATATATATATATATTTCTATATATTTCTTATTTGTCCATAAGACGAGACGTTCGTCGTAGAAACTTTACCATTTATATATTAGTAGTATAGGTGGTGTATTTAGAAACTTTTGTTAGCCCTGAGAAGGGCTTTTTGTCGTGCTATTATTGCAGCACATATACATCGTCGTCACACACACACACACACACACACGCACACACAACACACAAGCTATTCTCGTGAAGAGCTCGCGNCAGCAGGGTAGGCAGAGGGAACCTAGTGTTAAGACACTCCGTTCCCCACTTTCTGCCGAATTCTGGAGGCAGTGCGTGTTGAGTGGCAGAACTCAACGCTGCGCTTTGCCTCGACACCAGAGTGAAGAAATGGAAATATAAATTTAAGTAAATATTTCATCCCCTCGAGTGGGGATCGAACCCACAACCAGTCGGTTTTACAGTTACACTTTGTGCCGCTGCGCCACGACTGGCCTCGTTATTTTCTGTTATTTTATAAAACTATTTATTATAAAATAAAAAAGGACACATGGACTTTTTTCCCCACTTGCTGTCCCTTTTTATCCCAGCTATGGGCCAAAAAGGTAAAGAAAAAGACTAAAAATACATACTTCTCTAATGATTAATCAACCGAAAATTGAGCCAATCATAGTTTAATAACTCTTTATTTGATGTGTTTTATTTTTTGGCATAATGGGTGTGGTTTTTACAGTATAGTTATTAATGTTATCCAACCTATTTTTGTCTTGGGTAGTAGTAAAATTTTGAATCTAGAGTTAATACTTGTTCTCATTCCCTACTTTCCTTCTAATTCTGAGGCATTTCTTGTTGAGTAACAGAACAACAACGGAGTAAATGAAAATATAAAATATTTTATTTCCCCTAATGGGAATCGAACCCACAACCGTAGTCGTATTTAGGAATATTTTAAATTATTGTATATGTTAAATTTAAATTCAAAACTACATACAACAATACTTAAAATATAATAGTTCAAAAAAAGTTCTATTAAAATCGTAACAAAGAGATGAAAACGACTGATATTGTTACCTTATGCAAATTTCTCAACGTTTGTTTCACCGAGTATGCAATGAATACAATTTGTTTGAATGAACACTTTGAAGAGTAAGAGACATGGCGCAGGGGCACCAGCGTGTGATTGTAAAAGCGACAGATTTTGGGTTCGATTCTCACTCGAGGAAATTAAGTTTAGTTTAAACATTTAATATTTCCATTTTCCGCTTTGGTATCCTGGTAAGGCGTTTACAGACTGACGACATTTTAAAAAACCGGACACCAAGGGTTCCGTACAAAAATCAAGTTCCATCAATTCAAGGCCTCAAGTTTTTGGAACGTTCAGGCTTAGTTTAGCCATAGCCCTTTCATCTGATACCTCACATTAATACCAAACTTTGCCAATCTTTTAAGGTTATAATTTTTTAAGATTTAACCACAAATGTATAGTTTTCAGATTTTTTCCTGAAATAATAACCTTTTGATGTTAGCTGCCAAATTTCGTAATTCTATGTTAACCGAAAGTACTCTATTAATTTTAATTCCCTTTTTAGTGTCAAAATACGCGTTTTTGCTATGATTCCTTTTTTTAAATAAATGTAGAAATTTTTTTTCAGAAAATCATGGGGCCGTAGATCTATGTATAGATCTATATGGTTTGAATTTCAACTCGAAAACTCGAGATAGAGGCTCTTGACAGACAGACGGACAATAAAGTGATCTTATAAGGATTCTTTTTTTCCTTTAAAGGATCATAAAAAAGGATCTCGTAAAAACCTAATTTCTGTAAAACCAGTATAATAAGTAATTAAAATAATGAGGTGTCTCGAAACCCGGGTCTTCTATCCCGGTTTTACCCAATTTATTATAGAGAATCTATAATTGTACCTCTTACATCCTTTATTTGTAGTTCAAATTGAGATATTACTTGTAAGAGGCCCTTCATTTAACTCAATAGATTAATTTATTTAAAATGTTTTAAATATTGTACTTACATTAGATTCTCCTTGGTAATGAAAATTGCGCCATGATAGCATATTTATACGTTTTCATTAGAATTTTGCATCATAAGGTATTGATTGGCATGCCTCTAGAGTCTAGTGAAACCAATTAATTTTCTTTTATATGCACATAAGACTGAGCTCGGCTGGTTTCAGGTGATGGCTAATTTTTTTTTTACATCTTCATGCTGTATCTCGTACACTCTACCCTATACCCTTCTAGGGTAAGCACTGAACCTAATGTTAAGACAGTCCGTTCCCCATTTTCTACTGAATTTTCGACAACAAACTTAACGCTTTTATTTTTAAACATTTTTAAAGTGTTATTCCACACTTAGGAAAGAAAAATACTTATTTAGAAAACGTATAAAAATTTGAACGTAGCGGTATTCGAACCCGCACCTCCTGGAAACCGACCAGGCGCTCTGACCACTAAGCCATACGTTCTTGGCTTTCTAAATAAGTATTAAACTTAACGCTGTGCTTTTTGCTTTAGTGCCATGAGGGAAGAAATGAAAATATTGATAAATAATAAATCATTCCCCTGAGTGGCAATCGAACTCACAACCGTCGCGTTGAACTCACACGTTCACAGCCTCAATTAAATTTAATAATTAAGTTAAAAGCTTGAAATGTACCTTATAAATGGAAGGTCTTCAAAATAACATAATCAAGATACTGTTTGTACATATGTTGACATATGTCTAATCCATTATATTCTTATATTTTCTCCATTTCCATTTTATCCTGTTGGCTGTGAGATGTTAACTAATAATCTCATATTAAACAAAGTCTAATATCCTTTTACTTAATCTTTAGTGTTCACATATATTACATTACAAAACACATGGCGGTCCTCAGAGTAGGAAGAAGCGACGCGCGGGAACCACAGATGATATATCTACTAAAATTAGTGTTGCATGTTGCAATTTATATAATATATATATATATAATATTTATTATATTTCCAACATTCCCTTCTCTGCTCAACGCCCCGCTTTCTGTATTAGAGCAGCGAAATAAAAATAATTTAAATATAATTATTTCAAAGGAATTTTTATATTGTGTGGTGATCGAAAGCACAACCCTTACGTTTACAGTCACACTGTCCCGCTGATCCAAGCTGGCCTATATTTATAGTAAACTATATATTTATATTAAAGGACAATGTATTTTAGACCAATGCGTTGTCCCACCAACCAATTTGAGGCCAGATATTCTTTCAATGTTCATAAGAAAATCAAGGAAATAACAATATTTGGCAAAGATAATAAACTTATTGTTATTACAGCTCTATATAAAGCTTTAATATAAAAAAAGCAAGGCAAGGTAACAAGGTAGACAGATCGAACCTGGGAACCTAGTGGTAAGACACTCCCTTCCCTTCCCTTTCCTTCTATCCCTTTCAAGCACTTCCATTTTCCCCACTTTCCGCTGAATTCTGGAGGCATTGTGTGTTGAGTGCCGGCCATGCTTTGCTTCATTACAGAGGAATAAATAAAAATATTAAAGATTTCATTTCCTCGTGATCTCCTCCTTTACCTCGTGAACCCACAGTCGAGTGGGAACCGAACCCACAACCTGTCGCATTTATAGTCACACTTTGTGCTGATGCGCACTACTTGCCCCATCAAGATTAACATAACGTAATATTACCTAAAGAATAAAAATAAATCAGCTTCACGCTGTATCCCGCACACAGCAGGGTAGGCAGAGGGAACCTTGTGTTAAGACACTCCGTTCCCCGCTTTCTGCCGAATTCTGGAGGTATTGCGTGTTGAGTGGCAGAGCTCAACGCCGCGCTTAACCTCGACACCAGAGCGAAGAAATGGAAATATAAATTTAAGTAAATATTTCATCTCCTCGAGTGGGGATCGAACCCACAACCAGTCGNAATTGTACTCAACGATTTTAGATCCAATTTAGAACGATATTCCAATACGTTACACTTAAATTCTCGAAATGAATGAATGAATGTATGATTCTGAAAAGAAATTTTACGGTCACATTTGTAGGGTAGATCCACTAAATACGTTCGTTCAATATGAAAAGATTTCATTGAGCACATAATGTGGATTATATGTTTGACCAATGAAGGAAAATATACTGTACTTCTTAATTTTTATAGTTTACAATAAAATATATTCTATTTGAATCAGTGTACATACGTAGTCGTGGGTTCGATTTTTAAGAATACCATCTCTTTATTATTTTCAGGTTCAGTTTCAGTCTTACATAGCGGTAGCAGGGTAGATAGAGGCTAGTGTAAAGACACTCCGTTCTATAATACATCTTCCTCCATAATGAAATCTTTGAGGCATTGAATATAGATCCGTACTTATACCGTTTTAAATTTCAAATTTAAATTTCACGCCATAATGAAATAAAATATTAAATATTTAATTTTTTCGAGTGGGATATATAAATCCCACAACAGGCCTCAAATATTATATGAATCACATAAAACTAAAAAAATAAGATTGAAAATAATTATTAAGTAGGGAACAGAGTGTCTTACACTAGGTTCCCTCTGCCTACCCTGTTGTGTGCGGGATACAGCGTGAAGCTGACTTTTTTAAATTTAAAATAATAATTACGTAATCTTTAATTTAAATCCTTTCAAGAGTTGTATCAGTTATTTGATGCAATCATAAAATTTCATATCAAACGTATGTACGTACGTGTTCAAGTACGTGGCATCCACGTCAATCTGACATGTATGGAATCGATTTCGAAGGTAGCGAATGTAACGTGGAGATATTCCTAGAAATAGTATAAAATGAATTAGAAGTTCTAATCGGTTAAGTATATCACAATAATTGCATGTAATGATGTACATTTATTATATAAACGATCTACATTTGAATATTTTTTCAAAAGAAGATTTTTTTTAACGTCACGCTTTATCCCATACACAGCAGGGTAGGCAGGGGAAACCTAGTGCTACGACACTCCGTTCTCCATTTTTCGCTGAATTCTGGAGGCATTGCGTGTTGAGTGGCCGAACTCAACGCCGTGCTTTGCCTCGCCACCAGTGCGAAAAATGAAAACATAAATTTAATTAAATATACCATTTCCTCGAGTGAGGATGGAACCCATAACGGTCGTGTTAGTCACAACCTTGTGCTTATGCGCCATGACCACCTCGGTGTGTTTTAGCTCACGCCATTTCTACATAGTTTTAATTCTATTGAATAACATCAATTCGTGTACCAATATAAGCGTAAGAATTCCCATAGAAGCGTATTCCTTGAACTTGTTCTTCATACCTGTATCTACTATGAGACTAAAAGGTATCAGAAAAAGACTCTTTCCTTCTATTGCGGATATTAAAATTGAAAATATATTACGTAATATATTTTCTTTTGCTTTATATTCCGCGTTGCTTTTTCGTCCATCACCAGTTTTTATCAAACTGAATATATATATATATATATATATATATATATAATATTAGTTTAAATAGTTGATTTGAGAACATTTATTTTGATATTTAAGGCCAGGCAGCAGGGGCACAGTGTGACTTACAAACGACTAGTTGTGGGCTCAATTCCCATTCGAGGAAATGAAATATTTATTTAAATTTATATTTTCCTTTCTTCGCTCTGGTGAATGCGGCGGAAATTGGGAAACGGAGTGTTTTAACACTCTTCCCGTTCCCTCTGCCTACTTTGCTATGAGTGGTATAAAGCGTTAAGCTGATAAAAAATATATATTTGATAATATTATAAACCTGTCATATCGTAATGGCAATGACGGCCCTATAATGGTACAAATGTGTGACTGTTAATGCGACAATTGTGGGTTTGTTTCCTACTTGGGGGAATATATTATTCAATATTTGCGTTGGCTTACTCTGGTAACGAGGTAAAGTGCGGCGTTGACTTCCGCCACTCAATGCGTTGGAAATTCACCAGAAAATGAGGAACGGACTGTCTTAACACTAGGTTCCTATCTACCCTATTATATGTGTGATACAGTGTGAAGCTGAAAAAATCTATATATATAAAAAGATTTGTGCTGACTGACTGAGGTAAGACGCACGCAGAGCCGTAACCGCTGATGGTAGAAACGTGAAATTTGGGCAGATGTTTATTTTCATATTCTGGACATCCACTAAGAAGGGAATTTGAAAAATTTTAACCCTAAAGG
>JAAIXJ010001695.1:18195-38119 GCA_013403705.1 Heliconius hermathena
CTTAGTGTTAAGGCACTTCCATATTCACTTTTCGGTGTTTAATGCCGCGCTTTGTTTTTCCAGAATTGGAAATATGAAAAAAAAATCACGTCTTATTTTTATTACAGAGGTGAGATATAAATTATTACTCTGTCTGACTATAAACGGGATTATTGTGAGTTCGATGACTTATACATTTTTTATAGCTTTATGATTTATCCCGAAACAGTATACAGAAATTCCGATTCTAAAGAAGAACTTTTGTTCCCCACTTTCTGCCGAATTTTTGATTGTGTGTTGAGTGGCGGAACTCACCGCCGTGCTATGGCTCGTTACCAGAGCGAGGAAATAAAAATACTAAGTATTCCGTATGATATCTAGTAGGAATCGAACCTACGACCGTCGTCGTGTGTCCTACGCTTGTGTCTTATCGCGACGAAAGGATTATATTTAAAGTATTTAAATTTTCTTACATTGGTAAGATAAAAGGTAACATAAATATGAAATATCTCAAAAATAGAGCGGAAAGTGGGAAAAGAAATATATGCGAAAAAATAATAAATAAATAAATCAAAAATCAGCTTCACACTGTATTCCGCATATAACAGGGTAGGCAGAGGGAACCTAGTGTCAATACACTCCGTTCTCCACTTTCCAACGAATTTTTCGATGCATTGCGTGATGAGTGGCAGAACGCAACGCTGGGCTTTTCGTGTGGTGCCGGAGCGACGCGTCGCTCTTGATTATTTATTAATATTTTATTATTTAATAAATAATCATTCATTCCCCCGAATAAGGATCGAGCCTACAACCGTCGTGCTACTGTCACACTCTTGTGCCACTGCGCCACGACGGCCTCACGGAAGCTGAAAAATAAAGTATTTTCTGTACAATCAACCCAAAGTATATATAACCCAGTCAATGTATATACATTGGGTTATTTTTAACTTACTTACAGTATTGCAACAAATAGCAGGAAGTTTTCGCCAAGTTATAAAATAAATAAAATATTGTTAGCGCTACGAACACTGTCAAAACTAGCGAATTTAAGTGATTTTTATACAAGATTTTTTTACAATTTCTGTTTGATTTAAACTATAAAAAATAATGTAGAAGGATGATATGTGGCGCTGTGGCACACCATGCGAATAAAACCCGACGGATCTGAGTTCGATTCCACCTCCACGAGTTTTTAAATATTTTTAATTTTTTCGGTCTGCTAATAAGACAAAGCGCAGCATTGATCTGCCACTCTCTCTCCCTCGTAATGTCTCAAAAATTAAGCGGAAACTGGGAAATGGATTGTCTTCCCTCCATCCACCCTCATATATGTAAAGTTACGTTAGTTCCGAAAAAGCTATATTTTTAATAATTTTAAGAAAACAATAATTTGCGGGTCTTTCCTAAGTATGGAATAACACTTTAAAAACTGTATAAGATAAATATTAAGATTACTTAAATGTGAAAGCTACAGCTATATACAGCTATATTATTATAAAATTTTGAATACTAGAATGCTTCGATGATTTTTAAAAGATCCAACATCTTTAGACCTGCAATGACCCTAAAGTTTAATAAATATAACAAAAAAGGCATTTAGTTTAATAAAATCTCTTTTGTTTACAGGGTGGTGATTATGAGAGCAGTTTTTGAGGTATGTTGTACTTTTAGCTTATACAAATAAAATCAGGACTTAATGTTAAGACACTCCGTTTACCACTTTTCGCCGAATATTTCGAGGCATTGTGTGTTGAGTAGCGGAACTCGACGCCGCGGTTTCCCTCGATAAAAAAGCGAAGAAATGAAAATAAAAATTTAAATAAATATTTAATTTTCTCGAGTGTGCATCGAATCCACAACTAGTCGCTATAAATGCGATTAGTTCACACATACTTGTGCCCCTGCGCCACGACGGTCTCAATATATATAATTATTATTATAGTTATTATGAATATTTGTTGATTTATTAATGAATATTTGTTGTTTGGATGAACGCGCTAATCTCGGGAACTACTGGTTTGAATTGAATCTACTGGTTTGACTGCATCACGTTACTCCTCTCGGTATTATGTACTGAAGCTGCGGTCAGTGTTACCTGGAGGCAAGCGGCGTTGAGTCCCGCCACTCAATACGCAATGCCTTTATAATTCGTCGGAATGTGTGGTGAAGTGGAGTGTCTTAACACTAGGCTCCATCTTCCTACCCTGCTGCAATCCAGATACAGTATTAAATTTTTAGAGGGAACAGAAGATGAAGACAAATTTTCAAAAAAAAAAGTAGCATTTTTATTATATATTGTTAGCGAGCTCGTGTAAAAGAGGGTAGATTTAGGGGAAAATAACTATAAAAGCCGTGGAATTGTGCCAATCGGGGACAGTTGCTTGTAGGCAACGGCCCTTATTGAAGGAAACTCGTGTGAAGTATTGTTATTAGGTGATACATATCACTTATTGGATTTACATAGAATCTCTTCCCAAATAGTTTAGAATTTATTAGATGTGTATTTTTATCGTGTTTTTTTTTAAAACGTTTACCGCTTCCTGTTTCTAACAATATTGTGTTTTTTCTTCGACAAATTTCAGAAAATTTTATTATTCTGAACTCGAACGTCGTTAGCGTTCATTCTGTATACAATATATACACGTGCTATGATCATCATAAACAGTTCATGTATTATTAATGTTGGTTCAGAAACAACGATTGTTGGAAAATGGTTCGAATTAGTTTATTGTATAGAGATAATTTTAATGAATTGTTGTTTTTGAAATATAGAGTGTTCATGTATTGAGGAAATAGTCGGGAAGAAATAAAATAGTTTTTTTTCTGCTTGACGCTGTATCCCGCACACAGAGGGGTAGGCAGAGGGAACCTAGTGTTAAGACTCTCCGTTACCCACTTTCTGCCGAATTCTGGAGGCATTGCGTGTTGAGTGGCAGAACTGAACGTCGCGCTTAGCCTCGACACCAGAGCGAAGAAATGGAAATATAAATTTAAGTAAATATTTCATCTCCTCGATCGAAGATCGAACCCACAACCAGTCGGTTTTACAGTCACACTTTGTGCCGCTGCGCGTCGACTGGCTTCTAATCCATCAGGCCAGGCTCAAGCCATCGCAATTACTAAACGAATGATATTTTTCATTAAAAATTTCTCGGGGTCCATTTTTTAAAGATAGTCATCTAAATTTTTTATGGATTATTATTATTATTGCGTTAATTAATATATGTATATGTATATAGGCAATTGTTTGTCAGTGGTTTTATAATTATAGTATAGACAGTGATCGGTCCCGCTTATAACAGTAGGGTAGGCGAAAGGAGTCCAGTACCAAGACATTTCGTTCCCTACTCTCCGTCAAAATTTTGAGACATTGCTTGTTGAGTGGCAGAACTCAACCCCTCGCTTTGTATTCTTTTTTTTATAAAAAGTAACTTTACTTATTATTATAATATATTGTTAATTACGGCCAATCATCTCTTACTTCACTTGATTNAGGTGTGTGGTGCTATTTTATGTCCCAGCTCCGGTGTATGTAGTAGTGTCCGCCCTCATACGGGTGTGTGGTGCTATTTTATGTCCTGGAACTCTGGTGTATGTAGTAGTGTCCGCCTACGGTTCGAGACACGACTGTGGGGTGTGTGCCGTGCGTATATTTAACATATCGGCCGCCTTGCGGTAGTGCGTTCGTTCCAGCGACTTATATTGATCTCACAAATTAATCAACATCACGAATCACCATTCTAATATAATCTTAATATAAACAAGCGTAACAAGTACCTTCGGAAAGATCACACACAAACGTCTCGGAGGGTTCAACGATGACTGTAAAGCCGCGGTCTGGTCGAAACTCACGGTGTAGGGGCGGGGTGGTGCCCGTACTCTTTCTTTTTTCTATTATAACTAGTTCGCAGTTATAATGGAGAGGAAGATAGGACGCGCTCTTGGCTTATCTTCGGACGAGCTTCGAGTTATGACAATGTTATATTGTCGAGTTTCAGTTATATGAATAAACTTCTGATGGCATGATATTTTATTAAGCGATACCTTCTAATGGCATAAATAAAATTCTTAACACTGTTTGTTATCTCTGAATCTCTAAAAGATTTTGGGTTCTTCACGATCACAACTACAACTACAAGGCATTATTTATTAAATAATATTTTCAAAGGAGTTCGGGATATCAGTTACATGATGAAAATATTTAATGATATAGCAGCAATCGCTGTGTCATTTACAAATTTTAGTAAACGTATTTATAATACTAATACTGATACTAGCACTCTACAATAACTACCATTTGTTTGCTAGCACCAATTCAATGTTAAGTCTCCTATTTTCGAACGAATTATAATATCTCATTTTTAACCATTTTAAGAGTTAATACAATAGTATATTAAATTAAAATTACAATTCTGATCGGAAAAAGAGTTAATTGAGGTATCAAATTGTTTGTATTGTCTACAAAAATTTGGAACTTGGAGTAATTATTACCAAACAAAAATAATAAAAACTAAAAAAACTGTGTTTATATTATATATAAATATAAAAAAACAACAAGAAACAGACAATAAAAAAATATTTTTGTGTGTCAGTTAGTATACGCAGATCTTCAGAACTACTGGATGGATTTGAATACTGTTTTTTGTTGTACAGCTATAATATCTGGCCTAGATCAAGATTATAATAACTTTTTCAGAAATATAAATATACGGCACCGTAGATTTGAGTATATGGTGTGAATTTCAACTCGATATCTCCAAGCGTTCCTGAGATAAAAGCTCTTGACAGTGACAGACAGTGTTCCTTTTTTCCTTAAAAGGTACGGAAACCTAAAATACATTTTCATTGAAGATTTTGATTATATTTAACTAGAACTTTAAACTAATGTTACCTATGCACGAGGTATTTTCATTACGTTTGCACCAGATTGTGATGCTAACGTTCAATGAGATCGCTTAATAGAGAATCCGGTATATACGAGTATGTCAACGTTGTATATATACATACGTACATCTAAGTGAGATACCACATCTTCACGCATTTTGATTTTCTGTGAGGAGTATTTGAACATAAGTTATATTGCTTGTAGGAATTCACTATCTTAATATTGAACATATAGAGATGATTGTAATTTTTGAGACCGCTATATCGCAGTGGGAGAGTGCCTGATTGCAAACACAACGGTTTTGGATTCAATTCTTAGAGGAATGATTATATTTAAATCATTTTCTAAGCTCTTGCTTTAGTTCTACGTTGTCAAAAGAAATTATTTTTTTGAAAATTATTTAATCATTCCTCGTTTTTTCTTAAATCTTTTAATATTAGTAAAAATTGATAAATACTCACAAGTGGAATGTAAGAGTGATGAAATTGCGAATCTCTACGTAAGCAGGCAAGCACTATGCAAAGCACTGGAATTGATAAAAATATAGTAAACAAAACAGTTCAGCAGATTTGGTGTGAAAGTGCAATAAACCATCCTTGCAATTTTTTTTATTTATAATATTAGTAGGATTACATTACAAACTCTAAATTAGTACACAGTATGTTGCATCTTCTGCTATATCAATCGCACACAGAAGAGTAGGCAAAGGGAACCTAGTGTTAAAAAACTCCGTTCCGCATTTTGCATCGAATTCTAGATTCATTGCGTGTTGATTGGCGGAACTCAACGCCGCGCTTTGCTTCGACACCAGAGCGAAGAAATGAATATATAAATTAAATAGATATTTTATATTTCCATTTCTTCGCTCAGGTGTCGAGGCAAAGCCTGCGCTTTGCGTTGAGGTGTCCCACTCAACATGCAATGCTTCCAGAATTCGGCAGAAAGTGGGGAACGGAGTGCCTTAACACTAGGTTCCCTCTGCCTACCCTGATGTGTGCGGGATACAGCATGAAGCTGATTTATTTATTTTATAAATATTTCTTTTTCTCGAGTGGGCATCAAACCCACAACCAGTTGCGTACGCTACACACTTGTGACTCTGCTCCAAGACTGGCTTCTTTAGCTATATTCGAAGTATAATATAAAAATACTAATAAAGACATAATTACATCCAATTCTTCCTTGGATTCCATTACCCCCGACAGGCGTCCAGAGTGGTCTCAAATGACTATACGTGAAAGAATTTTATCACCCTCAAATTAAGCAATAAACTTATCTTGTTATACGTATTTTTGTTGGAGTTGGTCCTAATTATATTAAATAGTTGTACGAGTTGGATTTGTCTGATTTTTTTTGTTTGGATTTGTACGATTTATGAATATATTTTTTCATATGGTAGGGAGGCAAAACGCGGCGTTGAGTTCCACCACTCAATGCAATGCTTACAGTATTCGGCGGAAAGTGCGGAACGGAGTGTCTTAATACTAGGTTTCCTCTGTCTATCTTGCTGTGTGCGGAATACAGCGTGAAGCTGATTTAATTTTTGATCTTTTATTTCTTAGAAATTAATTGTTACGAAACTTTTGTTAAGTTCAAAGACTGGGAAAACAAAAAAAATACTTCGAAGATTTATTTATTTTTTACAAAAAATATATATTTTGATTTGATTTATTGATCCTAAAAGATGCCAGGTAAGTAATTTTAAATTTAAATTCTATTTTAGGTTTTGTTGCCACGAGTGCCAAATCTTATGTAATCATATCTGATTTGCTCTTCGTTCTTATTTTCATTTAAGTAATTCTTCAATTTAACCTAAATCGAAAAAAAAAATTAAACACTCGAGTGCGAACTTAGTTACTTATATTTTTTCAAGGCTACCACAAAAAGTTTTTTTTAATGTCTGACAGATATCGTGCAAATTTGAATTTATCGTGGACAAAGTCACCAAAAAAAGTAGATTAAAAAAGTTTGATTATATTCAGATGACTTTTTATTGCCTGTCCTCAAATATAAGTTTTTCTTGAATAGCTTTAGACGAAGTGACTTTAATATCAATTTTGCCTTATTCTAGATTATTTTGTACATTTCAGTTTATTTTACGTTAATGATGTAAAATTGAGGTAGAGGTAGAGGGAACCTAAAACTTATGGCACTCCTTTCCCCATTTTTCAATACAACGAGACTTGAATGGCGGAACTTAATTCAGCACTTTGTCTACCAATATCTTAATATAATATTCTGCAGTGTGGGGATCAAACCAACAACCACTGTATCCAGCACACAGCAGCATAGGCAGAGAGAACTAAAGCAGAGGGAGTGTTAAGACACCTTGAGCCATTTTTCGTTGAATGGCGAAACTCCGCGCTATACCTACAGCGGAACGAAGAAATGAAAATATTAAATATTTCATTTCCTCAAGTGGGAATCCAATTAAAAATCTTGTGGACTGCGCCACGACTGGCCTCAAATTTATCAATATGGACGTAAGTAATATTTTTTGGAATAGTTATAAAGACTAAGGCCATTATTAGGATTACTGGCCATATATCACTTTGGCGTAATCTCGTTGGATGTAACATCTGAACCAGCCAAGTAGACGTCGTGGCCCATTTGTTTAAGCTGAGATAAAATGTTTTAGTTATCAAATATATTACGAGAAAAAAAATGGAAAGCCAATGGTATGTCGCAGAGTATAAATACGGAACGTCAAGTTGTTTGACTTGGGTGTATTCAGAGGATGGTAGCACCGTCAGTTATCAATGTTATATATATATATATATATATATATATATATATAAGTCCAGCTATTTTTAAATTGCCTTTTTTGTAAACATTATTAATTTAATTAATACCTATCACAATTTTACAATTTACATATCGATTTGTTTTTTATTCTAAGTGCCTTTCGGAGGATAGTGAATTCAGGATGTGGAAGTGTGTGGAAGTTATAACCGAAGCCCACTTCGGTTGGGAAACCTTAACATTGCACTTTTCCTCGTTATCAGAGCGAGGAAATAAAAAAAATAAAAAAAAATTAAGTAGTAGGAATCGAACCCACAACCGTCATGTTTATAGTCGCATATTTGTGCCCCTGCACCACGATGGGTTTTTAAATGAAATAAGCCTCTTAAGTATAGTCATCGTACTGCAACTGCATTTGAATATTATTACGACAGTTGTGAGTTCGATTTCTACTTAGGAGATTTTTTTTTTATTTTCACACCCTGATAAAACCGAGCGTAGCGTTGACTTTCGCCATTTAACGTAATCTTTGGAATTCGGGCGAAGTTTGTGTCTTCTTTACTTATTATTTCCAACAGAATCATGTTTATATTAAGTTACAGCTTTCTCTTCTTTTGTTAAAATATATCTGCAAAACAAAATTTATTTAGAAAAAAAGAAAACTTTCAAGTTTTATCCACTTTATCTCATTCTTTTTGCCACTTACTGAAATAGTGCCTTCAACGTGGTTTGATCGATAGTCCGGAGTCTTTAGAGACAACTTTTAAATCTAGTTACCAAGAATTTGTGGAATTTTACAAATAAGTGTACACTTGCTGGAATTTTTAAGTTTTGAGTAGTTTTTTTTTTATATAAGGCCGTCGTTTAAGCGTTAAACTTCTTAAGTTTTATAAAAGAAAAATATTTTAAATATTGTTTTAAACTAGTATACCTACTCAAATATAAGACAATTCCCTTCTTCTATATCCTTTTTTGGAATCCACTTAAAATAGATAAAGAAAAAGTATTATCGATAATAATATATTAACTTTACTCTTTCTGTGTTGTCTTGTTGCAAATATGGCATTTTACAATGCAGCAGTTGGTAGCGATGCAGTTATGTTGTAATAAAATGAAGATAGAAAACAAATAATAAGGTAAGTGATGAAGTAGAAGGACATGGGCGTAGGAATAGAGATGTCCGGGTGGTCCGTGCCCACCCCAAAAAAATATTTACAAAAAACTTACTCTGAATAGTGAAACAAAAAAACTTTAGACAAATATACCTATTCAAAGCTAAAGTCCAATACCTCTAGTCTCAGTCACTCAACACGCAACGACTCGAAAAAATCGGCGGAAAGTGGGAAGTAGTTTTAACACTATGTTCCCTCCTCCAACCTTGCTATATGCGGGTTACAGCGTAAAGCTGAAAAAAAAATTATGTACAATAATATAATATAAAAGTAAAAATAAGACAGTGCACATTTTTTTTGAATTTTTGTACGATGAACGAATACGAATATAGTAAAATTTCAAGTTTTCGTTAAGAATTCGAACTTTACGTTAAAGCGGGCTTAAGTTTATTCCGTACTTTCATTCATAGAGATAGTCGTCGAGACGAAGTGAGCTATCATTTGATGTGGGATTTCGAGCTTAGAGCTTTAGATTGTATTAAGAAGTAACTTTTATTTCTAAGTGCTAGTTAGTTTTTTTAAAAAAATAAATAAATTAATCTTAATTTTTTTTTAGCTTTACTCTAAAAGTTAGTTCTCATATAGTAGCGTAAGAGAGTAAGAGAGGGAACCTGGGCACTTAATGTTTCCGCCAAATTCTAGAGGCAGTGAGTATTGAGTGGCAGAAGTCATTGCTGCTCTGTGCCTCATTACCAGAGTGGGAAACAAAAATATTAAATATTTCATCCCCATGAGTGAGAATCGAACTAACAACCTGTCTATCGCGTTTACAGTTGCACGCTTGTACCCCTGCGCCATAATAGGTCTCATCTTGTATAGAGTGTTTTTATCACCACCACTTTATATGAAACCACAGTTTTAACTACTGTATAAAAGCCTAATACAATATTTTTTTTCCCAAAAATAAAAAAGTTATTTATAGAAACAAAATAAGTAATAAAATTATGGTTGTAAAATAAAATGCCATTTGTCATGAACGACGCACGCTGAAATAAACCTATCAAAGGGAAAACGCCGCATACGCCTCATTTCGAAATCTAGTCGTAGGTATTGGCGAAAATTCGAAATTCTTTAACTTTTACTAGTATTTTTGTAGTAGTATGTGTTTACGTTATTGGTATCTATGCGTAACTGCGTCACACGAAATACAGGTGTGGATAAACATCGTGAAATGAAAAAAAAACCAACATCTAAGCTGTTGAGGTACCTTGACTAATTTGTTTAGGGCTTAAAAGATTTTATCCTATATGCAGTTCCCATGAAAAGAGCGCTGACGCTTCGTCCTTGTGACTATACACACATATGTATGTGTATAGTAAGATATATTTGTTATATAAAGTTGGTTGCCCTGAAAACATACTAACGACGTTTTAAATTTATTTCGTGTTTAGACACGGAACTTAACGCCGCGTATCGTCTTCTGCTATACCTGAATATAGAGCGAAGAAATGAAAATATTAATAAATAATAATTCACTTCCCCGAGTGGGGATCGAGCCCACAACCGTCGCGTTACAATCACACCCTTGTGCCCTTGCGCCATGACGGACTCAATTTATAAAAAATATAATATATGTCATCAAACATGAACACCACCAGATCCTTAGAGAATATAATAGGCATAGTAACGGCTTCTTTTTATAACGAAAAGAATTATTCATATATTTCCACATTATATACTATTTTTAATTCTTTTGTAAAAAAAAACAAATATCCCACTTATTTAATAATAAATAAGAATAATTCTTAAACATATTTTGTAAGGTTTGTTTATGAAACACATTCTAGGAAAAATCAACATTGTCCTATAATAATACTATAGAAAAATATAATAAATACTCTTGTTAATAATTTATAGAAAAAAAAATGTAATTTCTATAGGTGCTTATTCATCTACATACTTTTTTTTGCAACAAAGAGGTATACATAAATAAGTGGAGCGCGCGACAGGTGTTGGTTCGATTTCCAATCGATGGAATGAAAAAATATATATTTTAATTTCTTCGCTCTGGTGACTAGGCCAAGTGCATGATAGAGTTCCGTCATTCAACACGCAGTGCCTCCAGAATTCAGGTGTCAATTCCAAAGCCAAGAAAAAAATATTAAATCGAATTTTAATTGTCTTCCAGTAGTAATAAGACAACGCTCGGATTTAAATTTCACAAAAATTTTGCGGAAAATGAGGAACGGAATGTCATAACACTAGGTTCCCTCTGCCTATTTATTTTACTTTATATACCTATAATATGTATAAAAAAGTCGATATTTTCCTATAATATTAGTTCGCCTAAATTTCTCAACAAAAAGAATAGAATCAATCTTCGTGGCACATTAGTCATATAAGGGAGTACGTCAGCACTGGGACGAAAGAGACCGTTTTTCAACGACATCACGGAATGTGAATTGTTGAACAAAAAACATTTCGAACAAAGTCACCGCCATATATCAGTATATTCGTTATTTCCCCAGATATTTGTTTTTCAAAGTTTGATTTGATGTCGCTATTGTGAAGTGAGTTTTATATGTGGCTGTTTGATGAAGGTAAGCCAATTCCATCATCTATATATATTTTTTTCCAGTTTCGTGCTTTATCATATAAGCAGTCAGTTATTTATCAAGTGTCAAAACACTATGTTCTTCACTTTTTGCGGGAGTTTAAAGCATTTCATGAAAGAAGGCAGTAACCACCGAGCTTTGATTCCAGAGCGAGGATGTGACAGTTGCTGATTTCCCCCCGAGTGGAATCGAACTTACAATCATAATTGTCCCGCTGCGCTATGATACCTTCAGATTTTTTTTTATATTTTCCTATTCATTTTCCTATATTTTCGTTATTTTTTTTTGGTTAAATATTTTTTGGCCAGATAAGTATTCTAAATTGATGTACGAAAGTATTATTTATGTGGAACCGAAAAATGTTGTTCAGCGTGATGGTATTTTTTTTGGTTCCGTACTTTTTAAAGAAAAACCGAACTCTTATAAGATGACTTAGTTGTCCGTCTGTTACTTAGGTGTCTGTCTGTCTGTCAGTTTGTCCAGAGCCTTTATCTCAGGAGCGCTTGGAGATATCGAGTTGAAATTCAAATCATATACTCAGATCTACGGCCCCATGATTTAATGAAAAAAAAAAATTTACATTTTCTTAAAAAAAGATATGGCCGTTTATATCGCTAAAACGCGTACTTCGACATTATCAAGAGAATCAAAATTAATAGGACACTTCCGGTTGACCTAGAATTATGAAATTGGGCAGCTAGCATCTATATGTAGGTACGTAGTAGGCAGGTATTATACTACCTATAGATAGATGCAGGGAAAAATGTGAAAAGTATACATTTGTGGTGAAATAAAAAAAATAGCTTTAAAAAGGAGGCAAAATTTGGTATTAAAGCCGCTAGTTCAAGTATAAGATGAAAGGGCTCTGGCTAAGCTAAGCTTGAATTTCAGAAAAAGCTCGAGACCACCAATTTTTTTACGGAACCTCCAGTGGGCGAGTCCGACTCGCACTTGTCCGGTTTTTATATTTTTTTATGAGTTTTTATAGTGATTGAGTTCCGCTACTCAATACGCAGTGCCTCCAGAATTCGGCAGAAGGTGTGCGGGATACAGTGTGAAGCTAAAAAAAAAACAAAACAGAGTAGTAAATGGCAGTAGTATAACAAGGTTAATAAAGTCCAAGCAAACGAAATTGCCGATCGCAACTATGATCTATTCATTTAGCTTTAGACAAAATGTAAACAAAGAAATACTGTTTCTTAAACTTTTATGTGACTTCTTAAATTCTATTTAATTGGGTTCGGGTTTACTCGTGTTTTAAAATATGAAAAATTCAATATAACAAAAACAAAACAAACAGAAAACAATTTTACACTAACACTTACACTATTTTTTTTTATTTTATTTAGAAAACGTATAATATAAAAGTTTTGAACGTAGCGAACCCGCATCTCCTGGAAATCGACCAGGCGCTAAGGCCTTATGCCTTGAGCCCTTTAAGTAAGTATAAGACCAAAGAACATATACGTAAATATATAAACATATATATGCCTAAAACCATCGCCTATTCAGCCAGGTAACTTCCTATCGAGGTCACTAGAAAATAAACGGCAAATATTAAAATATTAATATCTAAATGGGAAACAACAGGATGCAGCAACTTTTAAAACAAATTATAAATTGTAAAACTGATTGAAAGTTTCATTTAAACTGAGTATATTTATAGTGAAACCTAATCCATCCAAGCGCATAGGAGCCACGTAGGTGGGACTATAAGGCAAATCGATAAATCTTTGCCTTCTTAGATCCTTTCATCCTATTACGCAATTTCGATCGTCCTATACATAATATATTTTGAATTGCTGGCCTAGTTTTGTGGGTAAACAAAGTTGAAGATGGTGTTTAACAACGTTTTTTAGCGGACGCTGTTACTTGATTAGTTTCTAAAATATGTGAATATTATTTAATATGAGCGAAAAGAGAACATAAGGGTATGACGGTAATCACGGCAGGTTGTGGGTTCGATTCCTGCTCTGGTAACGAGGCAAAAGCGCGCCATTGAGTTGCGCCATTCAAGACGCCTCAAGAGTTTAACGGAAAATGGGGAGGAAGTTTTTATTGGGAACAGAGTGTTTTAACACTAGGTTCCCAGGTTCCCATTGCTTACTCTGCTATGTTAGGGATACAAAGTAAATTATAAAGCAAGAACTTTTAAAAAATCTTTTTTTGTGAAACTTTGCTTAATGTAATATACTAGGCAAGAAAAACTTAGAGTAAGGACTCTCCGTGAAACTTTTCTTTCTGTTACTAAGACACTGATAGACACACAACCGAAACTATTAGTATCAGTAAGTGAACATTTGGCATATAGTTAGACTAGGGAGTGTTGGAAAGCACTAAAAGAAAATTTGTCAAAATTGTTATAGAAAGAGGGAAAGACGTGACTTTTTTTTACATACTTATAATCCAATTACCACTTGAAAGAGAAATGGAGTGATGCTTGGGCGGAACGGGCTACTTTTAAATAAAATAGGTTTAAATTTCCACCAACAAAGAGTTTAGTATTTTGTAATTACTTCTTTGCATTACTTAGAACTTCTACTCGCTCGGTCCTCTCTGCCCTACTATTAGTGAAAATACAAGTATGCAATTTACTATTGCGAGTTTAACGTAGTCATTAATGGTCCCGCTCCGCTTGCAGTGGAAACCGAGTTTAACTCCCTCCACACAAAGTTGTGGACCACCACTAATCTATATATATAAAAGGAAATGTACATGACTGACTGAGGTAAGACGCACGCACAGACGTAACCGCTGTGCGTAGAAACGTGAAATTTGGACAGATCAGAGACTAAGAAGGGATTTTGAAAAATTTTAACCCTGAACGGATGAAATAGGGGATGAAAGTTTGTATGGATTTTTTTTTAAATCGGCACCGATTTTTATAAAATTTGAAATCAAACTCTTAAAAATATTTAATTGGACACGTGTTTCATGGTTTTTTAGAATTCATCCCCCTAAGGGTTCAAATAAGGGGTTGAAAGTTTATATGGAAAAATCTTTAAATAGCCACCGATTTTTATAAAAATTTAAATTCAGACTGTTAAAAATATTTTATTGAACACGTGTTTCGTGGTGTTTTTAGAATGTACCCCTAAAGGTGTAAGTAAGCGGGCGTAGCTGCGTGCGCCCACTAGTATAAGATAAAGCATGAACTCAAAAAAGAAAAAAAGTTATCTTATTCAGTTAGATCAGTTACGACGGCGTAAAATATTTTAAATCTTTTCACATAACATTACTTCTTACTAATCTCGATACATAAATCAAACTCATATTTGCGAGATCTCCCTAACATTATTCTGGGTCAGAAGCGATGACCCTATTTCTGCAGTGATAATGTTAAATGGCGGCCCTTTATGATTTTCTAAATTATTGTACAACTTAAATATAAAAAGAAGAAACAACATTAAGATTTTATAGCTTCATTAGTTTTTTTTTGATTTATAATATTATATAAACAAAATAACATTAAAAATCAGAATTGATTCCCAAATAACACGAATTGAAACTTTAGAATATTATAAATTTACCGGAAATTATATATTTACCAGTAGTATGTTTACCGGTAGTGAATGTACCAATCTTTTTTGTTTTCTTTATAGCAGCGTAGGCACTTGCCACCAAATTTTGACAAATAACAATATGTAATAATTCATTCTCTCGAATGGGAATCGAACCCACAACCGTCGCATTTACACTCGCACTCTGTGCCACGACTGGAAAATATATTGTATATTACAGTACCATTTATGTTATATAAATGTGATTTTAATGATATGCTATTTATTCAAATAAATCTTCTTTATTGAACAATTTACACTGTGATGTATGTATTGCCCTACTTTACAGTGTAGGGTAACAAAATTGGTACTAAATTATTATATCTGTAATGGAAATAAATATTATACTATCAAATAAGCATTTAGGCATATTTCATATCTACTAAATGGAGGCCGTCGTGGTCCAGGGGCACAAGGGATGACTGCAACACGACAGTAGTGGGTTCGAGCCCCACTCGAGAGAATGAATTATTATTTATTAATATTTTCATTTCTCCGATCTTTGGTGTCGAGGCAAAGCGCGGCGCTGAGTTCCGCCACTCAACACGCAATGCCTTCAGAATTCGGCGGAAAGTGAGGAACGGAGTATCTTACTTAACACTTAAGTTTCCTCTGCTTACCCTTTTGCGTGCGGGATCTACTAAAAAGTTTTGATAATTATTATAAATATAAACAATATTTAAAATGTATGTCTTTCACATACACAAAAATCTTTTTGATTTAAAAAAAAACTAAAGCCATTTTGGCTCAATGGTTTATGACATTTGAATTTTATCTCCTCTCACAGCGTCCGCAGAAATTAGCTGGGTAAGCAGAGCCTTGTAATTAGTTATAAATTTATAACAGAATAGAAAAATCATTTTTGATCATAAAATATTATAAAGATATATGAATTTAAACCACAATTTATACTTAAGGCCGACCGTGGCGCAGAGGCACAAAGTGTGCCTGTAAAACTGACTGGTTGTGGGTTCGATCCCCACTCAAGGAAGTGTAATATTTATTTACATTTATATTTTCATTTCTCCGCTCTGGTGTCAACGCAAACCGCGGCGTTGTTCTGAACAGAGTGCCTTAACACGAGGTTCCCTCTGCCTACCCTGCTGTGTGCGGGATACAACGTGAAGCTGATATATTTGATTTATTTTCATTTGTACTTTATTCGTCAAATTTATATCAGAATAAGAAAACTAAAAGCAAACATATCAAAGTAAAAGACCAATATTGGCAATAATATCGATGTTGTATAACAACATCTCTCACAATGATGTATGCCGCCTCAAACGTTCTTCTTGGTCTCGTCTATCATTCACTTTCCTATCGACATCGTAAAGCTTGTTGTCCACAGCATTTTTGACATTTATATATTTTGTAAAAATATAAAAAATTCTGAATTTAAGTGTGGGTTCGATGCTGACTTGAGAAAATGAAATATTACTCTGTTCCTATTAAAACACGTCAGATCCCCACATTCCGTTAAGTTCTAAAGGCATTGCGTGTTGAGTGGCGGAATTAAACACCGCGCTGTTACCTCGTTACCAGAACTAAGAAATGAATATTTCGTTCCCCGAGTAGAAATCAGACCCACAACCATTGCGCCTACAGTCGCACACTGGTGTCCCTGCGCTACAACGGCCTAGAATTATATTCAGTCATTTATTGAGGGTAAAAGTAAATACCGTACTTACACAATGAAAATCTTTTTAAATATAATTAAAATCCAAAATCTCAAATAACGGAAAAGTGTATCGCTCTATCAGATGCCCTCTGTTCATAATACTAAAATAAAAATCTATAATATATAAGAACATACTTTTTAATATATATTTTTATTTTAGTAATATGAACAGAGGGCATCTGATAGAGCGATACACTTTTCCGTTCCCATGCCGTTCATTGCTCTCCGTTGATTTGAGAAATATTATGTTTTAGACGATAATAATATCTTCAACCAGAATTTGGCTTATCAACTGTTCACTACGCTCGCCAGCTCTGTTCACTTAGCTAGATGCTATGATTAAAAAAAACCGGTCAAGTTCGAGTCAGAATCGCTTACTAAGGGTTCCGTACCAATTTCAGGAAATTGAGTCAACGAGAAGTATAACTTATAAAAGTTGATAAACTTAACTTTGGGGGCGTATGCGTTCATTTTTTATGAAATGCGCTCCCCATATAAGTTTGTATTATTTATTTCGATGCAATATGTATACATTTTTTCTTTTCAGAGTTACGCCTTTACCTAAATTGTCATTTCTTACACCGTGCCGAATCTCACAATGGCCCACGGGAATACCTTATATGATTTCATTACGCGGCGAATTTCGTACAAAATATGACATAAACGATGCATAAATGCCTTTACCTCTCTCTTATCTTATAATATATGATTGCGTTGACTTAGGTGTTGGGGACAGTGCCCTGTGCCTACTTGGGTAGGGAATACTGCCTTTCCTGAATTCTTGTAGAAATAAAGGAATGGACTTTATAACTATATATTCAAATGAAAGTAGCCCGATAATGATAAAGACTGTGTGGGATTTGAATTGAGTAAGCTTGTAATGGAAGTGAGGACGTGTGCCCGGTCGCTCCGGCCGTCGTTCCGTCGCCGCGCCCCGCTCTAAAGACGCGAGTACCAATGCCCGCGCGCAAATGTCAGGCGCAGTGTCCTCAACAATTTTATTTTAATTTCAGCTAGATACCTCCACGCTATCTTGAAATAAATAATCTTTACAGAGGCTGGTCGTGGTGCAGCGGCACGAGGTGTGACTGCAAAACCGACTGGTTGTGGGTTCGATCCCCACTCGAGGAGATGAAATATTTACTTAAATTTATATTTCCATTTCTTCGCTCCGGTGTCGAGGTTAAGCGCGGCGTTGAGTCCTGCCACTCAACACGCAGAATTCGGCAGAAAGTGGGGAACGGAGTGTCTTAACACTAGGTTCCCTCTGCCTACCCTGCTGTGTGCGGGATACAGCGTGAAGCTAATTTATTTATTTATTTTACAGACGGACAACAAAATGTTCCTATAAGAGTACCGTTGTTTTCCTTTTGAAGTGCGGACTTTTGGGGTGCAAGCGCGACGTTTAACGGTTGTGGTTTCCATCCCTTCTCAAGGAAATAAATTATTTAATATTTCATTTCATCAATACAAAGAAAGTTTCATAAGTAAGGATCGAAATGTCTTAACTTTAGATTCCTTTTGCCTACCCTAAAAAAATATATTTATTTAATAACTTACATAGCACTATGCACCCCGTACGGTATAATCTGAGGAAGAAAGTTATTGTTGCCACCAAACCATGTTTAAGCTTTGAGATTTTTTTTACACTAGCGATTTTAAACTTCTAGTTAAAATAGACTTTACTATATAAGATCTTACTATTTTATATATATATATATATATATATATATATATATATATATATATATATATANAGGCAGAGGGAACCTAGTGAACCTAGTATAAAACACTTCGTTCCCGCATAATTTTCGAAGCATTGCGTGTTGAGTGGTGAAACTTTTACCAACGCAAAGAAATAAAAATTATAATAATTAATAATTAATTTCTCCGGGTGAGGATCGTCACAACCAATGCCAATTGCCAATTTACCAAATTTGATAATTTTTCAGTAATCAGCACATTAATCTTTTACGAAATAGACTTCAAGCTACCATGCCACAAAATGACTTCAAGATTAGAAATCTTAATAAGAACGTATGGATTATTTGTGAAAGCGCTTAGACGGTTTGCAATCGAAGTGGGTACGTTCAAATATTTATAATTAAAAAAAAATTAAATCAGCTTCACGCTGTCTCCCGTACACATCAGGATAGACAGAGGGAATCTAGTGTTAAGACACTCCGTTCCCACTTTCTGCCGAATTATGGAGGCATTGCGTGTTGAGTGGCAGAACTCAACGCCGCGCTTGTCCTCGACACCAGAGCGAAGAAATGGAAATATAAATTTAAGTAAATATTTCATCTCCTCGATTGGGGATCGAACCCACCAGTCGGTTTTACAGACACACTTCGTGCCGCTGCACTATGGATAATGGTAGAACAACGGCAGATCAAAATTCATTTTTACTAAAGTCGTCCCTGACGCACTTTTTATTTTTTTTAATAGTATAATAGTGGACCTTTAATGTAATGAATTATTTTTTCGTGAATTACATTTGGAATATATTTTTTTTTATTGTGAGAAATTGTAATACGTAAGAATGTCTATTTCACGTTGTTCGCATCGATATTTTAAACTTAATTTCCTTAAAAAAATGTGCAAATAGGTATAAAGTGTTCTATATTTTTAAAAAGCCTATAGTATGTAGATTTTAAAACAATTATTATATTGTGGATTTTGTGACTATATTCCTATAAAAAATATTAACAATGAGTGAAGAGAAAAAAAGTACATACTTAAAGTTCATCGAGACTTTTGACAGTTACCGACGTCTACCGACGCGTTACATTTGATGTTGTTTTATAGTCCAGATATTCATAAATAACATTTATAAAAATCAGCTGCGGAAACGTGCGGTTTTAGAAGTTATCACGAAAACTACGATACAAGTCAGGGAACAAGAAAACTCTATCTATTGAAATTTCTAATGTTGTACTATTTAATTAATTAGATTGCGGTAAATTTCAGTGAAATTATTGTTATTTATTAATAAAAGAACGTTTTATCTTCATTTTGCACACATTTTGCGGTATAACTAATTAATAAAATGCACAATACCCTCATTTATGAAATTATATAAATAGAGTGAATTAATTTAATAAAGCTCTTTCAAATTAGTAATAAAATTACTAACAGACGTTTGATTGTTAAGTAACTTCACTAAATTTCAAAATGGCTAATACTTTCAAGTGTTCCAAGCGTGAATTATTACTCCCATACATTGAAGGAGGAAAAAAACTTGAAGCAGTCAATATTAGCTATCAATATTTCTAAAAGAAAAGTATCACGTTTCTGTAGACAACATGTGTTTTATTGTCAGCAACATTCAAAGGAATCTCATTCGTTCCTTT
>JAAIXJ010001695.1:38153-62460 GCA_013403705.1 Heliconius hermathena
ATACATTCATTTCTAATATTATTCTACTTGTAAATCAGTTTTTGTAAATTTTATATTTTATTAAAAAAGTATGTGTAATCACTACTATTAATTTCCTACTCAAATAGATAACAGCTTAAGAAACATTGTTTTTTAATAAACTAATTTAATAATACATTTTTATTACTACTATAAGTAGTGTGGACTAAGGAAATTATTATTTTATTCTTTTCATTATTTTTTTAATATATATATACTCCAATAAAAGTATAATATCTGAACTTTACCTAAAGCGCTATTTTATACTTTATACTTGTGCAAAAATTCAATTGTTTATCTTAACAAATAAAAAAGTTATCGATTTTTGATCTGATACAGACCTCAATTGCCCATAGTGCGCTGCGCCACGACGGGCACGACGTTACGTCTTCTTAAAAATACTTTTCTATGTTTAGCTTAAAATAACACTTGATAAACGTAAAAATAGTAACATAAGTTTTGAATTTATATCCTATAGCGTATCAAATATATGGGCTCTCAATTTATTTTTTTTAACCATGCTCTTATCCATATCATCTCCGAAGCTGAAGTTTTGTTACTACAAACAAATAAAATTAAAATAATTTTTGGGACGTAGACACTCAACTATGAAAACCTTAAAAACGCAAGATTTACATGCATTTTTTGAACGAGATGAAGAAAGGACGGAATACAAGATCAGTGTAAAAGGTAAAATATTAGAACAAGTGAATGAAGTATACTTAGGAAATATGTTCAGTAGAGATGGAAGATGGATGTGGAAAGGCGTATTGCTGCCGTTACAGGGTTAACGGAGCCTTAGCTGCATTAGTGAGACGGCGAAACGTCAACACAGCCGCGCGCTTGGCCGTATACAATGCAGTTTTGATACCGACACTGTTATACGGCAGCGAAACGTGGGTATTACAGAAGAAGAATAGAGAGAAAGAAAAAAGATAAATGCCATGAAGATACGATCTCTTCGTAGGATATGCGGAGTCAGCTTAGTTGATCGACACAAGTCCGCCAACCCTGCTACATGTGGAGTATACAGCGTGATTAAAAATAATATAACAACAAAGTATTATTGAAGTTTTTCAACTGTATTTCCCGTTTCATTATTTGCACATTATTAAGAGATAGTTTCTCTTTTATTTTCTTGTAGTAAGGATTTCCTTTGCCACGATTGAGACGTTCTATGTTTTGCAATTTCATTAAAAATATATCTTTAGAACGACCGAGGCACTTAATATTAGTTATTCTGAGCAAGTTTCCGGTTCAATTCCAGAATAGGGATGTTCTATTTATGTAAAGAATATCTTTTACATACACACATTTTTACTTATTGGTCAAAAAGTAAACAATGATTAGGTAATATTTTTTTAATCAATTTATAACTCTCTTCGCGTTGTACCCGCACACCACAGCAGGGTAGGTAGAGGGAACCTAGTGTTAACACACTCCATTCTCCACTTACCGCCGACTTTTGGAGACAATGCGTGTTGAGTAGCGGAACTCTACGCCACGTTTTGCCTCGACACCAGAGTGAAGAAATGGAAATATAAATTTAAATAAATATTTAATTGCTTCGAGTTGGGATCGAACCCACAACCAGTTGCGCTTACAGTCACAGTATGTGGCCTTGCGCCACGACTGACCTCATTTTGATTTTATTTTTTAATTTATAACTAATGACAATGATAAATATTGTTTTATAAATCATAATTTTCATTGTAATGTCGTTTGTAATAAACACGATGGATTGAAATTTCATTCGAGAGATCAAATTAAACATCTAATATTAAAGTATTGGGATCCTGGAACAATAATATTTCTAAAATACAATATTTCTAAAATAAATAAAAAGTGAAAAATAAGATATTTAATTTTGATACTTAGGATCACTAATATTCTGAAAAGTATAATTGATGCGTGAATACGGGAAATTTTTTTTTGCGGCTTCACGCTGTATACCGTATATAGCAGGGTAGGCAGAGGGAACCCAGTGTTAAGACACTTCAGTCCCCACTTTGCATCGAATTTTCGAGGCATTACGTGTTCAGTGGCTGAAATCAACGCCGCGCTTTGCCTAGTTAACAGAGGCAAATGAAAATATTAATAAATAACAAATAAAATCGATATTTGATTATACGTTAACGACTTTTGAATTATATGATATTGTTCATTATCATAATGGTCTAAGATCCCATTGCTTAAATCTGTAAGGATCTGTTTTTCTAATGAAACTTATAGTTAAGAATGATACACGATAGTAGAATAGATTACACTAGGGTTGCCTAAAAAATCCTGCCGCAATCACCTTTAAATTAATGTTTTTCGCAGTGCGGTTTTGGAGAAAATTGCACTCATATGTTTTTTATGTGAATCCCACATCATTTGAAAGAAAATCGCATAAGGAATTGGAAAAACAATGGTTGCCAGCTCTCAGTCCGCCGCAAGCCCAGGGTTGCCTGGTTTAAACAGGTCAGTTAATGTTAATATTTGAACTCATGCGTTTTTTAATGAATTATATATTAAATTAAAGCTTATTTTTTTCTCAACACTACACATACATGGTTGCCTGGAAAATAACTGCCGCAAGCAAAGGTTGCCATCGTTTGAAATATTCTATTCCGGTTCCGTTTGACTGAGAATAGACGATCACATGTGCAGTCTTTCTTATGTTTTAAAGTAAAATATAATATAATAGAAGGTCAATCTTAAAATCCATGTTTATTCTAACTGTTAACCTGTTAAATGATGATTTTAATCATATTCAGTATATACAGAAAACTATTTAAAGATAAAATCATCCTTATTTTTCAAGAATAGCCATGCTACAACAGCCTTACTACAATATCTAATTACTAAGCCTGTTTATGTACTTGGCACCGACTTTAAAATTGTAATATCTTTTTTAATTATTTTTGTTTTACAAAATCAAAGTATGTTTATTATTATATAAAATTACTTTTTACTTCGTTGTTTGTATTCAGTTTTTCTTTTTGTTAAAAAATAATTTATTAATCTTATTTTATTATTGTAAGTCTTGTAATTGATCTAAATTTGAAATATTATAGCATTATGTGTACTTTAATGTACGAGTAAAAAAACCGCTTGTAAATGTGACTATAATTACTGTTTTTTAATTTTATAAAATATGGTTCAACTGAGTAAATGCCATTGGACTCTCCTTCGAGGGAGTGATTATGTTCATAATTATTCTTCTTTTCTCCGCTTTGGTTGAGAAAGCGCTATTTTACACGTTTTGAAAATTGGACGGTGTGTCCTGACACTAAGCCCATATATGGCCTGACATATCGCCATTTTCAAAGCAAACTATAATTATAACCTATAACAATATAGGTATTACCCAGAAACAATATAGGTTGCCCTATATTAATTATTGTACTAGCATAATTTAGTTTATCATAATATAATTTGCTACGATAAATTTAACTATAAAAGCAAAGATATTTAAGTGAGCCCGTCATGGGGCAGGGGCACAATCCTGTGACTATAAAAGGGACTGGTTGTGAGTTCGATTCCCACTCGACGAAATAAAAAAAATCAGCTTCACGCTGTACTCTGCATACAGGAGGGTAGCCAGAGGGAACCTAATGTTTAGACACTCCGTTTCTTTCCATTCCTCTTGAACCCACAACCCGTTTACATTCACACCTTCTTGTGTCCCTGCGCCATGACTAGCCTCGGAAAGATATGAGATATTTAATATTTTCATTATCGCAGCGTTGAGTACCGCCATTCATTTTTCTCAAGTTCGCGCTCACAGCACAGGAAAAAATAAAATTCAAAGGCAATGTTATCAAAACATTTCTCGTTGTTAGTAGAGTCATAGTTAGTTACAACTTATAGTTAAGTTTCTCAATTTTTATAAGTTGTAATTCCCATTGACAATTGAACTGGTGCGGAACCTTCGGTGGGCAATTCTGCCTCGTACTTGATCGGTTTTTTGTATCAAGAGATGATATATTATATCTTTATGATTAGATTTGGATAAAACGAATTCAGTATAACTTTCTTGTTTAACTTCTATTTTTTTTCCGCCCACACACAGCAATTAATCCCGAGCGAAAAAATCCGCAACGAGAGCGAAAAAATGAAAATATTAAATATTTCATTTCCTCGAGTGGAAATCGAACCCACAATATTTCCTTATTTTTGTTTATATCAAAACATGACGATTTACATGGTGAAAGCATAATGAATGCATTTTAAATAAACAAAAAAATCTTTATATCTTATTTATACTGGTAATATACCGTTACAATGTGAACCTTAAAAGCTTCCGAATGCTCACGTGTCTGTGAACGGATATCTTCCCAAGTGATATATCACGAGATAAATGAAACTGGCGGAAAAAAGGGTACATTATTGGTAGAGCATGTCCTGATACGTGCGATGTTTCTATATATATATAGTTTATACATTTATATATTGTACAGAACAAGTTGTTTTCACTAGATTTTTTTTTGCTTCACTCGTTTAAAAAATATTATTCTGCCAAGTGAATATTTTAAATCGTATTGAATTTTGCACTCACTAACGATTTTTTAAATTTTAATTTAGTTCTTTAAATTGAGGCCACTCGTGGCGCAGGGGCACCGAGTGTGACTGTAAAACCGACTGGTTGTGGGTTCGATCCCCACTCGAGGAGATAAAATATTTACTTACATTTATATTTTCATTTCGTCGCTCTGGTGTCGAGGCAAAGTGCGGCGTTGAGTTCCGCCACTCAACACGCAATGCCTCCAGAACTCGGCGGAAAGTGGGGAATGGTGTGTCTTAACACTAGGTTCCCTCTGCCTACCCTGCTATGTGCGGGATACAGCGTGAAGCTCATTTTTTCTTTAAATAGCTTTTAGCGTGCCAGTTGAGCATAAATTACTTTGGCAATGTCACATTGTTCTTATTGAGGCCAGTCGTGGTTCAGGAGTACAAGCAACTGTAGACGCGACAGATTGTGGATTCGATTCCTACTAGAGGATATGAAATATTTAATATTTTCATTTGTTCGCTTTGGTAACGACTCAATGAGGGCTTGAGTTCCGCCACTCAACACGCAATGCTTCCAGATTTTGGTGGGAAGTAGGGAACGGAGTGTCTTAGCTAGGTTCCCGCTGCCTACCCTACTATTTGCGAGATAAAACGTGAAGCTAAAACAATATGTCACTTTGTATTGAGAACACACGCTAATTGTAAGCAGTTATATCAATCTTTATAATAGTGTAAAATTATGTACAAATAAATGTTCACTATTTTTCACGTAGTTTTTACTAACGTCTGTATAGATAAACGGGGCGGACGTGGAAAAGCTCAAGTTTTCAATGCGGATTGCGTGTTAAGTGGCGGAACTCAAAGCCACCTTTTGCCTCCTTACTAGAGTGAAGAAAAGAAAACATTAAATATTTTATTACCTCGAACGGGAATCGAACTTACAATCAGTCGTGTCTACACTAGCCACGATATGCCTCTTATTCAGTTCAACACTTGACCCCAAATCTTAACTGCGTCCGCCACGATGTCGTCTCTATTCCAATTAGGCCTAAACGTCGTCAATTATATAAATCACTCATATAACCCACTCAAGGGTAAAATATGGAAATTTAAACCACAATCTTATTAGAGACGGCAATATGAAACTGTAATTACAGTAACATTACCCAAGTTTTAACTAAACTCAAATTTCTGCAAATGAATTTTGGTGGTATGTACAGAAAGATTTTGTCAGTGTTTATTCTTAGATTTTGAGGTCAGTCGTGGTGCAGAGACACAAAGTATGACTGTAAAATCGACTGGTTGAGGGTTCGATCACCACTCAAAGAAGTGTAATATTTATTTACATTTATATTTTCATTTCTTCGCTGGTGTCAAGCAAAGCGCGGCGTTGTGTTCCGCCACTCAGCACGCAATGCCCCCAGAATTTGGCGGAAAGTGGGGAACGGAGTATCTTAACACTAGGTTCCCTCTCCCTACTCTGCCTTGTGCGGAATACAGCGTGAAACTGATTTAATTATTTTTTTTCTTAGATTTTATTTAGAATATATCTGAGGCCAGTCGTAGCGCAGAGGCACTAGTGGGCGACTGTAGTCGAACTGGTTCATTGCTTTGGTAACGAGGTAAAGCGCAGAGTTGAGTTCGTCCACTCAACATACAATGCCTCCAGAATTCGGTGGAAATCGGGCAACGGAAGTGTCGTAATGGGAAACAGAGTATCGAAATATTAGGTTCCCAGATTACCTCAGCTTACCCTATTTTGTGCGGGATACAGCGTGAAGCTGAAAAAAACGATTAAGTGGAATATAGACTTACACGCTTCATGACTTTAAAATCATTAAAAAGATATATAAAAGTTACAAACTTTAATTTGCTGGCTGTACACAAATTTTGTATAACGTTGTAATATTTTTTTGGTAATATTAGTTATATAAATTATTTGTTCTCAGTTCTTGTAATTTTTTAAATTCTAGCTGAACCGGAGGTAGCCTATCGTTTTTGATTATGAGACGAATTTCATATAATAAACAGTAAAAACGAAGCATCAACAAAAATATACATATTATTCAAATATACAAATTATTTTGATTTTGTAGCTGCTGTAAGACTGCTTCCGTAAGTAGATTGATACGGTACTGTAGTTTTGATATATTAATATCAAAAAGAGTATATATAATATCAAAAAGAGTGCGTGCACGCGTACAGAAAAAAAGGCAGACTGGCAACAAAGTAATCCTAAAGGGGTCTCTTTTTTATTTGAGGTACGGAACCCCAGTAATATATAAATAAAAATAAATAAATCAGCTTCACGTTGTATCCCGCACACAGCAGGGTAGGCAGAGGGAACCTAATGTTAAGACACTCTGATCCCCACTTTCTGCTGAATTCTGGAGGCATTTCGTGTTGAGTGGCAGAACTCAACGCCGTGCTTGTCCGAGGACAAGCGCGGCGTTGTCAAGACAGCAGAGCGAAGAAAATGGAAATATAAATTTAAGTAAATATTTCATCTCCTCGAGTGGGGATCGAACCCACAACCAGCCGGTTTTACAGTCACACTTTGGACCCCTGCGCCACGACTGACCTCAATATATGTAAATAAATTAAGTAAATAAATGACATTCATCTAATTATTCTATTTTCTATCTATAGTATACCTCGAGCGTATCGTGTGCTTCATTTCGCAATGGCGTCACGAGTGCCCTTATTAATATAACTATCAATCTTATTATGTTTGAATAATGCATTTATATACGTAAATATACGAGTCGTTCCACTCGCAATCGGAGATTTATTTTTAAAAGTAATATAAACAAAAAAAATTCAGCTTCACGCTGTATCCCGCACACAGAAGGGTAGGCAGAGGGAACCTAGTGTTAAGACACTCTGTTTCCCACTTTTTGCCGAATTCTGGAGGTATTTCGTGTTGCGTGGCAGAACTCAACGCCCCGCTTAACTTCGACACCAGAGCGAAGAAATGGAAATATAAATTTAAGTAAATATTTCATCTCCTCGAGTGGGGATCGAACCCACAACCAGTCGGTTTTACAGTCACATTTCGCTGCGCCACGACTGGCCTCAATTAAAATTAATAGGATACCTCCAGTTAAAAAAATTAAAAATTATGAAATTTGGTAATAGTTTGGCAATAGTTTAGGAAAAAATATATATAAGTAAGATTTTTTTGTTAAATCCTATAAAATACTAGCCCTAAAAGGGGGGTGAAATTTGATATAAAAGCCGCTAGTTCAAGTGAGGTATTAGATGGCTAAGCTAAGCCTGAATTTCAGAAAAAGCTGGAAATCTCCAAGTTTTGTACGGAACCCTCGGTGTGCGAGGCCGACTCGCGCTTCTCCGGTTTTTTTTTCAAAACCTCGCAAAACATTATGTTAAAAATAAAATTAAAAATAATTTTTACGCGGTAGTGGTAAGACAGTCCGTTCCCACTTTCCGCCGTATTCTAGAGTCATTCAGAGTCAGAGTCGGTCAGTCAGTCAACGCCGCTCTTTGCTTCCACACCAGAGCGAAGAAATGGAAATATAAATTTAAGTAAATATTTCATCTCCTCGAGTGGGGATCGAACCCACAACCAGTCGGTTTTGCAGTCACACCTCGTGCCGCTGCGCCACGACTGGTCTCAAGTAATATAAACAAAGTGCTTGATATCCAAATTCCGGTTGAGATATTTAAACTGACGCACAACGCTGGGCCTAGCTAAGTGAAGAAGCGCAATCATAACTAATCCCGGAAAGTTTCACGAAGTATCTCAAGACTATAGGTAGAGGAACTAGGTAGAAATATATGTTTAGTATATTTAGACGATTTAATATACTACAAAGCTAAGTAGATCATATAAGGATTCAAATATTCCATAAGAGCCCGGATTCATCACAAGCTCATTGTGGTGAGGAAATATCGTTAGACAGTACACCAAATAATAAAATGGATACTCTTATAAATACAGAGTCCAATTTATGGCTTTTGGACAATAGACCATAAAGCAATACAAAATATATTAATGCCAATAGGACAGTGATAGTAGCATACCAATTATTCACAGTTATCCATCGAAACGTTCAAGATGTGTAGTGTTTGAAAATGCGTCTTACCAGCTTCACGCTGTATCCCGCACAAAGCAGGGTAGGCAGAGGGAACCTAGTGTTAAGACACTCCGTTCCCCACTTTCTGCCGAATTCTGGAGGCATTGCGTGTTGAGTGGCAGAACTCAACGCCGCGCTTAACCTCGACACCAGAGCGAAGAAATGGAAATATAAATTTAAGTAAATATTTCATCTCCTCGAGTGGGGATCGAACCAGTCGGTTTTGCAGTCACACCTCGTGCCACTGTGCCACGACTGGCCTCTGGAGACTGGCCTCTGATGCGTCTTACATAACGCGAAATATGAAAAAGGTATTTTTATATTCCACCAAATAATGAGGAAGAACGTGTACCGCTTCCTTACCCCGGTAGCGCTGTCAAGACCAGTCCAGGTCAACAGCAATAAAGTCCATTCGAAAAAAAATGCGGACTTCACTTGCTCTTGAGTGGTATACTGAACGGTTGTGCTAAGTTGTTATCTTACTTCACCGCGTTCCGAGTATGAAGGAAGTCTTAACGAATATGTCATTAAAAAGACAACGGTACTTTACGTGGTTGTGGGTTCAATGTCCATTCAAGGAGATGAAATATTTACTTAAATTTATATTTTCATTTCTTCGCTCTGGTGTCGAGGTTAAGCGCGGCGTTGAGTTCTGCCACTCAACACGCAATGCCTCTAGAATTCGGCAGAAAGTGGGGAACGGAGTGTCTTAACACTAGGTTCCCTCTGCCTACCCTGCTGTATGTGGGGTACAGCGTGAAGCTGATTTATTTATTTATTCATTTTTTAAGCCAGTAGAGAAAAGTGAAGCTTACGATGTTTTATATGAAATTTTTGCATTAGTAGGTGCTCCGAATAAAATAGTTCATGATGACTTTATAAATGGATTAAATAAGTATATTAATGAATTACAAAAGAGTTTTAGAAATGATAGGTTGAATAAGCGAATTAAGCCTCCAAAAGTATTTAAAATATGATATGATATATGTGATTCTATGGCAGATAGGCGCAAAACAAAATCAAGATTTCTGAGTCCATACAAAATCTTAAGTATAGAACTGCATAGCAAATATAAAATAAGCAATAGAAATTTAGAAAATTATCACGCAGAGGAACTAATGTGTTTTAGAATCCTCTATACTTTTGGATATAAGTTCAAGCAGTTAGATACTTCAGAAATTGTAGTCATTGTAGAATTGAAGCCTGCTAAATAAATTGGAGGAAAGTGCAATATAATATATGAAAAAAAAATGTTTTAGGGAATTTTACAAAGAAGAGTCGTTATCAAGAAAAAAAATTAAGTCATATATTTTCTGAAATTTCATTCAAGACAATTACTTTTAATTAGTTTATTTTTAGTGACGTTGATAATATAAAGTTTCTCAGTCAATTATTTTTATTTCTTAAAATATTAAATATTTCAAAAAATTTAATATTTTGGGCATCTCGCTGATTCATATAGCTAATAGTAAAACATATTTTTTTTATTTTCACGCATTATATGAGAACAGCAAAAAAATACTTGGTATACTTTTCAAAATAAAAACTAAGAACTTTAATTATTGAAATTAAACTTCAAACAAAATCAAGGAACTATAAGTTATTTCAAATTTCACATTTCTGTTTTCCACCCGAATTCAAGAAGTGTTGAATTAAATGTCGTATTTTGTCTTGTTCGAAGAATAAAATAATAATTGTATGACATTTTTTCTTTTGAGGAGAATAAAACAATTTCTAAGTTTGTATTTTGTATTTTTTTTATCTTTACGCTATTTTCCGGTAATAGCAACGTAGGCAGAGGGAATCTGGCAACCTAGTCTTAAGACATTCTATTCCTATTTACTATTCCTATTTAAATACTTCTATTCTCCGCTTTCCGCCGAATTCTAAACGCATTGCGTGTTGAGTGGCGTGACTAAACAGAATTATATAATGTTTTCATTTTTTCGCTCTGTCGATGGAAAGTGCTGCGTTGAGTTCCGCCACTCAGCACGTAATGTCTCCAGAATTCGGTGGAAAATGGAGAACGGAGTGTCTTAACACTAGGTTCCCTCTGCCTACCCTCATTACATTCTCAACGGTGTACTAATGCATTTATATTGTGCTACTACAATGCAATCTCACTAATTGTCTTGAATGAAATTCCAGGTCGACGCCTTCAGAGTATTAAGGAATGTCTGACTTAAGTTTCCTATTATAACGATCATTGTTTGTTGGATATTCTCACGAGGATTAAATTTTCAATTAATTATAAGTGACTAATTGGTGTATATTTCTAGAAAATATATTTTAACGTACGACTAAAGTGGAGAACAGAGTGTCATGTCATTTTCGTTCTCTCTCTAAAACATAAAGTTTAGTATTTTGCTTTATTGTGTTAAGTAAAAATTTTAAGGCCAGTCGTGTCGTAGGGGCACACACCAGAAATCCACACTCGAGAAATTGAAATATTTAATATTTCCATTTCCATGCTCTGGCAACGAGGCAAAGTGCGGCGTAGAGTTCCGCCACTCAACACACAATGCCTCTGGAATTTGGCCGAAAGTGGGGAATAGAAGTGTCTTAATGGAAAGGGATTGTCTTAAGTTTAACATTAAGTTCTTAGGTTCCCTCTGCCTAAAAAAAATGTACGCCTTTATATTCTACTTCTATTATATTATGGCTTTTAAAACATGTAAATCTACACTATCATTAAAATTATGACACAGTTATATTTAAAATAAAAAAAAGAATCGTAATATGTAGGATGTAATTCATAAACATCTATAGAAGACTATCTATCTCTTAAGCATAAAGAATGTTACAATTACATTTAAAATGAAAAAAATATATAATAATAAAATAAATAAATCTATCAGCTTCACGCTGTATCCTGCACACAGCAGGGTAGGCAGAGGGAACCTAGTATAAAGACACTCCGTTCCCCACTTTCTGCCGAATTCTGGAGGCATTGCGTGTTGAGTGGCAGAACTCAACGCCGCGCTTTCTCTCGACACCAAAGTGAAGAAATGGTAATATCAATTTACGTAAATATTTCATCTCCTCGAGTGGGGATCGAACCCACAAGCAGTCGGTTTTACAGTCACATCTTGTGCCGCTGCGCCATGACTGGCCTCAAGTAATTAAGCTAACAAGTAATTTGCAATATATACTATTTATTTTCACTATATTAGGCCAAGTAAGCCTAAGCCAATTTGCAATAAATATAAGAAAATCTATTTAAAACCTGAGCGTTAGACGGTAGAGAAGTCGTTACATGCCGAAATTATTCCTTTAGTTATTAACAGATATTATTTCAGCTTCACGCTGTATCCCGCACTTAGCACGGTAGGCAGAGGGAACCTGGGAACCTAGTAAGACACTCCGTTTCCCATTAACACCTTCCTTACCCAATTTTCGCCGATTCTTTGGATTTGGAATGAGGTTTTTTTTTTATTTCTTCTTGTTTTTCCTTGTTATATAGTATCCGCAATCCAAGAACCGAATAGTTAAATATAACTAAAGTAATAAATTGAATTTCTAATATATTTGCCTAGTTACAATAAAATGGTTTAGCGAGGGTGATCTGACATATCCTAAATCACTTACACCTTTTTTCGAATCTCATCGAGAAAAAAATAAATCATGCTTACACCACAAAAGATTTCGTTGAACTATTCTCACGTTTTCACGAAAGGACACATTTCTCACCTTATTTGTACTAAATTGAGAGATTGTAAGAGAGACTGTCGTTTCAATGTATTTTTTTTAGTTTTACTTTTTATCTCAAATAAAACAGTATAGGCAGAGAAAACCTAGTGTTAAGACACTAGTTTCTCCATTTAATTTTTCTTTACAGCGGGAAAATTAAAGTTATTTTTTATCTCAAAGTGATTACATGTCATGGTAGACCCATAAGCGAAGTATGGTATGGGTTTTTATATATTTTTTTCTTTTTTAAAAAAAGTTTTATTTTGATTCTTATATCCCCACTCCTAAGAAGTATATGGTAATTTTCTTGATTTAACTTCTTTTTTATGAATAAATAAAATTATTTTTTCTCTCTCTTTTCTCTTTTTTCGATTTTCAATTCTAGCAAGTGGTTTTTTGTATTCATTTTAAAGAAAAAGTATAAAAATAATAGGTAGGCACTTCAAATTGACTTCTATTAAATAAACATGAAGCGCAAGCAACTAAAGCCAGTAGCTAAGGAAGTAACTGTGTCTAGATCAGAGACTCCCATAGATTTATGTTTCGAACCTCGTTGACGGTGTCTAACGAGTTTGTGAATTCAAATTAGGCTTTTTACCTTTATAAAGACGACCTTTGGATTATATTAAAGTCAACCTCTTTGTGGTTGATTTCTGTATCAACTGTTACTCTGTGAATCTCTGTGAAAATCAGGTAGAACCCTTTTAGGGACCTAAAGTTATGAAAATTTAAGATATAGGTGTTTTTTATTATTTAGGAGGCCAGTCGTGGCGCAGCGGCACGAAGTGTGACTGTAAAACCTGGTTGTGGGTTCGATCCCCACTTGAGGAGATGAAATATTTACTTAAATTTATATTTCCATTTCTTCGCTCTGGTGTCGAGGTTAAGCGCGGCGTTGAGTTCTGCCACTCAACACGCAATGCCTCCAGAATTCGGCAGAAAGTGGGGAACGGAGTGTCTTAACACTAGGTTCCCTCTGCCTACCCTGCTGTGTGCGGGATACAGCGTGAAGCTGATTTGATTTGATTTTTTTTATTATTTCTTAGGTACAATTATAATATTGTAGCTTCATATTTTCTCTCGCAAAGCAGGGAAGTGAAGTGAAGTTTATAATAGTTAGCATTTGAGACTAATGAAACCGAGTAAAGTGTAAAAATAATAAAAATATAAACAGAACCTTAAAATTATTCATTTCATTTATTCGCTTTGGTGTCGAGGCAAAGCGCCGCGTTGAGCTCCGCCAGTCAATACTTCCAGAATTCGGCGGAAAGGGGTGAACGAAGTGTGTAACACTAGGTTCCCTTTGTACTTATTTTTTAACATTTTTGAAGTGTTATTCCACAGAAAAGAAAAATACTTATTAAGAAAACGTATAAAATTTTAACGTGGCGTTCTTTAAGAACATATGGCTTAGTTGGTCAGAGCGCTTGGACGGTTTCCAAACAGGCGCGGGTTCAAATTCCGCTACGTTCAATTTTTTATACGTTTTCTTAATATGCATCCCTCTGTACTTACCCTGCTATGTGCGGGATACAACGTGAAGATGATTTATTTAATTTATTTTTAAAACTGTAAAATTATATCAAAGAAAAGATATACCTGTCTCTATATTAACACAATTTATGTATATTTCAAAGAACTTTAGAATAAAGTTCATATAAAGCTCCAAGCCACGTCAAATGCAAGAGAGGCTGCACTCAGTGCATTTGCTTTTATTTTATGAACTTCGTAAAAATTTATCCCTGGAATATCAAAAGATCTTTTCAATTCTTCTTCTTTCTTTTTAAAATAATATTCACTGTGTATTACTCGTTAAACTAAGCCATGTAGTATCTAGAAGTTATTTTCTATATTATAATAAACTAGCGACCCGCTCGCGGCTTCGCCCGTTAGAACTACAGTATTACTTATATAATTATCTGTATCACTTTCGTTCTTTTACGTGTTTTAATAACATTATCATTTTACAGGGCTTAAATAATTACAAAAAAAAATTAATATCTCTATAATGTATTTTGGTAAGCTTAAGTTTGCAAAATACGGAAGAGAATACTGCATTGAAACGGTCAAACCGTTTTAGAGATTAACCTGTACAAACTCACTGACAAACGGACAAACACACAAACCAACAAACAGACAAAAAATAAATAAAAAACCATTATTTTAGGCGTATTGCATTGGTAAATACTCTCAGTAATAAATTTTCTAATATATGATTCATGCACAGATACTGATCAGTTATGATTTAATGATACGTATAAATCTATTTTATTTAAAAATTATATTAAATGTTTATTTTTTTTTAAAACATGCATTTATTTAAAAAAAAAGGTTTTATAATTTTATAAGAATAATTATAAGTTTGTTAAAATTATTTTAATTATAATATATAAAATCAAACTACTATTTTATTGTCCACTGATAAGATTATATGATTTATATCTGTATGTACAAATAATCTCTGAAGAGTTCCATTAATCAGATTCAAGCTAAACCCTTAGGTCGAACGTTGGGTATCGAAACTAAATGAGGACTGAGGACGTAAAAATTTAAATAATTATTTCCTCCGAGTAGAAAACGAACCCATAATACATCGAGTGTCTCTGTTTGAACACGAGTAACTCTAATTGCAAAATTAAAAAAAAAAATCAAATCAGCTACACGCTGTATCCCGCACACAACAAGGCAGAGGGAACCTAGTGTTAAGACACTCCGTTCCCCACTTTCCGCCGAGATCTGGAGGCATTGCGTGTTGAGTTCCGTCAGTCGTCGAGTGGGGATCAAACCCACAACCAGTCGATTTTACAATCACACTTTGTACCTCTGCGCCTCACACGCCACGCCACAAAATTTATTGTGACATGATAATAAGTGTCGCACCAGCAAAGTGTCTAAATTGAAAAGTTTTCGAACAGCGTTGACATTTTCAACACACTATCATATTATTATTATAAGTTTGCGTTTGCTTGACTACAATTTGACACCACTCAGACAAAAAAAAATCATTTCCATATATGAGGAGCCCCTCCCCATATTATTATTTTTAAAAAAATCGTAAAGCGGTTAACAGAATACATCTACCTACTATGTTTCAATTGCGTATTCTTAATAGTTTCGGAATAAAGTGGAAGACAGATGGACAGACAGACGAACATGACGAATTTGTAAAAGTTTCGTTTTTTACCATTTGGCTACGGAACCTTAAAAACCATACCAGGGTAAACAAGATAAAAAAATACATGTACATTAATTTTTCGGAAAGGAATTTCTGTCGAGGTCTATTCGTACTATTAGAGTAAACATAAATATTATGTGTTTATTCGAAATATTAAAAACGAAGTTCTTTCACTATACTTTCTATGCATAATTCTTAAATGTCATTTTTATAGACTTTTTTCTTTACGTTTTATCCGGAGTGGTGTAGGCAGAACCTTGTAAAAATAATAAGAAAATTTAAAGTAAAAAAAAAACCCCGACTGAAAAAATATCACTAACTCATTTTGGTAAAGTTCTTGTATCTGTCAAATTACAAATCCGGATTTTCATAGAACATAGCTATGAACCACCGCGATGAAAAAGGCTTTCAAAAAAAAATCGTACTAAATCGGTACATTAATTTAGGATATACAGTGCCACAAACAAGCATACAGACACGTGAAACTTATAATAAACCCTCCTTTTGCGTTGGGAATTTAAAGTAATTGTTAACATAGACACATTCGCTTGAGAATCACAAGAAATCACAAGAGAAAAAGACGTATCTCTTTGACTTCTAACGTTTGATTTGTCAAAGTAAAGAGAGAAATCTAATTTCGTATAATGCATAAATTAATATTTAAGTTACAAGAATTTGTAACTTGTATAGTAGCTTTTTCAGATTAGATTGTTTAAATTTACATAAGTTTGCCTGTCTGAAAGAATCGTTATTTTGCGAAGTAAAGATTTAGAATGAAAAAGAGCTTTTGCTTTTTTATATTAAATAAAGAACCGTTCAAGTGCGAGTCGCTTTCGCCCACTGATGGTTCTGTACCAATTTCAGGATTTTAGGTTAAAGGGAAGTTTATCTTATAAAAGTTGACAAATTTAAGTTTGCGGGCGTAGGGATTTATTTTGTACGAAATCAGCTACTAATATAAGAATATCATGATTTTTTTCTGTAATATAAATGCAAATTTTCAATTTTTCAGATTTTTTTTTCTTTTTTTTCTAGAAGTTTTCAATCCGTGTCAAATTTCATAATTGTAGGTAAAAGAGAAGCACCGTATATGGTTTTAATTACACAGTGAATTTTATACAAAATGCAGCAAAAATTATGCATAAATGTCGTATCGTATTTTTTGACTGCGTTTAATTAGCCGCTTTTTTTTTCAAGGATATTTATTTCAGCTTGATGCATATTTAACATTAATTTCAGATTGGTACCGTCACATGATCTCGATTGAAATGGTCTCGACAGACGGATAGATAGACGGTCAGTCGGTCAACAAAGTCTTATATTCTGTTGAGACCACGAAACCTTAAAAGAGGTAAATCTTATACATTTTAAAATAATGGGATTCTGATTTCATGTGAAAAATATTAAATATTTAAATACTTTTCTATTATATTTATTTTTATCCGTTTAATAATTATTCGCCCTTCAGAAGACCTTATCTAATGTAAAATAAATATAATATAATATTTTATTTCTTATCATATTTGTATACCTGAGGTATTGAAATCTTGTGGCGGAACTCAACACAACAGTGCCCATATATCAGTTATAGTTTTTCTGATTTATTTTCTATGTACAGGCACAGATCAGTTACGATTTTATTATAAATATAATGAGAAAAATGAGAAAAATATACATATTTTGTCTAGTCCACTTTTATTTTCTAATGGCAATTTTATGAATATTTAGTATTAACAAAATCTTTTGTAAGATAGCTTACTTTATTATACGGTTAGTAATAATTTTGCTATAAATAGTATTTACTTTCATTATATTAGGTCAAGTAAACCTAAGCCAATTTGTAATAAATATTAGACAAAGAAAATCTCGGACTGTGCATTACACAGTAGAGAAGTCGTTACATGCCTAAATTATTCCCTTAGTTATTAACAAACATTTTTTTAGCTTCAGGCTGTATCTCGCACTTACTTAGGTAGACAAAGAAACCTGGGAATCTACTAGGACACTCCCACTCCCCATTAACACTTTCCGCCGATTTCTTGAGGAATTGCGTATTTTATTAAACATTATTAGTATTTTGATTGATTTTTTTTAGATTTCTTCTTGTTTTCCTCAGTTATATAGTATTCGCAATGCAAGAACCGAATCGTTAAATATAACTAAAGTAATAAATAGAATTTCTAATATATTTGCCAAGTTCCAATGAAATGGTTTAGCGAGGAGTGATCTGACATATCCTAAATCACGTTCACCTTTTTCCGAATCTCATCGGGGATAAGATGAATCTTGCTTATATCACAAAAGATTTTGTTGAACTATTCTCACGTTTTCACGAAATAACACATTTGTCACCTTATTTGTACTAAATTGAGAGATTGTAGGAGAAACTGTCGTTTTAATGGTTTTTTTTTAGTTTTACGATTCATCCCAAATAAAGCAGTATAGGCAGAGACAACCTTTTTCTCCGACGATTTTTTTTCATCACAGTGGGAAAATAAATGTAATTTTGAGCATTTCATTATTGTAAGTGCAGACCTCCCACTGGGTTTTATTAACACTTTGAAATAATTTTAGAACAAGTACTTGTCATGAATCGTATATGATGATCTCAACAATGGTCTCTCGAAAATATTACATTGCTTCAGTGTTAATAACTTACTATTGAATAGTAAAAAACTTAATGTATGATTATCAGAACACCTAAAATGAAAATTGTTAAAGTGGATGTATTTTTAAATAAAAAAAAATAATTAAATTAGCTTCACGCTGTATCCCGCACACAGCAGGGTAGGCAGAGGGAACCTAGTGTTAAGACACTCCGTCCCCCACTTTCTGCCGAATTCTGAAGGCATTGCGTGTTGAGTGGCAGAGCTCAACGCCGCGCTTAACTTCGACACCAGAGCGAAGAAATGGAAATATAAATTTAAGTAAATATTTCATCTCCTCGAGTGGGGATCGAACCCACAACCAGTCGATTTTGCAGTCACACCTCGTGCCGCTGCGCAACGACCGGCCTCATTTTTAAAATTTTTAAAATGTTATTCCACTTACACTTAATAAGTATTAAGTGAAACTCTTGAATGGTAAACCCATGGATCCTGTCGATTCTATGGTATTTCTCGGTATCACAATTGACTCTTTGAAATTAAAGTAGGGACCTCATTGTCAAATAGATTTAGTTCAGCAACTTTCGCAATCAAAAAAAATTGATTATTGTATGTGGGAAATCGATTATTATATATGGGATTTTACTTTGGAATAATGTAGCCGGTATTCAATCAATATTTGTCCCGCAGAAGCGAGCTATTCGTGCAATCTATAACTTAGGCCCTAAGGAATCCTTAAGGCAAAAGTTTAAAGAAATTAAAGTAATATAATACTGACAGTTGCAACTCAAAACATTTTTGAAAATATTATGTATGCTAAGAAAAATATTAATGATCTTACGAAAATTGTTGATGTACATAATAATAAAACTAAAAACCACTACAGACCAGCAAAGTTCAAAAATTAAGAAACACCTCGACAAAAAATGTTACTATCTCATTTTGGCAAAGTTTGTAGTTCTTAAAGTACAAATTCGATTTTCATACACCTACCTAAAAACCACCACCTTGCGTAAGACTTTCGATTAAAAAAGCCGCACTCAAATTGGTTACTTAAGTCAGGAGCTACAGTGCCACAGACAGACACACAGACACATCAAATTTTTAACACCCCGGGGAGGGGTTGGAGGTTAAAAATAATTCTTAAGCACATTCTTCTTCATTTGCTTAGTTACAAAATAATGAAAATAACAAAAGAAAAAGACGTATCCCTTAAAAATCTAACATCTGATTTGTAAATAGGCAAATCTAATTTCGTATAATGGATAACTTAATATTTATGTTAGGAGAATTTGTAACTTAAGTTGTATAGCAACTTTTTACAGATTAGGTTGTTTAAATTTACATAAGTTTGCCCGTCCAAAAGATTCGTGATTTTACTCAATAAAATTTTAGAATATAAAAAGAGCTATTGCTTTTTCCATTTGACAACTTATTAAATAAAGAACCGTTCAAGTGCGAGGCGATCTCGCCCAGCGAGTTTTGAACCAAATTCAGGGTTATAGGTTAACGGGAAATTACTTATAAAAGTTGACAAATTTAAATTTGCTGGTGTATGCAATAATTTTTCATGAAATGAACTACAAATATAAGATTGTAATGTATTTTTTTTAATGTGTTATATGTACTTTCTATTTTCGGATTATTTTCTTTTTTTATTCTGTAGGTTCTCACTTCGCGCCAAATTTCATAATTGTAGGTCCACGAGAAGTATCCTATAGGTAGTATTCAGGTGATGAATTTTACACGAAATATAGCAAAAAAAGATGCATAAAGGCTTGTATCTTTTGATTAAATTTACTAAGACGCTTAATATTTTTGGGCTTTAAGAGTATTCATTACATTTTAAATTGATCCATATTTAAAATGTCAGCTTGATACTTCCACGTGATTTTTAGATAAATGGTTTCGACAGACGTACAGACAGACATACAGTCGGTCAATAAAGACACTGAACCCTAAAAAAGTAAAACTTATAAATTTATTAAATTATATTTTACTTTCTATGAATATATACTACAAATGAGATTTTATAGAGCGAGTTAGTTCTGATTTAATGTAGAAAATGTTAAATATTTAGTTGTTTGTTATTAGTTTTATTTTTATATATTTTTAACAATTTAAAGCCCTCTAATATAAAATAAATATATTACTACATTTAATTTACTTTCCTATTTGTATACATTGAATTTTTGAGGCATTGGGCGTTGAGTGGCGAAACACAACATTCTTTGTCCCGTTACCAGAGCAAGGAAATTAATATATTAAAAGTTTTATTCTTCCGAGTGGGAATCAAATCCACAACCGTCGCGTTTACAGCCACACGCTTGTGCCCCTGCGCTACAACGGCCTCACTCATTGATAGTTAATACACAAATTCGCTAGTATAAACAGACAAACACGATTTCCTTTAAGCCACTACGTTATTCCCTAAGTAGTGACTGTAACCCGACTGGTTGTGGGTTCGATCCCCACACGAGAAATCTAAATTTATATTTCCATTTCTTCGCTCTGGTGTCGAGGCAAAACGCGGCGGTGAGTTCCACTACTCAACACGCAATGTCTTCAGAATTCGGCGGGAAAAGGAGAACAGAGTGTCTTAACACTACGTTCCCTTTGCCTACACTGCTTTGTGCGGGATACAGCGTGATCTTTTTTAAAAAATAAACCAGAGAATATAATCAAAGTAAATAATTATTACAAAGATTTAACATACGTATAGCTAGCGTGTTTCAATACAGTGCCCATATATCGTTGGGCGCTCAATAAAACGGACGCAAAAGTTTATTGTCCCGCGTACCGTCGATATTAGATTACATTGTTGGGTGGGTATGTATGTTAGGTATGTATGTTAGGTAGACGCCATCAAGGCTGAGTATTCTAGAGGTGGGGATTCAAATCCTCAATTTTTCTCTCAATTTTTTTATACCTCTCTACATATTAGATTGAGGTCAGCGTGCCGCGGTTGAGGCTGTTATGGCGTAGTGGCACAGCGTATGACTATAAAAGAGACGGTTGTGGGTTCGATTCCCACACAAGTAAATTAATAATTTTATATTTTCAGTTCCACACTTTAGTAATCTATACTTATAATAAATCTGTAGAAAAGTCGTTTCTGTACATTGAAAATATNTTTTGTCAGTATGTCAGTCTGTTAAAGGTTCAAAGTTAAACAGGTTGTAATGAAGTTCAATAGAAAAAAAAACTGAAAAAGAAATAGATATTTTATTCTGAAATATTTATATAGCAAATAATTAAGTTACATTTTTCATTGATTAATCGTGGCACAGTAGATCAACATCTGGTTGCAAACGCAGTAGTTAGGATTAACATACATATATTTAAACTATTTTAATTTCCTCACTGTAGCAGACAAAGCGCGGCGTTGAGTTCTATTACTCGGCATACAATATCTCAAAAATTTGGCAATAATGGAAAAAGAAGTCTTTTTACTGCTCTTAATAAGCAATAGTTGTACACGTTTCTAGTTGGTTATGGAGTTAAATATTAATAATTTAAAAATTTATATTCTTTTTTTAGTTTCACACTGTATTCCGCACGTAGCAGGGTAGGCAGAGGGAACCTGGGAACCTAGTGTTAAGACTTTTTTTTATTTCACTTAAATTTGATAATGCATCATTATTATAGTGTTTTTTTTTAAGTTTAGGCTAGAACTTGGGTACCCAGTGTTAAGATACTCCGTTCCCATTAAATTCTCCATATTGTAATTGATATTTGAGAAATTGTATTACTCTTACCCTTCCAACCAATTCCAACCTTCCAACCATTTTGAAATTTACAATTTTTTTTTCTGCATATGAAAAAAGCGTTCAATAGAAGTTGACTTACGTAAAATATATATTACATTTTAACTAAAATTTAAAAAAATCTTACCTATTCACCTCGTTAGGTAAGACGATATAACGTTAACAGTTGTTAGGATAAAAGCGATATAACTAAGCCTTTTATCCAACGTCTTCAGTATAGCGCTGACTGCGATGTTACTGCAGGTTTCGGGAATAGGTACGAGCATATTATTGGCCTGAATTGTTTGTTTGACCTCAAAACGTTATACTGTAATATAAGGATTTTGTTATTTGTTATTTATATGAGTTTTATTATTGAATAATCAATCAATAAAACGTGTTTCTTCTTTTTTTTTATAATTTCCCAATACAATTTATAACAGGGTAGACATAGGGAACCACTTAAACACTTTCTTCCCCACGCATCATAATTATTGTTCCTATAACCTCTCACCTGCGTTTTGACTGGAAATCATCAGCATATTTGCTCGTTTTACTTTAGTTCTATAAGTTTTAGTACTATAAGGCCGAAGACTTTGTTTTGGCTAAGCTTGCTTATCTCAAGAACGACGAGATCGAATTATTATAAAAAAAATCTTTGATTTTGTAAAGTAATCCATTTATTGACGAAGGCACAGTACCTGCGTTGTATTTGAATATCTAAATATTATATTATATAATATACTACTATGCGGTTCCGTAGGAACTTCCTTCCACGCACCACACAATGTGGAATGGCATACCTATGGTAGTGGTTCCAGGTCGATACAACATGGGTACCTTTAAAAGCACCCCTATCCGCTTTTTTTACACAGATGACTTACTACCAGGTGATTTGTGCACTCGTTTGCCTTGTCCTTTCCATAAAACCAGGCTTAAATGAATGTATCATACAGTTACGTACATTAAACTATTGTAAAAGTTAGTCTACAATTTACAACAAATAGTGGAATAGCAAAAAATAAACGTAATGAGATATCAATATATCTTTTATATTTGCAAGAAAATGAGCCGTATGTCGTAATCAATCAAGCGATGTATGCGAAAGATTTGATTGACTTTTAATAATTACGCTCCTGATGCTTCGTACTAAAGATCATATGAAATGATTTGAGATACGCCAACGAATTTCTGCTTAGTTAGTCCATAATAGGGATTTTTTTGCTTCACGTTTTATGCCTATTGAGTAGAGAGCTCTCTGTCTGTCTAATGGAGTATTTTGATATTAGGTTCTCTAACTTTTCTCCAAGCAAATTTGAGACATCGCATGTTAAATGAATGAATGATGGAACTCAATGCATTGCTTTGTCGTAAATAAAAACAATTCCATGCCTTTGTGTATTTAGCAATCAATACATTTACATTCAGACACTTTTATTCCGTTTAGACTTTATGTGAATACTATAGAGAAGTTACTAAAAATCAACAAAATTAATAATTTTTTGAAAATGAGGGAGAAATTATATGTTTGATTTAAACCGATGTGTGACAATTTTTTTTAAGTTGTATGGATGATATTTGCATTTAGTGTAGGAAAGAAAATTGCAGTCTATTTCTTAACTATTCGTTAACCTGTCAAGAACTATTAACACCTTATATATCATCCTCACTATCTTGATACTCGGTGCTCCACTACTGTCAATTTTTTGTGGTTATTTTCCTTTTCGCGCCACAGAAATTAGTAATGACCTACCTTTGAAAGAGTTTCCGAGTCGATAAAATATCGATATCTTCAAAAAGCGCGTCTATCCCCACCTCAAAGGCCGGCAATGTGTAGGTTCTCTGTGTAACACGGGATCATTTACCACGAGGTGACACGTAAGCTACCTTGTGTTTTTCATAAAAAGAACTATCATCAATCTTGAACGTACTTTGAAGGCGGCACCAGTAGAATCATTACAAATTTGGTGATTTGCGTTAAAATATACTTAAAGGGGCCCTTTAAAACTACATTTGGAGCTTAAGTCATGGCACTGTTGTCAGCTCCTAATGAAATACTATTGGCATCCATGCAATGAAAAAAACCAGTTAAGAGCGAGTCGGACTCGCCTATCGAGGCTTCCGTACCAAGTTCAGGATCGTAGGTCACTGGGAAGTACAACATATAACAGTTGACAAACTTAAGTTTGCGGGCATATCTACTCATTTTATGAGAAATGAAATACAAATGTAACTTTTCGACTTTTTTTCTTTTTCTTTAAGGGACCATAGAATTGAAGATTTAGTACTAATTGAGGCCGGTAGTGGCGCAGCGGCACGAGGTGTGACTGCAAAATCGACTGGTTGTGGGTTCGATCCCTACTCGAGGAGATGAAATATTTACTTAAATTTATATTTCCATTTCTTCGCTCTGGTGTCGAGGTTAAGCGCGGCGTTGAGTTCTGCCACTCAACACGCAATGCCTCCAGAATTCGGCAG
>JAAIXJ010001695.1:62705-102334 GCA_013403705.1 Heliconius hermathena
AAAATTTGAAATTCAGACTCTTAAAAATATTTCATTGAACACGTGTTTCATGGTTTTTAAGAATTCACCCCCTAAGGGTTCAAATAAGGGGTTGAAAGTTTATATGGAAAAATCTTTAAATTGCCACCGATTTTTATAAAAATTTAAATTCAGACTGTTAAAAATATTTTATTGAACACGTGTTTCGTGGTTTTTTTAGAATTCACTCCTAATAAGCGAGCGAAGCCGCGCGCGCCCTCTAGTTTTTAAATAATACCCTAAAACATTTTTTTACCTTCAAACATCATCCGGACAAGGAAACCTGTTATTAAGATATTCAGTTTTCCAATTTCCGTCTATTTAAAATTAATTGTGTGTTAAATTATAGGTTTGAGTTTCGTAACCTAACCCTGGACGATGGAGGCTTTCCTTTTAAGCCAAGCTGGTATTTGCGTCATTTTAATGAATATTTAAAAAAAAATTGAGGCCAGTCGTGGCGCAGTGGCACAAAGTGTGACTGTAAAACCGACTGGTTGTGGGTTCGATCGCCACTCGAGGAGATGAAATATTTACTTAAATGTATATTTCCATTTCTTCGCTCTGATGTCGAGGCTAAGCGCGGCGTTGAGTACTGCCACTCAACACGCAATGCCTCCAGAATTCGGCAGAAAGTGGAGAACGGAGTATCTTAACACTAGGCTCCCTCTGCCTACCCTGCTGTGTGCGGGTATCTTAACACTAGGCAGAGGGACTGCCTACCCTGCTGTGTGCGGGATACAGCGTGAAGCTGAAGAAAGAAGAAATTTAAAATAAGCCATTGCAACGTCACTATAAATGCACATGTTATGGGTTCAATTACCACTCAGAGAATGAATTATTTAATATTTTCATTTCCTTGCTCAGGTAACAAGGCAAAACGAGGCGTTGAGTTACGCTAGTAAACATGCAATATCTCGAAAATTTAGCGGTAAGTCAGGAACGTAGTGTCGTAAGACTCGGTTTCCTTTGCCATATTATTTATGAAAACTAACTCGAATTCCACAAAAGCCGCGTTCTTCAATTAAACTTGTTCAAGTTTGTAAAGTTACTGTTTATTCCGGCGTTTTAAGTAATTACTTAATAACAAGCAAACTATAATTGCGTTTTAAGTATTTGTGACTTAGAGTTATATAACATAAAGAGTTAAAGTAAGATTATATAAGATAAGTTCCACAGAATCTGGCTGTAAACGCGAAGGTTGTTGTTCGATTCCCGCTTGTGGGAGTGAATTAATTTCATTTTCTCGGTCGGGTAATAAGACAAAGTGCGGCGATAAATTCCGTCAATCAACACGTAATATCTTAAAAAATTGGGGACGTGTAGAGTGCAGTGTCTCAATAGTAGGTTCTCTATACTCACCTTTCCGTTTATATATGCGGTATACAACGGCAAAATAATAAAGTATAAATCACAGTAAAATTGTATCTGTACATTGAGTATATTTGAATTTTAGACTTTGTTGTATTTGAAAAACAACAAAAGCTTAATATAAGTAACAGAATATAAATTTATGATTTAAAATTATTTTTTTATCTGTGTGACACGCACATCTTCTAAACTTCTGGATTGACTTGAATTAATCTTTCTTTGTTTGTAATGTTAGGTCTTGGCAGAATCTAAACTACAATTGATTTTGAAGTCTCAACTATAAGAAATAATGAATATCGCCTTGACAAACAAAAGTATTGAGTGCCATAAGCATTTTTCTTATAATTGAATTAAAGATTTGGTACGTCTAATGAACGACCACAATAGTCTAGCTAAACTATAAGAAAACAAAAAACCTTAAAGTTTTCAATTACGATTTAGTTAATAAACCATATTAAAATAATGAACCTTAAATTATTTACCTCAAGCGTTCTTATAAACTTATAAATGAAAATTGTTTCTATTTATAACTTTACTAGCGGCCCACTTGCGGCTTCGCCCGCATACCACTTATAATTCTTTTATTATACTGCATTTGCCATAAAATAATTAATATAAATTATATAAGCGCGGCGTTGAGTTCCGCCACTCAACACGCAATGCCTCCAGAACTCGGCGGAAAGTGGAAAACGGAATTTCTTAACACTAGGTTCCCTCTGTCTATCATACTGCGGGATACAGCGTGAAGCTAAAAAAAATTATATAATCAATATAATTTATACATTCAATAATTTTGAGAAAGTGCAAGTGCTACGAGGCTGCTTGCGAGGACGAAATCGGCGGCAAAGGAGTCCCCCCAGGACTCGTGCCTATACTTGCGGCCGTAAACGTAAGAGCGTTGAGTTATTTTGCGTTTATATTTAGTCAAAAGGTATACGTTCAAATTACATGCTTTGAAAGCCAAAGCATACCTTCATAAAATTTTTTTGATGATGGAATAACTTTCGCCCGTAAGTTTCAATAACCTTATCAAATAAAAAAAGTTAAAATATCAATTTGCAATTTTCAGTTATTTTTTGTCACAAAATGCCTTATTGTGACTTATTTATAAGAGGTAGATATATGGTATCATGATTTTTTTTAGAACTATAATAAAATAGATAATTTATTCCCTAGAATGTACTGACATATATTTTACTATTTTTGCAGCGCACGCGCTCAAAGCAATTCGATGGCGTTCCTTATTATTGTTATTTCATTATTTAAGGCTAACTCCGACTTACACTATACACTACACCATGTTTTATAGCCTATAGCACTTCTGAAGAATGCAGCTTTCTTACAAAATAAAAAGAAAGTAAATCGGATCAGTAGATCCGGAGATCTTAGCGTTTAAACAAACAAACAAACTCTTCCGCTTTATTATATTAGTATAGATAGATAAGACTCACATGCATTTCTTAGTATTTGCAGGCCAGTAACAGCTTCAGAACCTACTGTCATTTTAATATTTTTTAAAAATGATTGACTATTGAACAAAATATTACACCTACATTTCTATAATTTAAGAATATATACGTATTTGTAGAAACCAGTCGTGGCGCAGCGGCACAAAGTGTGACTGTAAAACCGACTGGTTGTGGGTTCGATCCCCACTCGAGGAGATGACATATTTGTTTACAATTTATATTTTCATTTCTTCGCTCTGGTGTCGAGGCAAAGCGCGACGTTGAGTTTCGCCATTCAACACGCAATGGCTCCAAAACTCGGCAGAAAATGGGGAACAGAGTGTCTTAACACTAGGTTCCCTCTGCTTACCCTGCTGTTTGCGGGATACAGCGTGAAGCTGAAAAAAAATTAGGAGTATTGTGCAAATTTGTATTTTACCATTTCGTTGCGGTGGCCGTTTTGGATAAACAACACTATTGATTATTTATAATTGCATTGTCATCAGAAGTGAAATCGTAATCCAAATGTCAGCACACTGGGAAGTAGGTCGAATTGAGCTTGCGAGATCTCACACACACTAACCGATAAGTTAAATTAAAAAAAATTGTAAGAAGTATGGGATGTCAACGGAGTGAGTGAAACATTTGCATAATAAAAATAAAATACTGTTTAAGCTGTTCTTAAAATTAAATTAAATTGGCTTCACGCTGTATCCCGCATATAGTAGTGTAGGCAGAGGGAATCTAGTGTTAAGACATTCCGTTCCCCACTTTCTGCCGAATTCTGGAAGCATTGCGTGTTGAGTGGCAGAACTCAACGCCGCGCTTTGCCTCGACACCAGAGCAAAGAAATGGAAATATAAATTTAATTAAATAATACTGGGGATCGAACCCACAACCGATCGGTTTTATAGTTACACTTTGTGGCACTGCGCCACGACTGACCTCTGTTCTTAAAATAAAAGCCAAAAAATAATTACTTCCTCTAAAAATCCTCTAAAGTTTATATTCTAATCTAGTTTTCGGCCATTTGAACAGCCAACGAACGAAACTAGCGGTTACGTGGTCTCCATACATATGCAACCATGTAATATACTTAGCTTATCTGGCTTCGTATATACTCGATGTAAAACTAAGCGCCATAGTCTTTAAAAAAATTTGTTCTGTTCTGTTCTGTCCTGTTCTTTTATTATGGTGCTCCGAGAGTGCCAGTTGAGCACAAAAAAAAATTATATATATATTATATACTCAAAAATATTTGATATTCATTGTTCTTATTTTTTTTTATCAGCTTCACGTTGTATCCCGCACACAGCAGGGTAGGCAGAGGGAACTTAGTGTTGCGACACTCCGTTCCCCACTTTCTGCCGAATTCTGGAGGCATTGCGTGATGAGTGGCAGAACTCAACGCCGCGCTTAACCTCGACACCAGAGCGAAGAAATGAAAATATAAATTTAAGTAAATATTTCCTCTCCTCGAGTGGGGATCGAACCCACAACCAGTCGGTTTTACAGTCACACTTCGTGCCGCTGTGCCACGACTGGCCTCATTGTTCTTATAATGTACCAAAATGATTTCTGAAAACGTTTTATACGTTTCAACGTTTTAAACGTTTTATTCGTCATTTGAACGTAGCGGCACTCGAACCCGCGCCTCGTGGAAACCGACCAGGTGCTCCGACCACTAAGCCATACGTTCAGATTTTTAGATTAAAATTTTTATACGTTTTCTAAATAAGTATTTTTCCTGAATGTGGAATAACACTTTAAAAACTGTTAAAAATGATTTCTTATAACTAAACTATAGATAATCATAGATAGTTATTAACAATACATTTGTTGGAATGTACTTCCTCAAACAAAATAAAAAAAAATCAAGAAATTAAAAATTACATAGAATTAATAAATGAAAAAAAGGGGTAAAATATGAAACAGATGAAAATAAAATGACTTATTGGAACTAACTTATAACTGAATAATTTTGAACATTGTAAAAGAGGCCAGTCGTGGCGCAGCGGCACGAAGGCGTGACTGTAAAATCGACTGGTTGTGGGTTCGATCCCCACTCGAGGAGATGAAATATTTACTTAAATTTATATTTCCATTTCTTCGCTCTGGTCGCGAGGCTAAGCGCGGCGTTGAGTTCTGCCACTTAACACGCAAAGCCTCCAAATCGGCAGAAAGTGGGGAATGGAGAGTCTTAACACTAGGTTCCCTCTGCCTACCCTGCTTTGTGCGGGATACAGCGTGAAGCTGTAAAAGTACTATTTCAATCTAAGGATATATAAGTATTTAAGGAAACGTTAATTTAAACGTAACGCGGAATTCAAACCCGCGTTTCCTGGAAGCCGTCCAACCGGCTAACTACTAATCCTTAGGATCCTATCAAGCTACGATGGGTTCGCTACATTTGTCAAATCGTCTTTTGATAATAAACATTTGTAATATACGATATTAATTTCATTAAGGCAGTTTTTAATTTCCTAGGACAATCACGTGTATTATTCCAATGAATAAAAGAAAAATCTTTTTTTAAATAATAATCAAATAAATTCGTACATTTAATTTTCTCTTTATTTTCCAAACCACTATTTTGGTAATTTCAGTAATCAGTTTCACGCTGTATCACGCACACAGCAAGAAGCAAAAGAAGAGGGAAATGTTAAGACACTCCGTTCCGCACTTTCAGTAGGTTTTGCTGGCTTTCAGTAGGTAGGTAGGATTTGCGTGTTGAGTGGCGGAACTAAACGCCGGGCTTTTGCTTTGTTGCTAGAGCAGAGAGATGTAAATACTAATAAATATTAATTCCTTCGAGTGGGGATCGAACCTACGGTTGTCGCCCTACAGTCACAACCTTGTTGCTCCTGGGCTACGACGGCCTCAATTTCAGTGATATAAGCACAAAAACATCGCTGCTATATTGACTTGCATCGCCTTAGATCGTGTGCAACCACAGCCAGAGTTTGCGGTTGCCAGTAAATATGGACCAGTAATTTAAATTACTTCAGCAACCATACGTTAATGAGGTATTCCCTTTTCTTAGCACTCTGAATGACTTCCAAGTATTTAATTATTTTTAAATGAACGTGAAAATTTGCATATATATTTTTTTAAATATTACACTAGCGGCCCGCTCGCGGCTTCGCCTGCTTGTCACCTATATAAAACAACAGAATACAACGACGCTAAAGAGCATAAAAGGAGGAGAAGGAGGACCTTCATTTGCGAGTTGGGATTAAAATTTTACTTGTTTTTTTTTACTTTAGGTTAATTACTCGGTTTTACTTCTTGTTTGCACGGTTGCGCTTTTATTTTGAACTTGACATTAAATTAAAAATTAAATTAAGTCAGCTTCACGCTGTATCCCGCACACAGCAGGGTAGGCAGAGGGAACCTAGTGTTAAGACACTCCTTTCCCCATTTTCCGCCAAGTTCTGGAGGCATTGCATGTTGAGAATATAAATGTAAATAAATATTTCACCTCCTCGGGTGGGGATCGAACCCACAACCAGTCGATTTTGCAGTCACACTTTGTGCCCCTGCGCCATGACAGGCCTCACAGGAACTTGACATTTATGTTGTTAAACTTACTCGCCTTTACACAGATTAGAGTGGGAAGAGGGTGCTCTGTCCCTGAAAAAATGACGACGAGCACTACCTGGCTGCTTGAGAGACTCGAACGTATGTTTTAAGCGCAAGATTTAAAAAACGCGTTTTAATAGCGTGTTGAATTATTTAAATTTTACATTCACAGCCAAGTAAAAGTTTATCTTCATAAAATTTTCTAGATAATGGAATAACTTTCGCTTATAACTTTCAATATGCATGTCAAGTAAATGCACATCTATTTATTTATTTTTAGAACTTAGAAATAACATTTATTATTTTTATACAATGTAAAAAAAAAGCGCCGTTAAAGCAATTCGATAGTGTTTATAATAATTGTTGAAGATTTAAATTTTCCAACGTTTATCATATCACTTTTAGGTAGACTAGTTCACCTCCATACTGTAAGCAAGGTAGGGAGAGGGAGCATAGTGTTATGACACTCCATTCCCAATTTTCCACCGGCTCCTGGAGTTTTTGCGATTAGAATGGCGGAAATCAACGCCGCGCTTTGCCTTGACACCAGAGCATTATTCCCTCCTGTGAATCAAATCCACAACCTACCGCGTTTATAGTCATACGCTCTTGCCACAACTAGCGTCAACTTAATATAATTATTTTCAATGCTACCCTACAATCAATTTAATTTATTGTAATGTGAAACAGTACTAAAATGTATGTATATTATTCTTACCACTAATATAAGGTATAGCCTAATTTGACGCGAGGCCAGATTATCTTCGTATAACGAAGAGTCGTTACAGAAGGCTGCCAAATTCGTTTTTTTTCCTTAGAATCGTTTAAATGCAAATGAGTTCCTTTATTCAAATGTTTCTCAGTGCGTCATTCAACGTAATGTTTTGTATCTTATTTATAACAAACAGACTGTCTGTCGTCTAATCTATACTTATAATAAAATCGTAATGAAAACAATGATTTTAATTTTTTTTTATCTATTGGTTTGTTTGTCTGTGCGTTTGTTAGCGATAAACTCAGAATTGGCTAAAGCGATTTAAATGTAGTATTCACTATCAGATTCTGGCAAGCTTCCGTTAATATATAGAATTTGTTTTATTACAATCGCTTCATAAATAAAAAAGTTAATAACAGTTTAAAGTATTTTTTTAGCTTCACGCTGTATCCCGCATGCAGCAGGATAGGCAGAGGGAACCTAGTGTTAAGACACTCAGTTTCCCACTTTCTGCCGAACTCTGGAGGCATTGCGTGTTGAGTGGCAGAACTCAACGCCGCGCTTAGCCTCGACACCAGAGCGAAGAAATGGAAATATAAATTTAAGTAAATATTTCATCTCCTCGAGTGGGGATCGAACTCACAACCAGTCACCAGGTTTTACAGTCACATTTCGTGCCGCTGCGCCACGACTGGCCTTAAAGTACTTACTTCGACAAATTTGCTAATTGCTATAACATTTATTTTATTCCACTGTTTTACTGAATTGGTTGAATCTATAGCTTTCAATTTGTATAATGATAGAAAAAACTCGAGATTGTATGATGATAAAAACACCGAAATTTCAAGATTTAGGATCAGGATCGGAGTTTACACAGCAGGAACTGCGCTTGCTGTGCACGCGTACTTACCGTCTACCTAAATACCCTATAGATCAATATTTTTCTGTAAATACAATATTTTTTTTAATTACCTAACTTAGTGGCGCAGTGGCACAAGCATGTGACTTTATTAATTTTTAAGGTTCTGTACCTAAAAAGGAAATACACGGAACCCTCATATGATCACTATGTTGTCCGTCTGTCAAGACCATATTACTTGAGATCGCGTTGAGATATCAAGGTGTAATTAATTTCACATATTCAGGTATACCGCTCCATGGAGCCCAGAAATTAGGCTTCTAATACAACGCAGCCAAAAGCTATGAGCATTTATGTATAGTTTCTGCATCATTTTGATTAATTCGCCGCGTATATAGTATAAATTTAATTAAATTTTATATAGTTATAAAATTAAGATTTTTTAAATACAAATAAACAGAATAAATACTCCGTGGGCGAGTCCAACTTGCGCTTGGCTGGTTTTTTTCTTAAATACACTTAAATAAGCATTCGAATATTTCAAGCGGGCGTAGCCGCATGGGGCTGCTAAGTATAAATAAAAATAAAAGTTATAATATGTGTTACTAATTGGTATGCTAAAACTATGTATATATTTTTTATTTAGTTATAGATAAAGGCAGTATTTTAACTAAATCTCTTTTAAACTTACATTATACTTTTGTGTAACATTATATCTTTTTTTACCATACAACCACTTTTGTGTGTTCTCCATACATTAGAGGAGTTGTTTTGTCCTCAACTGGCACACTCGAAACGTTAAAGAACTGAACTGTAAAATTACAGTGACTGAATATATAATATTATGCTTTATTATGAGGAGTATTTGTATAAAAAATTAAAAAAAAAAAATTAATAGAGAAGCCAATCGTGGCGCGGGAGCAAAAGTTGACTGTAAATGCGCGACAGTTTATGGGTTTGATTCCCACTCGAGGAATATTTGTTATTTTCATTTCTTTGTTCTTGTGGCGAGGCAAATCGCGGCACTCAACACGCAATGCCACCAGAATTCGGCGGAAAATAAAGAACGGAGTGTCTTAACACTAGGTTACCTGTCTCTACGCTGCTGTGTCCAGGATACAGCGTGACGCTAGAAAAAAATATTGTACAAATTTCTATCGGCTATTTCACTACTTTAAACGATCAACTGAAATATTCTAAGAGCTAAAAATTTATGCATTACTTCTAAACTGATTTTGACGAAATTTGGCAAGAAAATGTTTAAAGATTGAAATATTTTAATAGATAGTATGTATTGAGGCGAGACACAAGTGTGTGATTGTGGACGCGACTGGTTGTGGGTTCGATCCCCACTCGAGTAAATGAAATATTGATTTAAATTTATATTTTCATTGCATATTTCTTTCATTGCTTTAGCATTGAGTTCCGCTACTCAACATATAATTCCTCCAGAATTCAGCGGAAAATAGACAACGGAGTGTCTTAACACGAGGTTCCCTCTCCTCTGCCTACCCTGCTAAGCAAGCACACACACACACACACACACACACCTAAGCCGTTTTTTTATGTATTTGTTGATAGTTTTCACTTAACATTCTACACAGGCGAAGCCGCGGCTAAATGCTAAGCTAATATATAAATTGGCATTGAGTAAAACTCAACAATAGAATCACTTCTATGGACATTGAAATCCCTCATCGTCCCTACTTATCTGGTAATTGATGTACTAATATAAAAAGTAAATGCTATAAAATATTTTATCTACAGAATATGTAGATATGAACTATCATTATAAAGAATATGGTATATATTTTTTTGTATATTTAACAACAATAGATAAAAAAATAAATAAATCAGCTTCACGTTGTAACTCGCACACAGCAGGGTAGGCAGAGGGAACCTAGTGTTAAGATTCTGCGTTCCCCACTTTCTGCCGAATTCTGAGGGCATTGCGTGTCGAGTGGCAGATCTCAACGCCGCACTTAACCTCGACACCAAAGAGAAGAAATGAAAATATAAATTTAAGTAAATATTTCATCTCCTCGTGTGGGGATCGAATCCACAACCAGTCGGTTTTACAGTCACACTTTGTGCCACTGCGCCATGACTAGCCTCACAACAACAATAGATAATATTATAAGTTTATTATGATTCTATCATATTTTTTTTTCTTTTTATTTCGAATTCCGGACACTATACGTTGAATGGTGAAAGCCACGTTTTGTATTACCAAAGGTAAAAGAATAAAAATAATTACCTCAAATGGAAATCGAACTCTCAACCCTGACTAATGCCCCACAATGGTCTCCTCTTAATAATTTAAAAATTAAATCAGATTCACGCTGTATCCCGCAAACAGCAGGATAGGGAATCTAATGTTAAGACACTCCGTTGCATAAATTCATAATTTCCTTGCAATCGTAAAATCACATATTCCGTAGCTATCGTAATATCGATTATAATCGGATTGAGAGTTGCAAATTAATCTCTTTGTATACAAGATGTGCTTTTGGCAACCATTTAGTAAATTCAGTACTTTACTGTATACAGTAAGCTCCTCGTTTGCCATTACAGGATTATAAGTGTATTTCCATAATCTAGGACAGGGGTTCCCAACCTTTTTTTGATCAAGGACCACTTTTATATCATTCTTGGTAGCACGGACCACTATGCATGTAGGTGTAATGAAAATTAAGTGTGATAATTAAACAAAAACTTCGCCTCACCATCCCACTCATAAAATTAAAATCGTTCGCGGACCATATTTAGGCTTCTGCGGACCACTGCTGGTCCGCGGACCACTGGTTGGGAACCATTGATCTAGGAGGAAACTATATATTGAGGCCGGTCGTGGCACAGAGGCACAAAATGTGTCTGTAGAATCGACTGGTTGTGGGTTCGATCCCCACTCGAGGAAGTGAAATATTTATTTACATTTATATTTTCATTTCTTCGCTCTGGTGTCGAGGCAAAGCGCGGCATTGAGTTCCGCCACTCAGCACGCAATACCTCCAGAATTCGGCGAAAAGTGGGGAACGGAGTGTCTTAACACTAGGTTCCCTCTGCCTACCTTGCTGTGTGCGGGATACAGCGTGAAGCTGATTTATTCATTTATAGGAGGAAACTATTGAAATCTTTACTGTGGAGTGGTACCGGTTTTAATAGTGCGCTATACGTGCAGGTTCAATTTATGTTCTGGGGGAGCATTTTAATATTTTCTTAAATCTATATATGTATAAGTTCCATGTTCTAGGCTAGCTTCTCTCTAGTAACGCGATGAATTACGTTACGTGAAATCAATGCGGTACCTACAGAGCTAGGCAGAGAGAACCTATTGTTAAGACACTCCGTTCACCGTTCTCCGCGGAATTCTGGAGACATTGAGTATTGAGTGGCCTCTACACCAGAGCTAAGAAGTTGCTTCTCAATATATAAATATTGTTTTGGATTCTTCTTTGGGTGGAAATGATGTATATTCGTTGATAGCTATCAAGCCCCCCTTTTTTAGGAGAATTTAAAATTATTTTATTATGGACAGTGAATAGAAATGTAAGTTCACAGCAAACTAAGGATATATGTAATTGGTATTATTGAATCTTAGTTGATGAAAGGATAATTGACTTAAATCTTAAGCTTCTGAAAAACTAAGGAACTTCGTCCCCTACTTGCCACGGATGTGTCTTAATGTGAATGAAGTATCTTAACACTAAGTTCTCAGGTTCCCCTACAGCGGGTTACAACGTACAACTAAAAAAAATATATACTCACATACAAAACCCGTGTAGCTACTACCACAGAATACATAAAGATATATATAACATGGAAAATTTCTTCAAAATTAAATTTTACTAGCCAATAACTAATCTGAAATATCATATTGCGTCTGAAATAGATTCCTATAAATCCAATTTGTTACATTAAAGGGACGTGATGCATTAATATTCTGTCGGTCTTTCGTGACATCCGTTTTAGCTCTCGCCTAATTTTCAAGTCGTAACTGCGAGACCTCTAGATATTATAAAATGGAAATCGCGCAGAGGCCAGTCGTGGCGCAGAGGCTTCTGTGATTGTGTATAATTCTAAATATTATATATAATATTATTATATTATATTATAGCACTCGAGGAAATGAAATATTTAATATTTTCATTTCTTCGCGCTGGCGTTGAGGCGAAACGCAACGTTAAGTTCCGTCACTCAACACTCAATACCTTCAGAATTCGAAAGAAAATGGGGAACGCAGTGTCTTAACACTAGGTTCCTTCTGCCTACATTGCTGTGTGCGGGAATAAAATCTAATATTGAGAGAAGTGCTTATATTTAAAATATTTTTATATTTCCAATAGCACCTGCGGCTGCAGGCTGCAGCTGTGGGACAGCGATTGTAACGCAAAGTTTGTGAGTTCAATCTGTATGAATTATAGGCCCATATTTATAAGTTGCAGTATACTCTCGAGATCGATCTTAAGATGCCATTTTAACTTCTCTCACGATCGATCTCAGAATTAAGAGCGGTTTTATAAATACGCACCTTAACGTTTCTATTGCATGTGTTATATTCACCTGTATTTAAACAGAAAATGAGAGGCTCAACGAATTGAGTATGTCTAGTTGATTTTTTTTTCAACTTCACGCTGTATCCCGCATATATCAGGGTATACAGAGGGAACCTAATGTTAAGATACTCAGTTTCCCACTTTCCGCCGAATTTTTGAGGCATTGCGTGTTTACTGGCGGAACTTAACGCCGCGCTTTATTTTGTTACCAGAGCGAGGAAATGAAAATATGAATAAATAATAATTCATTCCCCCGAGTGGAAATCTAACCCACTACCGTCACGTTTACAGTTATACGTGTGTGCCACTGTGCTATGACGTCTTATCCTGTCCTTTCCTATATTATTAATGTATTTTTAAAATATAGACAAGTTGACGATATAGAAAGAAATGCATGAAATATTTTAAGAATACAATATACTGTATAATATCTAAAGCAATGTTTTAATGAACTAAGAGTGAAAAGAAATATATTATATAACAAAAGGTACGGACCACGAGTTTTCAGTAGTAAGAGAGAATAAATAAAAAAAAAATTGACTTGGCTCCCTTGTCCGATGTGTTTTAAAACTAAAATTAGCTTCACGCTGGATCCCGCACACAGCAGGGTAGTCCCGCCCAGTTCTGGAGTCGTTTTGCCTAGACTCCAGAGCGAAGAAATGAAAATATAAATGTAAATAAATATTTCACTTCCTCGAGTGGGGATCGAACCCACAACCAGTCGATTCTACAGTCACACTTTGTGCCTCTGCGCCACGATTGGCCTCAACGGCTAAAAGTATTAAATTTAAAAAGAAAGATATAAATATACTTGATCTGGTTAAATAAACTAAAATGTTAAGTTTAGTTTTTCAACAGTCAATATGACTTAATCACAATGCCACAAGAATTCGGAGGAAAATGGGGAACGAAGTGTCGTAACTCTAGGTTCCCTCTGCCTACCCTGCTGTGTGCGGGATACAGCGTGAAGCTGATCATTTTATCTTTAATTTATCACTATCATAAAGATTTTATTTAACTTTAATACTAATCAACGTACGAGTATGTCAGTGTGGCTGCATAATTATAGATAAAATAATTACCTTTCATTTTTATGTTTTAAAACCCTTTGTCTTCTTTAGAGCGCACTTCGATTTCTGCATAATTAATGAACGTGGAGAGGCTGCAGTCAGATCGTGAGACATTAGGCTTTAGCAGAAATATAGGTGAGGCCATCGTGGCGCAGAGGCAAGCGTGTGACTGTAACGCGACGGTTGTGGGTTCGATTTACACCCGGGGGAATATATTATTTGTATTATATATATTTTCATTTTTTCGCCCTGGTACTAAGCGATGGCGGCGTTAAGTTATCCCACTCAACACGCAATGTCTCGCGAATTCGCCGGTAAGTAGGCAACGAAGTGTCTTAATATTAGGTTCCCATTGCCTACCCTGCTTTATTCGGGATACAACGTGAAAGTGAAAAGAAAAAGATTTTTTAACATTGTATATAGACAGATAGTGTGAAAATAAAATGGATTTATAGTAACTACTTTATAAAGGTACAATAGACATTTACAAATTTTTTTTAAAGATATTTAGAATTTTGGTTTGGTTCTTTGTTTATGGCGTTCCGAAAATAGATTTTAAATAGATATGTATATAATATAAAAATAAATAACACAGATTTAGCGAAATTAAATAAAAATAAATTAAAACAGCTAAAAAATAAAAGGGGTGTTGATATGATTCTTAATATACCCCTTAATTCAACGTAAGACATTCGACCTAGTTCAAGGCGATTGATTGGATAGAATATTGGCTGCCTCCGCCGACTCCTAACGAGGTCACATCCTGTGAACTGGTTGAGTAACACTAATATATATTGAAATATACGTAAAATGAATAAATTTTGTACAAATTTTGTCTATTTTAGGCCAGTCATGGCGCAGTGGCACAAGTGTGTGACTGTAAAACCGACTGGTTACGAGTTCGATCCCCACTCGAGGAGATGAAATATTTACTTAAATTTATATTTCCATTTCTTCACTCTGGTGTAGAGGCAAAGTGCGGTGTTGAGTTCCGCCACTCAACATGCAATGCCTCTAGACTTCGGCAAAAAATGGGGAACGGTGTATCTTAATACAAGGTTCCCTCTTCCTACCCTGCTGTGTGTGTGATACAGCGCGAAGCTGACTTAATTTTTATTTATTTATTTTCAATTTGTTACAATGTGAATTGCCTTTCGACCCAGTGGTAGGTGGTCCGGTAGGACTTCCACTACTTCCACTACTATATAACTTGGCGATTTAAAGGTCCTTGAATAAAGAATATTATGATTTTGATTTTTTATTTTAACATTTATTAAAACGAGTGATTTTGGCAATTTCGGCGGAAAGTAGAGAACGGAAGTGTCTTAATGTTGAGTGTTTAACACTTTAGTGTGAAGGCAGAGTGTTAAAACATTCCTTCCGTGGAGGAGCCGCCTCTCCAGCTATGCATGTAAAAGTCTATACATATTATAAAATTGCATACGTTAAGAGAAGCGTAGGCGTGATGACGTCACTTCGATGAAATTAAAGTAGATGCAAATTTAGATTAGTTTGAATATATTCAACCTTTGGGAAATTCAAAATCAAAAATTCAAAGATTATATAGTAAGCGATTAGCATTTTTTCAGCTTCCGCTTTATCCCGCACGCAGCAAGTAGGCAGAGGGAACCTAGTGTTAAGGAACTCCGTCCCCATTTTCCGTCGAATTCTGGAGGCAATGATTTGGAGGCATTCGCGTAATGAGTGGCGGAACTCAACGCCGTGTTTGCCTTAACACCAGAGCGAAGAAATGAAAATATAAATTTAATTAAATATTTCATTTTCTCGACTGAGGATCGAACCGACAACCCGTTGCGTTTACAGTCACATGAGCTCCTACGCAACGAATGGCCTCAATGATAGTATACGAACAATAAAATTCTGCAGTAAAATCGTGATAGATGTATTTTATTTCAATTTCTTTTCTTCCCTATATTACGTATAGAAGAGGGAAAGGTCTCAGAAAGCTTTCCCGGGGGATGTGCCGTGATGTAACAACGAATGCTTTATAACTTGGAATCTTCTACAATATCTATGCTACCGTTTTTTATGTATAAAATATACATAGGTTCACGTTGTATCCCGCAAATTGCAGGGTAGGCAGAACCAGTGAACATAGTGCTAAGACTCTCCGTTTCCATTAAGACACTCCTGTTAGAAGAAACGCTTTAAGAATTCGGCGTAGAATAGGGAATTCTCCGGCGAATTCTCAAAGCGTTTCGTGTTACGTGGGGGACCTCAACGCCGCGCTCTGCCTCGTCACCAGAGCGATGAAAAGGGAATATGAAATATTTCATTACCCCAAGTGGGAATCGTGCCCACAACCCGCCGCGTTTATAGTGCCAAAACTGTATGTTATTTATAATAATTCACGATAAGTTATTTCTGTATATCTTCGTGCAATTGCCTCAATTTTGTGGGATGTACAGAGAAAATTTAGACACTTTAGAATTGTCTTTCTGCTAATCTGTAAACACGACTGGTTGTGGGTTCGACCTCTCTTCTAGGAAATGAAAAATGTATATTTTCATTTCTCCGTTCTTGTGTCGAGCGCGGCGTTGAGTTCCGCTATTCAACACACAACGTCTCCAGTATCTTAGCACTAGGTTTCCTCTGCCTACCCTGCTGTGTGCAGGATACACCGTGGAGCTGTTTTGCATTTTTTTAACAGTAAAAATTAAGTAAAAATTACATATAAAGATGTGTCTTAAAATACAATACATATCGACGGAACAAAGTTTAAATACGAAGAAATATTTCACATAACATTAATATGACGTTCGTGGCGCGAAGTCTTATTAACTTCCGAACCAGCTTATGAAGGATTTAATGAAAGAGTTCCCCACGTTACGTTTCACTTACTTATCTTTGAAATATTTATAGATTTATTTATTTGAGTACGTAGCGGCGCAACGGCAGCTGATTGTAAATAAGAGCGTCGGGTTCGATTCCTATCTATAGTCCTGGAAGCTTTTGGGCAACTACTGTCAAGATCGTTCGATCTCCGCTTTCCGCCCAAATTCAAGATGTATTTTTATATTAAGTGTCGTAACTCAAAACCGCGTATTATCTATCAAAGCGATAAAATAATTGAAATATAACAATTTGTATATGGGATTGTACCTGCAAATAGGTAATATCTTGAATAAAAAATTTAAAAAAATCAGCTTCACGCTGTATCCCGCACACACCAGGGTAGGCAGAAAGAACCTAGTATTAAGACACTTCGTACTCCACTTTCCGCCGAATTCTGGAGGTATTGCGTGATGAGTGGCGGAACTCAACGCCGCGGTTTTGCCTCGACACCAGAGGGAAGAAATGAAAATATAAATGTAAATAAATATTTCATTTCCTCGAAAACAAACACATAATACTATTTAAATTTAAGTCATCGCGTTTGTTTATAGTGGAGTATATACTATATAGATATATAAAAAAAATATACCCTATGGGTACAATAAGAAAAAAATTAAGGGTCTTGTCCTTGATTCTATATTATATTCTCTTCTTCTCTTCTATCTATTGATAGTATATAGAGTGATACAAAATATACAAATACCTGTTTCATATAAAATGTCAAGCATAATAATAAATACAGTAAATCTTAAAGCTGTAATATAATAAATCACTTTACTCTCATTTATACTACTTCGCGTGGAAAATAAAAGAATATTGAGGATTTTTAACAGAAATTGTAGCCAATGACAGAATTTTACAGGCGACTTTTCGCTTGAATTGGTCCGAAACAAAATTGTTTTCTAATAAAGTAGCGGCAAACGATACATCGATAGAATAAAACTGTAGAAATGAATTATTGCTTAACTTTTACGTTTATTATTGAGTAACTTTCATTTGCGGCTTTGTCTCTTGTTCGAATAGAGATAATTAAAAGTTCTATAAATGAGATCCAGAGAGATGAGGCCAGTCGTGGCGCAGCGGGACGAGGCGTGATTGTAAAACCGACTGGTTGTGGGTTCGATCCCCACTCGAGGAGATGAAATATTTACTTAAATTTATATTTCCATTTCTTCGCTCTGGTGTCGAGGTTAAGCGCGGCGTTGAGTTCTGCTACTCAACACGCAATGCTTCCAGAATTCGGCAGAAAGTGGGGAACGGTCTTAACATTAGGTTCCCTCTGCCTACCCTGCTGTGTGCGGGATACAGTGTGAAGCTGATTTGATTTGATTTGATTTGATAAATGAGATCACCTAAAATATGTCTATTCTTTAACCTAAAATATGTTTTTTCTTTATACGCATATTCTAAATGCCCAAGGTAACTTTGGCCGCAGGTACAGTGAGTTACATCGATAATCGATAAATGTATTAGTAGTATTCAACTTTTTATTTTGCTAATATACGTAAGTATAGATTTACTATTTTTATTTGAAATTATTGAGTGAAATTGTAGTTGAATTTCTTTCTGTCAGGTTGTCTTCTTAGAGTAATAATAAAAACATCAGGCGTTTGATCTGAGTAGAAAATTTATTTCCTTTATTGTTAACAGAACTCAAATTTCCAATTTCAAATAGATATCCTTGGACTTTTGGTTCTAGCTTAATAAACTTTCTTTATAATTTTCCATTTCCAAATCAGTTTTTGGTTTCAATTCTCCTGTTTAACGAATGATTAGGTTTTATAACACATTTTTTTAGAAATCAGGTAGGTACATCGACATATTCAAAAAATATATAAATAGTCTAAAGTATATAGAAACCCAGTAGTAACTTTCTGTATTCAGCATTTCCTTTTAATATGATTGAATATATAGTCATAAGTTTGTGATATTGTGAACCGGATAAATAATGAATAAATTAATACATGTTTTAGAAAGGAATTTTAGGATTGCAGAACTATTAATAATGGAATATTTATGTATATAGTGATACTAAGGGGGCTAAGGTCTCTGCTTGTTACTCTCGCTGTAAAAAAATACTCCCTTTTTCCTTTTCTTTCTTGACCCACCGACTTCTCTCGTATCGTTTACTACAGTGATGAAAATAAAATAAACGTTTTTGAAAGGTGCAAATGTAATACTTGTGTACTATAAGCACTGACGACAATAGTCATCAAAAAAATAATTTTTTGTACTTCTTGCTGTATCATGACTTACTTTTCGCCAGAATTCGGGACATTGTGTCGTTGCTGAATGTCAAAACTCAAAGAAGCAATTTATCTCATCAGCGCGGGACAAAACCTTAATTTCCACGACAGTGGATCGAACCCACTAACGTTGCGTTTTTAGTCAGATCATGTGCAATATGGTAACTTATGCATACTGTATTATATGATGATTAGATACATAGACTAAAGGTTCTTTTTTACTTGAACATAAAATATTTGGTGGACGTCCTCGTTAGCCCGATGATATCCATTAAGCGGATTCATTAATTATCAACCATCAAAAAAATTCTACTTCCCTTCATTCTTTTTCGCTTTCAAGAATTTTTTCTAAAAAAATGGTGTAATCAACATTTCATTCCAAGTCAAGTAATTAAGACAAAACTTTGTTTAATTTACGAATACGGTTCTTTGATTTTAACCGACCTCAAAAAAGGAGATTATCAGGTTGACCTTTATCTATGTGATATTATTTATAGGCTTTCTGGCGCGAGTGCAAAATTTCGTAAGTTTGGGTGTGTCTACAAATTTCTCGGTAACTAAATTAGAAGGTATATCTAGATGATCCTTTTGGATTCCAATAATGCTATAATCTGATTTAGGAAACATTTCAAGTCATCAATAACTCGGTTTAGTAGTTTTAGAAATACGAACAACATCTCTTCGGGCAGGGAACACCCTGCAGAAAATCGAATTGTATTGTAGATACCTAGGTAATCGACAGGTATATAAAAAAAAACAGTTTTACGCTGTATCCCGCACACAGCAGGGTAGGCAGAAGGAACCTAGTGTTAAGACAATCCGTTCCCTACTTTCTGCCAAGTTCTGGAGCCATACCGTGTCGAGTGACAGAACTCAACGCCGCGCTTTGCCTCGACAATAGAGCGAAGAAATGGAAATATACATTTAAGTAAATATTTTATCTCCTCGAGTGGGGATCGAACCCACAACCAGTCAGTTTTACAGTCACTGCTCCACGACTGGCCTCAAAGACACAGGTATATGAAGTGTTTTTTTTTGTAGTATTTAAACGAAGTCCAAGATCGGTCGATCGACATTAACGCCCAATATTAATAACCTATCTCCAACGTCAATCTTAGATTGTTTCATATATCTATCCAATCTAGAGGTTGGATAGATATATGAAACAATCTAAGCGGGCGTTAATCTGTCGTGCCTAAAATCTCCTAAGTTTATACAAACTTATAATTGTGCTTAATTTCATACAAAATAAGTGGATATGCCCGCAAACTGAAATTGTTCAACTTTTATAAGTTACACTTTACTTCCGTTACACTACATATTTCCGTTTACCTACAATCCAGAAATTGATACGGAACCAACTACTTAATTTTAACTAACTTAACTTGACTGGGTTATTTATATTAATATAATAATGATATGTCTTTAAATAGTTTAGTCTATAAGTCTTAATAAATAATCACATTTCTCAGTAGAACATTACTATTGAAACGTGCAACGTTCTTATTGAAATTGATTTTTTATTAACTTTTCTATTAACTTTGTACTTCTCTCAATTCAATTTTTCTATACAGCTGAGCATTAGTAGGTAATAAAAGCTTCTTTTATTTAATATTAAGATATTTTTGCTTTTTCTGCTGTATAAGGGAGACGCAGAGGCCAGTCGTGGCGCAGGGGCAAAAAGTTTGACTGTAAAATTGAGTGGTTGTTGGTTCGATTCCCATTCAAAGAAATGAAATATTTATTTACATTTATTTTACTTTTCGTTTATCTCGACACCAGAGCGAAGAAATGAAAATATTAAATAATTCATTTCCTCGAGTGGGAATCGAACCCACAACCTGTCATGTCTGTGAACTTAGCAGAGCATTGTCCAGCAGGTAAAAAACATGGAGTTCTCTTCGCATGCAGTTGAGTTGTATAGTTTCTGATACGTTTTACAAATAGTTCTGGCGTTTTTACCCCAAAAAAAATATCTACTAACTTCCTTTGGCAGATCATTTTTTTGCAAATAAAAATCCGGGTGAATTCTGTACACAAAGGGTTGAGTAAAATAGATCCTGATACCTTCATTTTGCAATAGAATATTAATAGTTCTATGATTTTTAGCTTGAAAAAAGACTAGAAATCTAAAAAAAAACTACTAGCAGAGTATAGTTGAATTTATGAAATGTTGAATGTATGAATATAGGGCATATTTTCTGAATTCTGGTCTTCTTTAGGCTAAATATCATAGAATTATATTCTATTCTATTGTAAAATGAAGTTCCCGCATTTGAGCACAATTTTATGTATTTTTAAAATAACTTTATATTTCGAATAATTTACGAAACGAGCGTTAATTTTTCTGTTTAAATATGTTTTTCTTTTGAAATCAATATAACTATTGTTAAAAATGATCAGGAACTATTTTACTCATCCCTATGTGTGCAGAACTCGCCCGGATTTATTATTTACTTTTCATACAAAGGTAATGAAAGTAACTTATTCCCCCAAGTGGTAATCGAACCCACAATCATCGCATTTTTATAGTAACACTGTACCTAGGCTTGTAATCACCAATCTCAAACTACAAAATTTATACAATACTTTTAGTATTTACATAAATTTATTAAAGTCACTGATATAGTTTTAACTATTTTGCATACGTACGACCAATTTTTATGTAAATAAGTTACTGTTGGGTCGCCAAATGACCTGTAAAGCTATATCCAAGTTGAATATGTGTGTAGGTTTCAGAAATTGAAACGTTATTTCAATGTCTAGCCATGCACACTAATATATACACATACCGATTTTTTTTATTTTTCATTATTATTTTCTATTGTAATGAATAAAAAAAATATTGAATATTTTATTTTCATTATAGAGAAGAAATTGTAGGCGTCTCTAAATCTCGTCTCTTTTCTCTCAAGCGATAAAAAAAAATACTATATAAACCTACTAGCTTTTACTTGCAGCTAAGTCGTTTCAAATGGAAATAACTAATTATTAGAAAACACTACGACACTATACATCGTACACTCAGTGTTTACATCGAGTGTTTCAATGTAAATACGAGTGTCTGTAATTGCAAAAAAATTGCAATTTTTTAGCTTCACGCCCCACTTTCAGCTAATTTCTGGAGGCATCGCGTGTTGAATGGCGGAACTCAACGCCGCGCTTTTTCTCGACATCGGAGCGAACAAATGGAAATATAAATTTAAGTAAATATTTCACTTCCTCGAGTGGGGATCGAACCCACAAACAGTCGATTTACGGGCACACTTTGTGGCCCTGCGCCACGACTGGCCTCTAAAATTTATTGTGACACCACAATGAGTGTCGCATCAGCCTCTGTGTGAAAACGTCCATGTGTCCAAGTTACTAGTTTAATTGAAATGTTTTCGAACAGTAAGTATACTCTAACACAAAAAAATCGTACGAGTTTAAATAGTCAGCTTTACGCTGTATCCCGCACACTGCAGGGTAGGCAGAGGGAACCTAGTGTTAAGACACTCCGTTCCCCACTTTCTGCCGAATTCTGGAGGCATTGGGTGTTGAGTGGCAGAACTCAACGCCACGCTTTGCCTCGACACCGGAGCGACGAAATGGAAATATAAATTTAAGTAAATGTTTCACCTCCTTGAGTGGGGATCGAACCCACAGTCGGTTTTACAGTCACACTTTGTGTCCCTGCGCCACGACTAGCCTCGAAAGTTTGATATTTATTTCAGAATTTCTGTCAGTCTTTTCCTACTATTAGATCACACAGTGTATGACACATGATGCCTTCTAAATGTCCGAGGCAGTGGTATGGTAGTGGGTTAAAATGTAAGGATTGCTATAAGCACATGTATAGGTTTCCTCGATAAAAAGATTCAATTCAAACCAGTAGTTGCTGAGATAGTTGCGTTTTACTACACAAACTCTTTAGCTTTATAATATTACTACCGGCCCGCCCGCGGCTTCGCCAGCTTAAACTACATGATTATTGATTTAATTAACAGAATTGACTGACAACTACATAATGACATCTAATATGATTTTTATTATTATACTTTAGTCTGTAATATTCTAATATGATTGATTTTTGATTGTTTTGAATTAAAAAAGTACGACCAATGTTGATATTTGATATTTATAAAAATATACATAAAACTAACTATTTATTATAGGTTCAATTCCCACTCGGGGGAATTGAACCCAAATCCGTTCACGTTTATAGTAACGTCTTCTGCCATTGCGTTACGACTTCCTTTTNTATATATATTTATTGTCATTAGAATTAAAGTAATTCAAATTTCAGCTCAATCGGATACTGGAAAGTGTGTCAAGTTGATCTTACAAGATTTCACATACACTAACGCATATACTACACGGTAAACCAAATAAAAACTTGTAGTAAAAAATATTTATGAAAACAAAAACCCCGACTGCATAAAACTAAAACAAGCCTAACTAACTAAACAAGCCCAATCGTTTATTACAAATAACAGTGGGGACCTCTTTACATTATGCGGGGTTCCTGGTAAAGATTTTATTGATTGAAGAATTACTTGTACGTCCCGATTTATTTATTTTTCACTTTTTTGTTAGGATTCATTTTGGTAATGATAATCAAATCATGATATACCTTTTTGAAATCTTTGTATTGAGTTCTTGAATACCCATATATTCGAAACCAATTTTTTTTTCGTTATTCCAATGGTGTCCCACAGCCGCTATGATATTTTTTTTAACGTCACCTACCTAAGAACACTTGGGCTGCTAAGGCGAATCTAACGATACCTCAATTATGTAAATCCGTTCAGCGATTCTGGAGATATGAGGTAATAAAGAATATTACCTACATACGAGTACATACATACATATGAGTACATACAAGATACGCGCGAAAATCATAACCCTTCCTTAGCAGTCGGGAAAAAAAGACGGTCGTGGCGCAGTCTGATGGCATCTTAATGCACAGATGATTCTTGTGGGTTCGATCTTGAATTGGGGGAATGATTATATTTAAATCATTAGCATTGAGCGATGAAACTCAATGACGCGTTTTTCTGAAATGTCCCACTTTAGTAAGAAAAATATCTCGCAAATTGGGCAGAAAGTGAAAAATGGAGTAGATTAAGACGACTCTTGTATATGTGGTAAGAAATGTGAAGATGTTAAACATAAAATATTCGTGGATACCTTATGAAAAATATAGATAGGTCAAAACGGCATTAGGACTGTATTTTACTTTATAGTTATGGGCTCCTATCTCCTTCAAATGATGGTTTTTTTGGGTTCATACTGTATCCCTCATGTATCAGAGCTATGCAGAGGGTGCCCAGTGTCAAGACACTCCGCTACCCACTTTCCGCCGAATTCTAGAACCATTGGGCGTTGTGTGACGGAACTCAACGCCGCGTTTTGCTTCGACACCAGAGCGAAGAAATGAAAATATTAAATATTTTATTTTCTCGAGTGGGGATCGTACCCAAAATCAGGTCACGCGCGGTCACGGGCTTGTGCCTCTCTCTGCGCCAAGACTGGCCTCCAAGATTATATAATAGTTACTAAGTAAAATACTTCAAAAATAGGTTGAAAGTAAGGCATGGAGGTGAATTTTAATGACAAATTCAGAAAAAAGTTAACATAACCATAAGGGACAAAATAAAAATTCAAATATAAAAATATAAAAAATCGTCTATCCCAAAAAATAATAAATATAATATAAAAATCCTAATAATAAATCCTCACTCTCTTTTTGCTATGATTATGATACAAAGTAAACATGTAAGTTAACAAATCTCCGAGATAAACAGTGCTATATAAATGTCAATATCAACAGAGCAGCTCTACTGTTTATTAGTACATTCGTGATGTATTCGTGAGGCTCGAGCTTATATTTTCTGAGCATTGCCTACAATATATTTTCGGCATTATTTTACTAAGAGAAATAAATTGTTTTTTTTTTGTTTTTAAATAAGAATGATTTTGTTTTATAAAAATATCGTGGTTAAGTATTGTCATAAGTGCCATTAGGGTAAAAAATATATGTTAATTTTCTAAAAAGTTTATTTTTTTGTTTAATATATAATGGAGAAAAAAAGTGCCTTAATGGTAACGGCATAACGATAGGATATGCGCAGGTGACAGCATGAAGCTAAAGTAAAATAAATAATTAAATAAATAAATATTGTATAAATTAAATATTTAAAATTACAAGTTGATTTATGATCAACGCCGTGAGGGATTCACGGCGTTGAGTTCCGCCACTCAACACGCAATGCCTCCAAAACTCGGCGGAAAGTGGGGAGCGGTGTGTCTTAACATAAGGTTCTCTCTGCCTACCCTGCCGTGTGCGGGATACAGCGTGCAGCTGATTTTAACTGCAATATTAAAATCTCTCATATTCAATCTAGTTGGAAGTGGAGCAGATGCTCTAACAAACAACTACGTGACAACCATTCACAAAGCGACGCTACAAATCAAAACTTTTTGGATCCACGTCGTCTTGACGTGGTGTATTTAAAATAGTGGCTTGTATCTAATTTCTTAATTATTATTTATTTATTTTAATTTAATTTAGCGTAGCTTCACGCTGTATCCCCCACACAGCAGAGTAGTTGTGGTAACCTAAGAACCTTGTGTTAAGGTATTAAAACATTTTAGTTTCTCATTTTCCGCCGAGTTCTGGAAGCATTGCGTGTTGAGTGGCGAAACTGAACAATGCACTTTTATATTCCACATGTAACAGAGTAGGCAGAGGGAACTTAGTGGTAAGTCCTCACCATCTAGATAAATGGCACTCCACTAGTGTGCGGTTTCGCAAGAACTTCCTTGTGCAACTGTGGAATGACCTACCTGCGGTAGTGTTTCCAGGTCGATCCGACTTTGGTTAAAAAAACGCGTCTATTTTCAGCTTAATAGCCGGCGACGCAACTGTAGCTCCTCTGGTGTTAGACGGAGTTGTGGGCGGCGGTGATCACTTACCATCCGGTGACCCGTAAGCTCGTTTGCCTTATCTTTTTCCATAACAAAAAAAAATAAAAAAAAATACTCTATTCTACATTTTCCTCATTTCCAAATTATCTTGTTACCAAAGTAACAAAGAGCAAGGGAAAGAAAATATAAAATAATTCGGTTTATTTATTTAAGCCACGATTGCAGTGTCACTGCGCCACGACGATCTCCAGAACTAATTAGTTTCCAATATATAAAAAATATGAAGGTAAAGAATATTAAAATGTGAACTGCACGCCAGGTCACTTAAAAAGTTTTAAGCTACAGTCTTATATTGCCTTTGAAAGTATAGTTCAAAACTTTCATATAAACTTACAAGCTTTAGCTCGTATCTGCTATTTATATTTTTTTAAAAATGGGAACAAAATAACTTACATATATTTTTATTATTCATAATATAATAATACTATGTGATTGCAAATCAAAGCAAAAAATAGTTTTATATATTTACTAATTTAAGCAGGGTAAGGAGAGAGAGCCTAGTGTTAAAACACTCCGTTCCCGATTTTCCGGCGGGTTCTGGAGACATTGCGTGGAGCGCTGAAATCTGGAGGCATTGAGAGCGGCGGAACTCAACGCCGCTTTTTGCCTCGACACCAGAGTGAAGAAATGAAACATATGCATAGTTACATAAAATATTAGATATACTATCATTCTTCACCCTCTTTTTATTTAAATCTCTCCATAAAGCTGTATATTGCGTGGAATCAAATTTAGGAAACTCTTTATTGAAGCACACGATTATAAGATTATAGAGATCACTGCATGACGTGTCTGAACATTTTGATCATGTACGATGATAAAAACCTACTGTTAACCAACTTTTCTGAAATGTAGAAATGTATAAAATATATACTTTATACATGTATTGCATGGTAGAGTCCCGAATATGGCAGTGTTGGCAGATGTAAACTTTTTGTTAAATTACTGTGTAAACATTTTGTTAAATCATAGTTCTAGAGGCCAGTCGTGGCGCAGTGGCACAAAGTGTAACTGTAAAACCGACTGGTTGTGGGTTCGATCCCCACTCAAAGAGACGAAATATTTACTCAAATTTATATTTCCATTTCTTCGCTCTGGTGTCGAGGCAAAGCGCGGCGTTAAGTTCTGCCACTGAACACGCAAAGCCTCCAGAATTCGGCACAAAATGGTGAACGGAGTATCTTAACACTAGGTTCCCTCTGCCTACCCTGCTGTGTGCGGGATATAGCGAGAAGCTGAAAAAAAATTTCTAAAATATATAATTCTCTAACAGCCATCGATTATTAACATTAAACATATAAAAAACGAATCTATAGTACACCCTAGCTCTCACTTATTTGTAAACATCCATCTATGTGACTAATGGAGTAGATTCAAAGCTTTTATCGAATGGCGATTAAAACGTTATAGGGATGCGCGCTATATTACAGTGACGTGACATAGCATTCTAAACACGAAATATAATGTACACATCACTATCCATTGCACTTCTCATCTCTTCGGTTACAAACCGATATTATTTTTTATGGTTCCTTATTTATTGTTTATCAATTATTTGGTATCTGTAACTGATTTTTTTTTGAATCACGATTTATCCCTGGCGGGTTCTGCGTTCCCTACATTTAAGAGTTTTCTTTTGCCTCGCTCACTATTGCCAACCTAATATACAGTGTATGAGGTTGATGTAAGTAGGAAGTCCATACTTTTTAAGTCACCTTCGATATTTGCTTATAAAATATACTTGTAAAATATTGTCAAGACGATATCTTGGCAATATTTGCTCGTCCTTATATATACTTTTTTATAAAAAAGTTAATCAATCAATAAATTTTACACCTTTTACTATTTTGAAGTTAGTAACGCTTATAAAGCTTAGGGCGTTTAGGGTAATAAACTTAGCTCTATATGAGATCTGATAAGTTTTTGATAGTACACGCTACAACAATCATATCTATTTCCTCTCTCTCTCTCTTTCTTTTTTCAACGTCAGGCTATCCCACATACAGCTGATTAGGCGGAGGTAACCTAGTTTTAAGAAACTCTGCTCAGCATTTTCCGCCGAATTCCGTAAGGATTGCATTGCAATAGAAATATTAAGTAATATTTAGTCTTTTTATTTAATTATACATACGTGTATTTATTATAGGTATTATATTTTTGAGCAATTTAGTGTTTACTTTTTTATTCTAATGTTATTTATAGCAACGAAACTGTTATTAGCTGTTATAGCAACGAAATCTAATGTTATTTATAGTCAAATCACACATTTTGACTAAGGTGTAGTTTGACAAATTAAGCCGTGTTCTAAGAGTTAGGGCGTGTAGAGTTAAAAACTTGGCGCTACATACGATCTAATAACTTTTTGATAGTATGAGTTATCGTCTTGGCAATATTGTACATGAAAATGTTTTTGATGAGATTTCATTTCTATTTGCAAGATTTTAAGATTGTATGTAGTACGATAAGAATGTTGAGATAGACGTGTGGAAAGATTTAAGAGGAATAAGTACTATGAAGTACAAAAATAGTACCGTAAATACTAGGTATAACACGAAAAGAAATTTAATTAAAATTTAAACTTTTGTTTTTTTTATTTGTGTATCTACTAACAATAACTTACATACCAAATTTCAGTTTTGTGGGACTTAAGAAATTAACTCATGAATTTTGATGGTTTAGTGACCATCAGTGATTCAGTTAGTCATTTATTTGATCCACTCATGTAATGGGGTTACACAAAAACGACGAAGCGTTTTATTTAATTGCGTTGAGTTCCCCAACTCATCGTCTCAAATTCTGGCGGCAAGTGGAGAAAGAAGTGTCTTGACAATAGATTGTCCTTGCTTTCGTTGAGTCCACTCCCCTCTGTTCCTCTCAAGATTCAATATCTTTCCGGCAGAACGCGGAGAACAGAAGCTGAAAAAAACAATCTCTTCATATTGCCAATGCATCAGACATTCTAAATTTTGCAAGATAGTCATATGTTGTAGTAATCAATCACTGTCAACGGAACTGAGATAAACATTCCATTCTGCGCCAAACGGGATTCAGACGTTTGAATGGAGCGACTACACTTGGCATGTCGGGTGCATTATGTATACCGAAGTACAGCATCATCTTAATTTCCTTCGATGGTGATTTACGACACTGTTCAATGGTGCTGTAATTCTTAGATAAGTTAGAGATTATTAGATTTTTTTTATGGTTTACGTTTTATACAGGATATGCAGAATGTATATATTAGGGTATGTAGAGCGAGCCTGGTAACCTAGTGTTAAGACACTCTATTTTTTAAGATACTTCCGTTCCCCACTTTTGAGGCAGTGGGTGTTGAGTGGCGATTGGTGTGCCTCTGTACCAGGCTTCAATATAATATTTTTTTTAATTTGATATTATCTTTACGTTAGCCGATGTAAAGGTCGTGATGGCAAAAAGTCTGATTGCAATTGTTTCCATAAAAAATGTTTTCACGTTTTTTAATAATTTATTTAACTTCTAAGATTTTTAATTTCGTAGCATAGAATTCTCTATCTCGGCTGTCGAAGCAAAGTGAGGCGTTAAATCCGATCCACCCATAAACGCAATACCTTCAGAAATCAGTGGAAGGTGGGGAGCGTTGTTTCTTAACAGTGCCTAAAAAAATATTCTCGTGGACATCTTTAAAATAATTCGGTTATGTTAAAGGAAATACCTTATTGAGATAGGAACTGTCCTGATTTTGTTTCCAATAATGGAGGTTTGTCAAGAATCGATGTCCAAATTTAGTCGAACCGGCAATTCACTGTGGAATTTCATTAAAAAAGATTATTTGTTTTATTATTCCTGTATTTCAGGGTACTAGAGGAAGGGTCAATTAGTTATCGGTCGGTGATTACGGTTGTCCGGAAAATCAATTTCTAGTTGAATAGCCACGAGATTACCAGGCCTTCAAATTACAAATAAAATTGACAACATTTTTTTTTTTTAGTTTGGGGACTGTATTGATTATTTTATATATATAAAAAAAATCAGCAGGGTAGGCAAAGGGAACCTAGTGTTAAGACACTTCGTTCCCCATTTTCTGCCGAATTCTGGAGGCGTTGCGTGTTGAGTGGCAGAACTCAACGCCGCGCTTAACCTCGACACCAGAGCGAAGAAATGGTAATATAAATGTAAGTAAATATTTTATCTCCTCGACCCACAACCAGTCGATTTTACACTCACACTACGTGCCGTTGCGCCACGGCTGATTTATTTATTTTGATTTATATATATATATATATATATATATATATATATATATATATATATTCCCTCTCCAAAATACGACGGAAAGTGGGGCACGGAAGTGGCTTAATTGGAACGCAGTGTCTAAAACAGTAGATGCACATGTTCCCTCTTCTTACCCTGCTATGTGCGTGGTGCATAGCCTCTAAATAAAGTTTATTTCTAAATAAAATTTATGAGGCTAGTCGTGGCGCAAGGGCACAAAGTATGCCTGTAAATAGACTGGTTGTGGGTTCGATCCCCACTCGAGGAGATGAAATATTTATTTACATTTATATTTTCATCTCTTCGTTCTTGTGTCGAGGGGAAAGCGCGGCGTTGAGTTCCGCCACTTAACACGCAATGCCTTCAGATATTGGCGGAAAATGGGGAACGGAGTGTCTTAACACAGGGTTCCCTCTGCCTACCCTGCTGTGTGCGGGATACAGCGTGAAGCAGAAAAATAAAAAAAATAAATTAATTATCAATTGTAATGGATGAAATAAGCTGCAATTATACAAAGAACCCAAGCTTACAAAAACAATACCAGTGGATCATAATCCAGAGGAGAAGAAAAAAGTATCAATGGGAGAGAAACGCCCTTTTTTTCTTAACGCCTAGTATTAAGACTCACTCTCCCCTTTTTGCTGAATTTAAAAATTAATGAGGAATGTCCTGATGAGGAATTTTTTGATGTCAAACAGATTTTCGTGCGTGTACGGCTAATGCGACATTTTAAACCTTCTCCGTTATCCGATTAGAATTTCTAGAAAAAATTAAAATTATTATATAAAGAGTATTTTATTACTATAAATATTATAGCGACTAAGGAGATGGAGCATATACTCCATGGAGCATGGAGCAATAATAAAATGGTTGCCAAAGGTTATTTTTGTTGATATTACAAATATATTACAGCTACTATATAGGCACAAGGGTGTGGGTAACGCCACGATGACTCGTAGGAATGAATTCTTATTTATTAATATTATCGTGTCCTTGCTCTGACACCAAGGCAAAGGCAAGCCCGGCATTAAATTCCGCCACTCAACAAAAAAAATGCCTTAAAAAAAATTCGGCGGAAAGTGGGGAAGACCGTTTTGCTAAGGCAAAACAAACTGTATATAAATATATTACTATTACGAATACCGGTAACGCGAACTCACAAGATTTCACCCATCCAAAACAAAATATCTAAAACACACAATTTCCACAAGTTTTCTCTTCAACAATTAATATACTATGATTCCCCCGAGTAGGAATCGAACCAATGAGTACTCTCCGCATGCAGCTGTGTTCTATAGTTCCTGATAGGTTTTACAAATAGTTCTGGCGTTTTTATCCCAAAAAAGTTATTGAAAAAAATTATCTGCTAACTTCCCATGACAGATCATTTTTTTTTGCAAAATCGGGGCGAATCCTGAACACATAGGGATGAGTAAAATAGTTCATGATCAGTTTTAACAATAGTTCTGTCGATTTCACGTAGAAAAAAAAAATAAACAGAAGAAAGAGCGTTCATGTCGTAAATTGTTCAAATCATAAAGTAAAAATCAGCTTCAAGCTGTATCCCGCACACAGCAGGGTAGGCAGAGGGAACCTAGTATTAAGACACTCCGTTCCCCACTTTCTGCCGAATTCTGGAGGCATTGCGTGTTGAGCGGCAAACTGGAACTGGAAAGAAATGGAAATATAAATTTAAGTTAATATTTCATCTCCTCGAGTGGGGATCGAACCCACAACCAGTCGGTTTTACAGTCACACTCTGTGCCCCTGCGTCACGACTGGCCTCTCAAATCGTAAAATAAAGTAATTCCAAGTTTAAGTCAAATCGTAAAGTAATTTTAAAAATTGATAAAATTATGCTTGGACTCGGGAACTCTTCGATTTCTAACATAATATGAATAGTTATATTACAAAAAACCTAATGCATGTGATCATAATGCCATTATCAGTATCCAGTAATTCCAGTTCGACATTTCATATATTCAACTAAGGTCTGCTGGCAGTTTCTTCTTAGTTCTGACCTTTTTTAGGCTAAATATAATTTTTTCGTCTAACAAATTAAATTGATATTTTTCAAGAAATCGAATTTTCAGCTATGTTCTGCTGGCATTATTACACGAGTTCTGGTTTTGTAAAAGGTTTTTTTTTAATAGAACTATTCATATTCTGTAATATATCGAGGAGTTCTCGAGTCTAAGCATTACTTTATCTATTTTTAAAATTACTCTACGATCTGAACAATTTACGATATGAACGTCCTTTTTTCCGTAATTTTTTTTTCTACGTCAAATCAACAGAAAATGATCTGCAAAAGAAAGTTAACAGATAATTTTTTTGGGATAAAAATCCCAGAACTATTTTTAAAACCTATCAGGAACTATAGAACCCAGCTGCATACGAAGAGAACTACATTTTATTTTTGATCTGCTGGGTAATGCTCTGCTAATTTCACAAGCGTTGCGTGTTGAGTGGCGGAACTTAACGCGAGGCGCTTTGCCTCGAGACCAGAGCGAAAAAACGAAAATATAAATATAAATTAATATTTTATTTCCTCGAGTGGGTACCGACTCCACGACCAGTCGCGTTTACAGCCTGGCCTCATAACGTAAATGTTGTTTGTAGTTTTTTTGTTTATCGCGTTGATAATTCTAAAATATTTATTATTCTATGCTTATATTTAAATAAACTTATGGAGGATAGGGTAATATTTACTGCAACTGGGACATAAACTTGTCAAAAAATATATCCTGCAGAAACATCCTTTAAAAAACCAACCTCGATGAATCTTTGTTTCTCTACAAAAAGTAACAAACTCTCTAGGTGAAGCCAAACTAATTCTATGGTTCTGGTTGAACATTCTTTATGCATAATTACTTGTTAGTGTCAAGATTGATTGCTTAACAAGTCAATGGCCAAGTCCATAGATAAATAAATAGTTTTTTGTTCATCGCGTTGATAATTCTAAAATTTTCATTATTCTATGCTTGTATTTAAATAAACTTATGGAGGATAGGATAATATTTACTGCTATTGGGACATAAACTTGTCAAAAAATATATCCTGTAGAAACATCCTTTAAAAAACCAATCTCGATGAACCTTTGTTTCTCTACAAAAAGTAACAAAATCTCTAGGTGAAGCCAAACTAATTCTATGGTTCTGGTTGAACATTCTTTATGCATAATTACTTGTTAGTATCAAGATTGATTGCTTAACAAGTCAATGGCCGAGTCCATAGATAAATAAATAGTTTTTTTGTTTTTTTTTTTGTTAATTTATGTTATTTTATGTTAATACTAAAACTCTAAGTAATCCCATCCAACTCTACATAAAGGCCACACTGTTTATGAAACTGATACACAAGAAACGTGTCCTATCTACTGTAGACTATGTGAACAAACGTAAAGCGCATTAGTACTTGTTGGGTGTTCAGAGGGAACCTGGGAACCTATTGTAGAGTTTCCCACGTACCCATTAGGACACTTCTGTTCCACATTTATATTACTAGATATTTTGTATCATAAGACTGAAGAAACGAATATTTAAAATATGAATATTAATCGTTCTTATTTTCTTTTACTCTTGGTAATTTATGCATAAGTTTTTTTTTAAATGAAACTATTTTAACCGGATTAATTAATAATAACCGGACGTATATTTGGTATTATACATTATTGGAAACCCGACGTTTCGAACACTTTGCAGTAGTCCGTGGTCACGGGTCTGCGCGATTAATCCAGTTAAAATAGTTTCATTTAAAATATATAATAATAGTGAAAATCAAACAACTTATTATATTTTTTTTATCAACTTCACGCTGTATCCCGCGTGTGGCAGGATAGAGGGAGCCTAGTGGTGAGACACTTCGGTCCCCACTTTCCGCCGAATTCTGGAGACAATACGCATTGAGTGGCGAAACTTAACTCCGTGCTTTACTCGACACCAGAGCGAAAATATTAAATATTATATTTCCTTGAGTGGGCATCAAATCCACAGCCTATCGCGTCTACGACACGTTTGTTCTCCTGTTCCACGACTGACCACCATAAAATAAAATATATTGCGGTTACAATTGGGTTCAATCTTTTATTCAATATTTGTATAATTAATTAATTATTTGACAGCTGCATCCTCTCTTTATATGGCATGTGTCAAAACAACCGAGTGATATGATGAAAATGGAGAAAGGTACTTTAATTTTTTGTATTTAAAATTATATCAGCTTCACGCTGTATCCCGCACACAGCAGGGTAGGCAGAGGGAACCTAGTGTTAAGACACTCCGTTCCCCACTTTCTGCCGAATTCTGGAGGCATTGCGTGTTGAGTGGCAGAACTCAACGCCGCGCTTGTCCTCGACACCAGAGCGAAGAAATGGAAATATAAATTTAAGCAAATATTTCATCTCCTCGAGTGGGGATCGATCCCACAACCAATAGGTTTTACAGTCACACTTCGTGCCGCTGCGCTACGACTGGCCTCAAAAAAAATTGTATTGGTATTTAAAATTTTCATTATAAATATAGCGTTAACTACTTAATACGATACAAAATTATAATAACAAAATATTTTTTTTCTTTTAGCTGTACTCGTAGAGTAGGAAGATTACAACTAGTGATAAGACACTCAGTTTCTCATGTTTTGCTCAATTCAACGCCGCGATTTCTCGTCTTACCAGAACGGGCAAAATAGTAATAATTTATTCCCCGAGTGAGAATCGATGAATCTCCACTTCCACACACTTCCGACCCTAACTATTATATAAGAAAACGTTAGATACGTTTTCTTATATAATAGTTTCTTCTCTATAATAAGACTAACATTCTATTCTGGGGTAGAATCATAATATTCTAGCTGAGCTATAAGAAATAATAAAATGCTGCCTTAACAAAAGTTGTTGAACATCACGAACAGTAAATGGAAATTTACTTATAAAAAATAAAATTGGTAAACACTATCGAACTATAAGCTCGATGGTCGTGGGTTCTATGATCACTCGGCGGCGGCGGCAATATTTTTATTTTTTCTTTATTGTTAAATAAAAATGTGGCGTAGAGTTCCACCAAATACACTTTGGGCGGCCGAAAGCCTAGGTTTGAGTCTCCCGGGGTTCCTTTTCCTGCCGTCCACATCCTCGTCGCTACATAGTGATTGCACTTTCTCAGGGACAGAAAGAACCCTCTTCCCTACCCAACCGCTGTCGTTGTAAGAGCCAATAGGTGTAACATCATTAACCTGAATAACGAAAAATAAAGACAAAAAACTCTTTTCGCGTGATGTAATGTGGAACTAAAAAAAAATAAAGAGCAGCGGAATTTGAATCAGCAACTATAGCCTAATCAATACATTCAATTCTTTATTTCTATTTTTTTTAATTCTTATTTTGCGAAATTAATCGCCATTTTTAATTTCGATTATAAAAAAGACGTGGAACGTGAAGATATCATAACAAGTTTAATTAATCTTAAGCAAGTTTGAGTTGTGATTAATGGATGAGTTCTATAGGACTTAGCTGTTATAAGAATCCTTTGTGACTGGGTAAATATTAATTAAGAAAATTTTTCTTTTTACATTTAGCGGTGTGAGCAGAGAAATTATAGTGATTATCCAATCACTATAATTTCTCTGTTTTCACTCCTTTTTTATGTCAAATGCGGTTTAAGCCTCGCTTGAATTTATATATTATATTTTTGTGTATAAATATGGATTATTCCATATGGCAAAAGCGGGGGCAAAAGCGTGTGATTATAAACGCCACAGTTATGTGTTCGATTTCCAACTAAATTCCAATTGAATTCCACAAGTTCCAACTTGTGGAATTTAAATATTTTATAGTTTAATTTTGCTCGGTAACGAGGGAAAGCGCGTCGTTTAGTTCCCCGACTCAACACGCAATGCTTAGACAATTCGGCGGAAAGCGAAGAACGAGATTGTCTTAACACTAGATTTCAAGGTTCCTTTATAATATACGTTATAAAAAAACTTTTTTTTAAGGCGTAAGTCAGCGTCTGATTGCGAACGCGATGTTTTTTGGTTCGGTTCGGCAGAGGGAACCTGTTACGACGCTGTGTTCCCATTAACATACTACCTCACTTTATGCCACATTCTCGAGACATTGTGTGTTGAGTGGCGAAAGAGAGCCAGCAAGTAGAAATATTAAATATTTCATTCACCCGAATAGAAATCGACCCGCAACTGTCGTGTTTACAGCTCCGCGCTTGTATCTATGCACTAAGTAAAAAAAAAAATAAATCAGCTTCACGCTGTATCCCGCACACAGCAGGGTAGGCAGAGGGAACCTAGTGTTAAGACACGCCGTTCCCCACTTTCTGCCGATTTCTGGAGGCATTGCGTGTTGAGTGGCNCACACCTCGTGCCACTGCGCCACCACTGGCCTCATGGCCACCACCAGTGGGGCTCAAAAACAAACAAAAACTCATATAATTTGATATAAACTTATGTAGAGATGAAAAATTAGCAAAGTATATTTCAGAGTAAAAAAAACTTTTTAACAACACTCACACAACACTCACTAAGCCGCTTAACTTCGTTTCACATTTGCCTTCAAAATAAATCTTAGTAGAATTATGCGATACTTTTTTAATATTATAATGTTTATCAGATTTTCAATTCAGAGTCACACTACTTATGTACGTCCTTCGTCCTTTCTTCATATTATTATATTTGATACTTATTTAGAAAACGTATAAAAACTTTTGAACGTACGTTCTGTACGTTCTCATCATAACAGCCGTTTATGTCGCAAATTTTTGAAACTTGCAAGAGTATTAAAATCTACAATCTACAGAATCTTGGACAATGAAGAAGAAGAGAAATTTGGTACGAAGCAACGTCTTTTAGTACAATAAAAGAATAATTGCGAAAAGTAAAATTTTATAGGTATTGCATAGAAAAAAATCATTACATATTTATATTTGTAGTTTATTGCAAACAAAATGAGTACATTTGGCCGCATACTTAAGTTTCTCAACTTAAGTAAGTTGTACTTTCTTTTCCCAGTTGAAGAACAATCCTGAAATTGGTACGGAATACGAAAGGTGCGCGAGTCCGACTCGCACTTAACCGGTTTTTTTTAATATTTGTTATTAGGGTACTTACCACAGTACTACCTTATCCACGATGTTTTTAATTTCACATTGCTATGAAACAGTCTCCCCTACAAATGTTTTTTTAATATAAGAGATAAAGATAAGACAAATATCATAGTAAAAAATGACTCCCTCGTGGTGCAGCGGCACGTTGTCGTTGTGATTCGATTCCCGCTTGGAGAATTGAAATATTTAATATATTACTATCCTCGCTTCGATACAGATTAAAAAAAAGTAACGTTGAGTTCCGCCGCTCTATACGCAATGCATCTAGAATTCACTGAAACATGAGAACTAATTTAATGGAAACGGAGTGCCTTAACACTAGGTTCCCAGATTCCCTTTGCCTATTCTCCTATGTGCGGAATAAACCGTGAAGATAAAAAAAACACCTCCTCTTTTCTACCTCATACAGTATTACATAAAGGCAAACTAGTGTTAAGACACTCCGTTCTCCATTTTTTTTCCTACACGTTTAACTTACAAGTAACTATAGCCCTTTTTATGTATATATTTAGGCCTGAAGTTTGTCTCCTTAATATTTAGGGTGGAATGACATATTTATGTGCTCATAAATCAGACATTCTTAGCGCTTCTCATTTTGTTTTGATGCATTCTTTCTAGGACACCATTTACGTTTTCTTTTCTCTTTTTTCATTATTAAGAAAAATAACGCCGTTCGTAGCGCAGGGGTACAAGTGTGTGATTGTAAGCGAGAGTAATTGTGGGTTCGATCCCCATTCGAGGAAAATTAAATATTTATTTAAAATATTATTTTCATTTCTTCGCTCGGGTGTCGAGGCAAAGTGCGGCGTTTAGTTCCGCTATTCAACACGTAATGCCTCCAGAATTCGGCAGATATGAGGGAATGGAGTGTCTTAACACTAAGTTCCCTCTGCCTATCCTGTTGTGTGTTGGGTTGGTTGGGTTACAGGGTGATGCTGAAATTAAGAAAAAATAAGGACAGCTGTACAAAGCGATTGTTCGGTAACTTAAAGCAATTTACAATGGTGGAAGAATTAAGCTATTCTTACTTTTTCCTGATTGCTAAAAAAGGGTTATGTTTTTCACGCGTATCTTGTATGTATGTATGTACGTAATATTTTTTAAAACATATCTCTAGAACCGCTGAACTTTTGCCGCTGCATAATTGAAGAATCGTTGTATTAGTAGCCCCAGTGTTCTTAGATAGGTGACATTAACAAAAACAATCATAGCGACTGTGGGACGCCATTGGACTTAGTAAATAAAAAAATCGTTTATAATACCACAATATGGATATCAAATTCAAGAGCTCAATACGAGGATTTCAAAAAGGTATATCATGACTATCATTACCATAATGAATCCTAACAAAAAAGTGAAAAATAAAAAAAATATTTATAAAAATAAAAAACCCCGACTGCATAAAAATAAAAAGAAAATAAACAATAGCAAATTTATTTAGAAAACGTATAAAAGTTTGAACGTGACGGGACTCGAACCCGCGCCTCCTGGAAACCGACCAGGCGCTCTGACCACTAAGCCATACGTTCGCATCAAGCTGCGTCGAAACTTTTATACGTTTGTTACAACTTATTTATGTTGTTAGCATCTCTGTAGGGAGATTTTTACAAATTTCCGCTACCGCTATATTTCGTAAAAATTATCGTAGCGTAGTAAAGATTTGAACCCGCGCCTCGTGGAAACCGAAGCGCTCTGACCGCTAGACCTTACGCTCTCATCAAGCTACGTCGATATTCTTATACGCTTGTTATAACTTCTGTTGTTAGCATTAATAATTATATTTATGTTGTTGGGATCTCTAAAGGGACATTTTTACAGGATTAATTACTAAGATTTATCATTTGGCAGGAGAGAATACTATTTAAAAATATTTCTTTAACAATTTTAAAATGTTATTCCACAATTAAGGAATAAAAATACTTCTTATAAAAAGAACCTTTCTTTAAACCATTCATTTCAGTATATAAATATCTTCTATTACATCAGTCATTTTAGATTTACTTTCATTTGTCAGAGCATGTTAATGTACCTATAAGTTTTGTGTTTCACGTATTTCTTACAATAAACTTTGTACATTTAATAATAAATATGCTCATTGAGGAACGTAGTGCTTTAACACTAAGTTCCGTCTGCCTACCTTGCTGTGTGTGGGATACAGCGTGAAGCTGATTTTGATTTATTTATTTATTTATTTATTTATATAAGGTCCACCAACAGAATATACACAATACATGAAAAAAATGCACAAGTTAAATAAAAAAAAATACATTGCAAAGTGTTATTCCCCTTACAGGTAGACACAACATGCACCATACAACTATACTTGTTATTTACATTTTAGTTATTAACTTTAATAATTTTAAATAAAACTATTTTAACCGGATTAATCGCGTATATTTTGTATTTTTATACATTTTTGGAAACCCGACGTTTCGAACACTTTGCAGTAGTCCGTGGTCACGGGTAGACTGAGGTGGCATTCGTCTGTCAGTTGACATAATTATTATATCAAACTACCGCCAACGATTTCTTAATTGCCTCGCGTACTGCCCTGGATTCCTGCAGAATGAGCTGAT
>JAAIXJ010000580.1:0-70148 GCA_013403705.1 Heliconius hermathena
AGTCACACCTCGTGCCGCTGCGCCACGACCGGCCTCTACGATAAATATAAATGTATGTAAAGTGAAAATATAATGGTGGATTGCGTTGATTTAACCCCTTTCGTCGCACAGTCGGGTAAAAAGACAGTACACGCAATAACACAATAATTCAACGTTAGTTGTTTATGTTTCTACAGAAATAACTGTACGCCGTTGTGATTCAATAGACGTTTACTTAGAATAATAATAAAATACAGAATGGTCCAATTAATGTTAACCTACTTACGGTATCTTTACTTGGAACTAGTAAGAAGTAAGGTGTAACAAACTAANTATATATATATATGTTTTAAGTTTTATTTGATTTTAAGCTTTTTTTTAAATAGTTTAGCTTAGCTTGCGTTAAATTAGAAATCAACGAAACCAAAAGATATGTATCGCCGCGATCAAAACCAATACCAGTTCTGCTCGTGGAAGTAAAATAATGATGTTTTTCAAGAAGTCAGAACTTATAGTACAAATAAAAAAAAATACTGGAAATGAAATTTTATAAGAATATTATAGAAAAAAACGATTAAAACTTGTATTGGTAATTCATTTCATATAAAATATTTAAGTATTAGTTGACTTACAATCATTAAATTGGTACGGAACCCTGCTTTTTTAAATTTAATAACATCCCACAGAATATAAAATAACCTCTAAAAGTCGTGGCCAGTCGTAGCGCAGTGGTACAAAGTGTGACTGTAAAACCGATTGGTTGATCACTCGAGGAGATGAAATATTTACTTAAATTTATATTTCATATATGAGTATTTTATCACAATTGAATTAGCGGTTTGGCCATGATTGTGTAAAAGACAGACAGGCAGAGTTACTTTGGAATTTATAATATAGGTAAAGATATATTAAATTTCATAAAAAAAACAAGGACTTATTTGAAAAATAATCTGGTAGACTAATTCGGGGGATGCTAATTGAATGAAAGTCAAACGTAACCCCAAATCCTTATTTGAAACGACATCCATAGCTGTAAGGATTAGCGGTAAAAGGGCTCCGCACGATAGCAAATATCTATTTTCTAATTATTACTATATTTATATAAATTTATATTTAGAGATGGAACCCACAACGAGTGTCCTTTTGTATTGATATTTTCTTAGCTTCACACTGTATCTTGCATATATATAGCAGGTATAGGGAACCTGTAATAGTTTTGTCGTTACACGGTAATTATATTTATTATATTTACTTTCATTGGTGTTTCGCTCAGATAAAAGAAACTACACTCTTCAAGACTCACAATTAGTTGTGTACCTGTGATAGTAGTTCGCCGTACAGTATGGTTGACGGGTCGTGGCGTCGTAAAGGTAGCTGTAGTTGGCTGCGTCGATTTAATTTTGTTTTTCTTAGTTTTAAATATTTACTTCCCCAATGAAACAGTGCACAAACATTCAGAAAGCATAACTTCAGAGCGGCCATGACTCGACGACCGGACTGTATATTTGATGAATTTTTGCTCTGATGACATTAAATCCGGCCGTCCCATCGAGAATGGGCTTAATGAAATCCCTCATAGACCCCTAACATGCAGTGGGAGGATTGCATTACGCATATTACCTCGCCCTTATTCCGGTTTTAGTTATGCATTTTTTTTTTATATTGGAACTCAACGCTGTGTTTTGTCTGATGGAGAAACGAAAATATTTTTTTACGTAGCAATTTTATTGTCATGTTCACGATTTTATTTCGCATATATAAGTGGTAGAGTTAGTCTTAAGACACTCCACTCTACGCTTTCGAGATTGGAGAGTACTACTTTGAGTGGAGAATTTTAATGTCACAATTATTCTTACCAGAGCAAATAAACAAAAATAGGAATTGATCCCACAACCTTCATGCTTACAGTCCGATATAGCCCCACTGCGCTACAATGCCTAAAAGATAAAGAAAAAGAACAGTACAAAAAACATACAAAATAATGAATTTTAAATTAAAACAGAAACAATAAAATATTAAGCTTATATCAAAAAAAGTTGTTAAACTTCACAATATTATTACTAGAAAACTCATTTTTGACGATCTATTAGCAAGAGAGCCGAGGGCGAAGTACTTCATTGTTGGAAATTACTAAATTGTTCGAAAAAACATTCTTAAACATAAAACTTTTTTATGTAACTAATAGATAATTTCATATTTTTTTTAACTTTACGTTGTGTCCCACATAGCAGGGCAAAGGGAACCTAGTGATAAGACACTCCGAGCAGTAGTCTAAGGATATTCAACCCTTTTTCTTGTCAGTCAATATTTATTGTATTTAAAATAAGACGTTAGCTTTGTCAAACGCTTTAATGTCAAGATTTTTATATATATTAGGTGACTGAATAAGTTCTCGCTGTTTTTTGAAAAATGGCGTTGCGGCACTCTGTGCATGGAATTTCGTACGGTAATGAATCACCAAAGTAGTAATATATGTAACCTCAAATTATAGTAGAATAGTGTTTACTACAGTGTCAACTACATATTTACACCGACAAAATTTGAAGACAAAGAATTGGAGGCATTGCTTGAAGAAGATCCATGTCAGACGTTAGTAGAGCTCGGGAAAACGTTACAAGTAGATGCGTCAACAGTTTCAAAACGTTTAAAAGCGTTAGGAATGATCCAAAAGCAAGGGCATTGGGTGCCGTATGAGTTGAAGCCGAGAGACGTAGAACGACGTTTTCTCATGTGTGAATTGTTGCTTCAACGGCAAAAGAGAAAAGGTTTTCTGCACCGTATCGTCACTGGGGATGAAAAGTGGATTCACTACGACAATCCAAAGCGAAAAAAATCGTGGGGCATGCCGGGTCACGCATCAACATCGTCGCCAAAACCAAATATCCATGGTTCTAAGCTTCTTCTCTGCATTTGGTGGGATCAGCAGGGCGTAATTTATTATGAGCTGCTTAAACCTAATGAAACTATCACGGGAGCTCGCTATCGACTTCAGTTGATGCGTTTGAGTCGCGCTCTGAAAGAAAAGCGGCCACTATACGAGCAGAGACACGACAAAGTGATTTTATTACATGATAATGCTCGGCCACATGTGGCAAAACCAGTCAAAACTTACCTGGAAACACTTCAATGGGAAGTTCTACCCCACCCGCCGTATTCACCGGACATAGCCCCCTCCGATTACCACTTGTTTCGGTCGATGGCGCACGGTTTAAGCGAGCAGCGCTTCCATTCTTTTGAAGAAGCCGAAAAATGGCTTGATTCCTAGATTGCCTAGAAAGATGAGTCGTTTTTCCGACGGGGGATTCAATTGCTACCAGAGAGATGGGAGAAAGTGGTCTCTAATTATGGACAATGCTTTGAATGTACCCGAATGTACCTGCGGTCAGAGTTACCTCGGAGGCTCAGGACGTGTCATTTGTCGCATATGCTATGCTTTAACCATAAGAAAAGATAAAATAAAATTCAATAATCATAATACTTAACGTGAGAGACATTGAACCGCTTATTAAAACTAATTAACGCGAGTTAGTCTATTATTTATTCTTCTCTTCTCTCTCTCTCTCTCTCTCTCTCTCTCTCTCTCTCTCTCTTATCTTCTCATGAACGGCCTTAAGGCATCCAAGAAGATCTGTGCTACATTTGCCTTGAATTCATTTTGAGAAGCATTTCGAGGTCAAATATTTCGGGTTATTTATACAATACTGTATTTAGTGGTTAGTAAATATTTTAAATGTGAATAGTCGTCACCCGCCATTTTGTTGGTGTGGATTTCAAGTAGTAAAATGGGAAAACACATTTTTCCCCGTTCACGTAGGCATTTCGAGACTTCTTCTCTTAGTGCTCCCTTATATTCCCTAACCGGTGTGATAAAAAGGTATGTAGGAGGCACCACACACCTTCATCTATTACAAAATTCTGAATTTACATCTCAAAAGCGTATTTTTTTTATTTAATTTATTAACGAAATGTTCGTTTTGTTTGCCGTCGTGGCGCACAGGGAGGCTGGCTGAGGCTAGACTGTAAAAGGATTCGATTCCCACTCAGCGTGTATGACGAGCTATAATATACGTATTTTAAATTTTAGTCTCAAACATTCGGCGGCGCGTGGTAGAGTCTTGACACTATATTCTCTCTGCCTAGTCTGCTATTCGGTAAAAATTGTGAAGCTGCATAAAAATTCGTTTCCAGATCGTCAATTCTATCACAAATGGGCTCTCCTGACGGACCCGGACGACGTCACCGGCGGAGCGAAGGGCTACCTCAAATGCGACATCAGCGTTATTGGCAAAGGCGACACTGTCAAAATACCGCAGAAAAGCGAAAAAGATGAAGATGACATCGAGGCGTAAGTTTATATAGATTGTATATAAATTTTTAATTCATTTAATTTATTAAATCATTTTTTCGTTGAACCTTTATCAGAATTACTATTTCTGTATATTTACAATTATATGCTTCATATTTTTTTTTGTAATTGCTTTAGACGGATGAAGGCAGTAATATCAAGCTTTACTGTAATTAACCTTAACTTACCTATGCCCATATATTTTGAGGTTAAATCTTGGGACTTATAATATATTTATAACCTATATTAAATATATTATTTGCTGTAACCAATCACTTATTAATTATAACATTTTTTTTTATTCTAGACTCCTCACTTTAACGTATAGACCATATATTGAAAGCACCCCTAAGCCTGAAACAGCGGCAAGTCCTACAAAAACAAAGAAAAATCCCAAAAAAAGATTCTTCTTTTCTTTAAGTAAATTGTAATATATATACATTACACATACATACTATAAATGTTATAGTTAATCAAAATGTTGCTAAAAATCCTCAATCGAGGTACACTTAACATACTAGAGCAGAAACCCTTGAAAGCAGAGTCGTTTGAAGTTAGCGAAAATAAATACACAAAACCGGTGTACCTATATTTTTGAACGAAATTTACTCAAAGTATACTACTCAAATATTCCATAATGCAAGGTCGAGACCCTTGCTTTTATAATGTGAATTCCGTTTCAGACCTTTTTAATTATTTTCTTTAACATTATTCATATGATATCTAAGTTTGTAACAATTTTAACTAATTAGAATATGCATAGATAACACAAAGCTATTTTAAACTGCGACCTCTCTCTCTCTCTCTCTTCTTTTTGAGCGAGTTATTATTATTTTTCTAATGTTTAAGTTATTAATGTCACATAATATTAATAAAACAAAGTATAGTTTTAGTTGAAAAAATAATAAAATAATTGTATTTGCTAAATTAAAATCAAATATCAGAAAATCCAGAGGTGGGTTGAGTCGAGCAGGTTAAAAATAAATTAAAACATAAAAAGAATTATTAAAAACGCGCTTATAGAACCAGTCATTTTTGAAGCCTTGAAATTGTAGTTTTATTTAAAGCTATATTAATCTTAGAATTTATTATTTATTTATACTAAAATATAGGTATATCAGCTCTTGGCCTCGGGTTTGACGAAATCATGTTTTACTCGAAAAAATAATAATGTTTTACTTCCTTGAAAAATTGTTTGGTTTATACTTTGAGATATACATTTGCGTAAAGCTTTGAGCAAAGTTCTATAGAATTTTTGCTAACTTCAAAAATTTTTCAAATATGAACCCACAACTTATCTACATATAACGTTTGTCGATGTATGAAAAGTGAAACATATATGGACTAGACTTACCCTTTATGTAGTGATTATAAATGTATACTTAACATTTTATTTGTATGATGTTTATAGACTATATATACTAGGTTCCCAGGTTCCCTCTGCCTATCCTGCTATATGGGGGATAAAGCGTGAGTCTACCAAAAAAATATATCAATACATAAATTAACATACAACAATGTTCGATATTTACAAAAAATACAAAAAAAAAACACAAATATATAAATGTACTAGAATAGACAATGAATGTGTATTTTATTCCTTAGAAAAAATATTTAAAAAATATTATTTAAAAAGTGTAAACTTATCAATCAGCTCGTATTATAACATAATTATTTAAAAAACAGCTTTTACTATATAATCACGCTAATATAATTAAGCACTCATAAAAAATATGTTTAGTATACATTCAACATATATCATTATACATATAGAAATCATTATATCATTATATTATACTTATAAGAATATATTCATTAAAGTGATAGTTGCATCTATTTAATTAATCTATATTTAACTTTTTTTCTCATGCTACGTCTTAGGTAAGCTTTCTTTGAACATTTTTACATTTTAAACTTCTTTTTTTCTTTTTATATGAAATTTCAATGCATGTTATAATATATTGAAGCCTCCGTGGCACAGCATCTGACGGTAAGCGCATCTTTTGTAGATTCGACTCCCTCTATGGGTAATGAATTTTCATTTCTTCGCTGCGGCAACAAGATAAAGTGCTGCGTTGAGTTCCGCAGTTTAGCTCGAAATATTTTGAATATTGGACGGTGTATTGGAAACGGAGTGTTTTAGCACTAAATTCCTTCTGCCTATCCTTACACGAGGGATACAAAAAAATATAACTTATAATTTACCACAACTCTCTTTTGTACAGCAAATGTTATTCACTATTTCTAATATAACCGATATGTGTTTTTCAACATCCATTATGTTCTTATCTCCATGTTGACGTATCTATGTAATTCTTAACGAAATAAATAAATAAAGAAAATTCATCCTCTTTTTTTCCTCGTTCATTTTAATTTTATTTAAACAGCACCTTTATTAAATCTATTATGGCAGCACTCAGAGATATCAGTTAGTGACAAATTATGTTATATCATATATTGTTTTGACTGGTATATCGATGGCTCCTAAGTATAAGGGCCAAAGTGCGAAATTACAACTTTACAGGAGAGGCTTCCAAAGTTTAAATTTGCTATAATTTTATGTTGGTACATCCGAAGAAAACGAAACTTTGCTTATCAGCTAAGACAACTATCCTCTTTATATATACCGTAGTATTTTATTTATATTTATCCTAGTTTTGTTTTTACTGCACAATGGCCCTTATACGTTAGTTTTTGTTATNACAGCGCAACCATTGCTTTGTTTAGCGTATAAGTATCAAACTGGCTGATTGGACCCAAACATAAACAAATGTGTAGAAATTCCCCGCGTAGAAGTCTCAAATGACTATTTGGCCCTTGTACGTTTAACTGAGTGCTACATAGGCCGTTATATTCTACCAAAAAGTCCTGTTTCTATGCAGAAATTTCTATTTTTTAATAGCTGACCTGATAAATTATATCGATAGAATGCGTTTGGCATCAAAAAGTGAAAATTGCCAAATTGTTAGTTTGGCCCATATACATAGGACCCATCGATATTGTTAGTTAAATATTACTTAATTGACTTTTTATATCTCTTATAAATTTAAAGGCGTTGCCTTGGACTATTATTAATTCCGTATTATTTAAATTCATTTTTTTTTGTAAATATTGACTTTTGCAAGTATTTTAAACATAAAACTACCATGAGGCTATTATAAAATATATATTTTTAAAACCTTATATAATTTACAAGTTCGTTTAAATTCGAGTCAATATAAAAAGAAAGTAGTAAAGAAACCCATGTTACTTTTAATATATTGAATACATCTAAATCAGCTTAGTCATTAAAAGCATGTTAAAATAGCACCAGTCAGTAGTACTAGTAAAAGTCCCTGTAACACCTTAACATTAAATCAATCATTTGTTATTATTTTCTTCGATAAAATATTACATTAACACATTATAATTTTACGATGTATTTATTAGTAGAAAAAGAGAAGCTAGTGTGAAGACACTCCGTTTCCCACTTTCCATTTTTAGAAATGTGCAACAATTAAGAAATAACAATCGTTAACTGAAATGGATTGAAATATTTCTTAAATTGTGTCACAACACAAACGACAGTTTATATTATAGGTAACAAGATAAAACGCAGCATTAAATACCGCCATTTACCACGCAGACTCAGTTATTAGCCAGTACGTGGGGAACGGAATGTCTTAACACTAAGTTTCTTCTGCCTACAAAAACTGTGTGAAACTAAAATTAAAATGGTCAAATTGCATTCAAAATCTTTCAGGAATTTGCTTCTACCGGACGGAGTTAATATTGAGCGACAACGCGCCCGCTTCGTAGTCAGGATTTACAAGGCAGACGGTTTGCCCAAAATGAACTATAACATCGTGGCGCAAATGAAAAGGGCCCTCGGAGGTGATTTGCGCGATCTAGTGGACCCTTTTGTCCAAGTGTCCTACGCTGGCATGTCTGTAAGTACATTTATAAACTTGTCTAAATAATTACGCAATTCTAGTGTAGTACTGAGGCCAGTCGTGGCGCAGGGGCACAAAGTGTAACTGTAAAACCGACTGGTTGTAGGTTCGATATGAGATGAATGCAGTGATCATAAAACAAAAAACTTTACTACAATTTTTTTGTGAACAAGAAGTATAGTATATATAGATATATATATTCTATACTGTTAGGTCCATATACATAAAATTGCCAAGCATGTGTACTGGTATTAACACCAAAATATTTTTATGTAACAGGAAATAAAGCGTATTTAACTATATAAATCCTTTTAGATTTAAATTTTATTAAAAAAAAATGATTTTAGGTAAAAAAATATTTTGTATTTTAGGCTAAAATAAATCTAATTTTAGGCATGTACATCCGTCAAGAAAAACTGCTACAACCCCGTGTGGAACGAACAGATCGTGTTCAACGAGATGTTCCCGCCGCTCTGCCAGCGCATCAAGATACAGCTACGTAACAACGTGACGATGCACCCTAATATCATTGGGACGCATTTTATTGATCTCAAATCTATATCTCATGATGGAGAAAAAGGTACTAATTATATTTATTATTTATTTTGATTTCAAATTCTAGATTGTTTTATAAGACTTTTGTTTCTTTTTTGTAATTTGTAAAAATTTAAAATTCAAGGCATTCCATACGCAATGTATTGAAAATTCGGCGAAAATTTTTGGACGAAGTGTCTTAACGCGGGAAGACACGGGAAAACGTGACAATCATTTATTTTTCTCTACATTTTCAGCGGGCTTTCTCCCTACTTTTGGGCCAGCTTATGTATACCTTTATGGGTCCACTCGTGACTTCAGCCTGTTGGATCATCAAGCCGATCTCAACATGGGAATGGGGGAAGGGGTGGCTTATCGGGCAAGGTATATATATTTTTTAAAGTATGTAAGAAATCATCTGCAATTAATTCAAGTGCATTATTTAAATTGTATTTGGTTATATTTCAGAGTCCTCATATCTATTCGGACGGAAATTTTGGACACCATTGAATATCCTACTTCAGAAGTTGAAGTGGAACCAATTGTTCCACTCATTGATAATTCCTTTGAAAAGAATGAAGAATTCTTTTTGTTTGCTAACATCTTTGACGTTAATTTGATTGATAAAAAAATTACGGATAAAACATTGCAGTTTGAACTCAGCATTGGGAATGCTGGCAACTCAATAGATGGTAACAACGAGTCTCTCAAGAGACCCCTTGACTTGGGTACTGCCGGTCATGGTATGACTATTATTTTACCTTACTATAGAAAATCCGGTTTTTTGACTTAAATGCTATATGTTTTAGCTGTTTACTGCCAATAAAATATTATATATATTTCAATGTGATTATATATATTATATTTATTGTACATATATTTTTAGAAGACATTGTTGCTTCAGGATACTGGCAAAGTCTGACATTCCCGATCAAGGCGGTGGCGTGTAATAGAGCCCAACAGTATTATTACCTGCCGTACTGGGACACCAAGCAGTGCATGCACATCCGCAGCATCTGGCCAGATCACCGACGCCGTTTGTATAATTCAAACTTAATAGCTGCCATTGTCGATCAATTTGTAAGTAATACATAAATATTTAAAAAAATATATATATAAAAGGAAATGATAAATTTTATTTAAAACAAGTCACTAGCAATAGGATTTAACTTTTTATAAAATTGGGAGGTTTTTTACAGCTTTACGGTTTATCCCGCATATAGCAGGGTTGGTAGAGGAAATGTAGTGTTAAGACAGTCCGTTACCCATGCATCGCCCAATTTTCGAGACATTACAGGTTAAGTGGCGGAATATAACGCCGCGCTTTAGTTACCAGAGCCAAGAAATGCAAATAATTCATTCCTCCGTGTTGTAATTAAACCCACAGCCGTCGTATAATATAGGGTCAGATGTATGCCCATATGTTCTTAAATATCTAAAAATAGATACACTTTATTAATTTGTATCCGATTTTAATATATTTTTAGGAGGAAGGCCTACTTGATGTGCAAAACGCACTTGAAATAGACGGAGGTCCGGACGGCACCTGCGTCGCGGGTTTAAAATCTGTGTTAGAAGCAGTCAGCGCTTCCTGTGCTAAATACGTGAAGCACATGGCCAATGCACCGCCGATTGGAAACACTAAATTAGACAGGGAGAGACAAAAACTTTGCAACTTCGAGATAGTAAGTTCTATCAACATCTACACAACTCTATAATTTAATGTTCTAAAGCGGAAAGTTTGTTTGGTTGAACGCGCTAATCTCACAAACTATTGGTTTAAATTGAAACAATATTTATGGGTATTAATAGAATATTGTGAGGAGTCTATTTATGGAGGGAGGCTATGGGCATGTTAATCATTTCTTTACTTTGAGCATTTAGAGGCCGTCATGGTGCAGGGGCATGAGCGTGCGACTGTAAACACAACAGTTGTGGGTTCGATTCCCACTCGGGGGAATAAAATATTTAATATTTTAATTTTGGGTGGTAACTGGGTTCAAGGTGAAATGTGACATTGAGTTCCGCCACTCAACACGCAGTGCCTACAGATTCGATGGAAAGTGGGGTACGGAAGTGTCTTAATGGTAATGCAGTATTTTAACACTAGGTTACCAGGTTCCCTCTGCCTACCCAGATATGTGTGAGGTACAGCGCAAGGCTAGAAAAAATATCATATTAATTCTCAATATAAATCTTACTTGTCTTACAGAACCAACTGAGCATACTTACGAGAACTTTAAAGGCGCTAGTCACTAAGCACTCGTTGAAGGACCGTCTAAAAACCGCCTTCACTTACCTCTCCAGGCTGAAGCACATTTGTGAGGATGTAGGTATCACATATGGTTATTAAAGTTTGAATTTGAATCTGAAACTGAATCTGAACCTGAATTTGAATTTGAATTTCAACATTTTAACATTTCAGCCACAACCCGCCATGCCTGATATATTTCTATGGATGGTGAGCAACGGCAAGCGCTTGGCGTACTACAGGTTTCCTGCGAGAGATCTGATTTTCTCTGAATGTCCGGAAGAGGCTGGCAGATTGTGCGCAAAAATGCAGAGTATCATCTTAAAGGTAGATGGAACTGTTTCTCCTCTATGCACCACTGACTCCCGACCACAGCAGGATAGGCAGGAGAAACCTAGTGGAACCACGCTCTGCCTCGAGCCAGAACGAAAAAATAGAAATGTTTAATATTTCAATTCCTCGAGTGGAAATCGAACCCACAACTTATCGTGTCGCTTGTGCCACTGCACCATGATGGCTTCGTGACACAACTGACAACTAATAAATAATAATCTATACTTATAATAAAATCGTAACGGATCGGTGTCTGTACATGGAAGATATATAAAAAAAAATGTTTTTGGAGACCTTTATTTGTGTAATAGAACCCAAAGCATTTTTTTTTATTTTTGTCTGTTTGTCTGTGCGTTTCTTCACGCTAATCTCAGAATTCACTTAACCGATTTAAATGCAGTTTTCACTATTAGATTCTGGCATGCTTCCCTTAATCTCTATATATAATAAGACAGTAAAAATATTTTGTCTGTACATTTAGTAATTTTGACTGAAATGGATAGAGGGACACTTAAAAAGAATAATAGAAAGCAAAAATATATTTTTTGAATTTCTTGTCTGTCTGTCTGTCTGTCGATATATTTATGTCCGCATTTTTCTCTGAAAGTACTGAACCGATTTACTTAAAAGTTTCACCAATTGCTTTGTTTTAACTCAACTTAACTACTAAAGTTTAGTTCATCAAAATCGGTTCATTAAAAAAAAAGTTATCGTCATTTGAAAGAAGTCGTAATTAATTCAACACAGAGATAAAGAACGATCTTGAAAGAAATATCAAGTAAATACAAAGATTTTTTGGTTGGTTCGTTCATATAATATATGTAACTAATTTAAAAACTGTACAGGAGTTAATATGCAATTATTACAGTTATTTTACAAAGAATATTATGAATCCTTCAAATCAATAATTTAACATTTAAGGCTGTTTCTGAATGAGTAAATTAAATTATTCACTGACATCAGCACATTTAACAGAGTATATTATATAGGTAAAAAGAACATAAAGTTACAAAAATATATACGTGTAATAACTAATTAGCTTTATGTATATTTTATAAATATCAAATATCAACAATGGTCGTATTTTTTATTTAAAACAATCAAAAATTCTTTGACGATAATGTCGTAAAAAAATCATATTAGAAGTCATTATAGTTGTCAATTAATTCTGCTTATTAAATCAATAGTCATGTATTTTAAGCGGGCGAAGCCGTGGGCGAGCCGCTAGTATAATATATAGGGTTTGTTTTATAACAATCGGTTTCTAAATAAATCAGTTATATCAATTTAAAGTACTTAGTATGACAAATTTGTTAATTGCTATAATAGTTATTTTATACAACCTTTTTACTGAATTGGCTGAAACTTTAGCTTTCAATTTTGTATGATGATAATAATAAAAAAACTCGATGTAGTGTGATAATAAAAAACGGCGCTAGTCGTGCACGTGTACTTACCGTCTACCTAAATAACGTATAGTTAAATATTTTTCTTAAACTATATTTTTTTTATTTATAATATTTGGTAATAAGTCAAAGAGTGACGTTTAGTTCCGCCATTCAATATGCGATGACAAAAAAATTGGGGAAAGCAGTGTCTTAACAATAGATTCCCCCTACATATTCTGCTATATGCGGGATAATACATTTAACGTAGAGCTTTAAAAAAACTTAAACTACTATTTACTCATATCTATACATCTAAACATAAATAAAATTAAAGGGTCCGTCTGTGATATCAACATAGTGTTTTACACGATACCAACACATAACATTTCTGTCTGTTTGTCTTTCTGTTTATCCGGGTTATCCTCCGGAGCAGCTGAACCGATTATTATGGGACTCACACAAAAATGTAGAGGGAGTTGTGAAACGACATAAAGGCTATTTTGATGCAATAAAAAAGTTCTATCAATTTAAAGTATGTTGTACGACAAAATTACTACTTTCTAAGAGTTATTTTATATAATAACTTTTATATTGAATTGCCCAAATCTTTAGTTTTCAATGTTTTGTTGTTTGATATTGTTTATAAATTATTATTTGTATGATGAAAGCAAAAACTCGAGACTGTGTGATTTTTAAATAGACTAAAATTTAGGATTCTCTAGTGTAAGTTGATAACATCTCAAGCAGCCACGTATTGCTTACAATCTCTTAATAGTAGATAGAGATTTGTGAAGCATTATAAACCCGGAGTTTTTGCAAAATCGGAATTTATGTGGGAAACACTATGTTTGCACTGTGAGTACAGTTTACCTATGTCAGATGTCAAATATCAAATATTTTTTTATTAAATACGACTATTTTTGCAAGCAAAATCAAATCAATTCCCAAAACATTTAAATAACGATTTATTTAATGAATAACAGTATAGATAACCAAACTAAAATAATTAATTGTTATAATTTACTGTATCTTAAAAGGAAAAAAACTGTAATTCTTCCTTATAAATCCTTTTGTTGTCCGTCTGTCATTACCATTTTACTTGAGTATGAATCGAGATATCAATCTGAATTTAATATCAGATATTCAGGTTTACAGTTTCTTGGAGCAAAGAATCAAAACCTATAGTATATTTTCCGTCAGACCTACAGTCATGAAATATAGGACGAAGTAAGATCTTACTAAACAAATTAAGGAAAACATCCGTAACATATCAATAAATAATAACAGATATTTCATAGAAAAAAAAATCATGACATCATTAAATTAAATTTGTACTACATAACTGTATACACTTGTCCGCAAACTTAAGTTTGTTAACTTTATTCGCCATTTCCCATTTATTTTCAACCACTTATTAGACATGTAACAATTTATATCTAATACTCGTATATGTATAATTTTAAGAAATTAGGGTTAGTTTCTTTAAAAGATTATTTTGATTATTTATAGAATATATAGATATATAATAGGATTGATTGTTACTTCTTTATACATAATTACTTTTTAGTTTTCTAAAAAGTATTTTTCTTTCCTAAGTATGGAATAATATTTTAAAGATGTTAAAAATATTTTGCCCCTCCAGTGGCCTGGTAAGAAGGCTACCTCTCCTAGTGGATGGGCAATACCGGCAAAAGCAAGTATCTACTTGTGGCTTGGAGTGGTACAAGACAAGAGACATTACATCAAGGGTCTACCACCAGGCTATGAGGTGACTCAAGAATTGAGATATGCAGAGAAATTAAGAATAAATCCACCTATCACAATATTTTACGGAGAAAAACATGTAAGTATAAAGAATACATTTAGTCAAAATAAGTTGCTAATTTCATATATTCATTTGGACAATGTCATTATGGTTCACGCTACTGATGATGCAATATTTGTCAGAAAAAGGAGAACAAAATCATTTGTCACTAGATGTGTGTGACCAAGTTCATAGAGACACACAACATAGAGACATTGCGTTCCAAATATTCAGGTTTATCGTAAAAAATATTGCACGTATAATAGAGGAACTCAAATACATGTTTCGTCAATGCGAACAAAGAAAAGAAAATAATTTATATGTAACTCATCTATCGAGAGGGGATCTGTGGGAGTCTACAGCTATAGCGTTTACACTCACACCACGATACGAAACCCGCGCAGCAAAATAATTATTTATTTTATTTTTTCAGTCATTCCAAATGCGAGCCTACGTGTATCAGGCAAGGTCGCTGATAGGATCAGATTCATCAGGGCTTTCTGATCCATTTGCGCGAGTAATCATCGGAGACTGCATAGTCTCGACCCAAGTTATTGATGAAACTTTGAGCCCTACTTGGGATGAAATGCTTCTCTTCAGAGATGTTTTACTATACAGTTCTATTGAATGGATCAAGGCTAATACACCAACAATAGTTATTGAAATATTTGATCGAGATAAAGTTGGAAAAGCTGAATTTATAGGACGTACTTTGGCTAGGCCTCATATTAAAACTTTTGAAGACATCTATGCTACTGACAAACTACCGCAACCACCACCATTAGAGTGGTATGAAATTACAAGAGGTGGAGAGAGGGCAGGGGAACTTTTAGCAACGTTTGAATTACTTGAAATACCAAGACAGGATCCCTCGGCTTTACCAGAACTTCCTCCCGTCAAAGAGAGAAACCTTCTTCCTGATGAACCTAATAAAGGACCCGTTTATCCTGTGCCCGTAGGAATACGCCCAACTCTCTCAAAATACAGAGTAGAAGTTTTATTCTGGGGCTTGCGGGATTTAAAACGAGTTCATCTTCTCAGTGTCGATAAGCCAAGGGTTGATATCGAATGTTCCGGCCATATAATTTATTCGTCGGTAATCCAAAATGCAAGGCGGAATCCTAACTTTGCCAATCCAGTAAAATTTGTTGATGTAGAACTCCCTGATCAGGATCTGTATCGCCCACCTTTGACTATTCGTGTAGTTGACTGCCGCAGCTTTGGCAGGATCACTTTAGTGGGCACGCACACAATAAATTCTATCCATAAGTATATTTACACACCTAAGAGCAAGCGTGAACGAGATATAGAAGATAGAAAAAAGTCAATGATTCAACTTGATAACGTTGATTTGCGTGCCAATTGCATTATTCAGGATGATGTTTATACCATTGAAAACGAAAAAGAGAGCTGCCCTCTGTTGATACGTGAGGGACGTTGTACAATGACTTACGGCACTCGCCGACCTGGCATTGCCAAGCAGATGATCAAGAACGACATGAGACGTAAAATCAGCACTGATTCATCTACTGATCACGATGAGAAGAGTAAAGACTGGTGGACTAAGTACTTTGCTTCTATCGAGGCTATGATTGAAGATGAGAAACAAAATAAGAGAAATCGCCAAAGCAGTATCCAGTCGGGATATCCTCAGCCTTCTACGTCCTCAGGTGTGATTATTGAAGAAATTCCACGAGATGAAGTTCATTCCCCTCGATATGAACGTGATCGCAATAAGCGCCGAGCGACGCCCTCGCCAAAGCCCATTATTAGCCCGGTGACTTCAAAGAAGAATCAGATACCGAAATCATCTCTAACCAAGGTACACTTGTACTGTATTTTAAATGCATTTTTAATAATAATTTTAAAAATCAGGCTCTTTTTAAAAAATAAAAACAACATTTTATTTATAAAATGATAGATTAACAACACTTTTTCAAGCTATAGGATAACAATTCTACAATTGATATATTATAGATTACTGTCTGACATAATTTTATATAAGATTATAATCTGACAATTACGTTTTTACGTGATAACATGAGGGTGCCGTGGCGCAAGAGCATATAACTGTAAGCACGACGGCTGTGGGTTTCTTTAACGCTCAGTGAAATGATTTTTTTTTATTTCCTCGCTAGGTTCCCTCTGCTTACCATGCTATATACGGGATACAGCGTTTAGATCTGTATATTAAAAACATATGTTTGCATGTATATTGAAGTGTGTGGGTCTGTGATCACATAAGTGGGTGTGTAAACGTATGTGGTTCGATCTGTAACCAAATATGTGGTTCGGTATGTAATCGTTAGATTACGCACTTAAACAATTATAAAATATTTGCTTAGAAAATAAACGTTTTATAGTTATTCTTTTCACAATCTAACAATCTACAGGCTTTATTAATTATTATATTTGCAAGTTAGTTTACTTCCAGCTAGCACTCGACTATTAGGTTGATATTTGGTTTGGTGCTTAGTGGTTAAAGGAAGCCAAGTCAAATTTACTTCTTAATACTTTATTTTTTTTATTACTATGTTTTAGATATACCCACATGAACTTGAGGCTGTGCCTGAATATGAAGAATTTAAGGAGTGGCTCCACTCCTTCGAGCTGTACCGAGGAAAGAAAACTGGTGATGATGATGATAATCGAATAGTCGGTGCCTTTAAAGTAAGTTCTAACTTCTAAATATCTAAATGCGAGTCAGATAATCTTCAACTGTATTTTTTTTAATTTTTATATTTTATACTAAATATCATTCTTCCTGAAATATTTTTGTTTCTCAATATAACCGCTTATGTTTCAGGGCTGCATTAAGGTATACAAATGGCCTATCCCAAAAGGAGTCAGTGATCATACGCTCATGGGATTCGATCCTAATCATGGCTTTTTTCAAGGCGTCCCTAATAATGATCCAATACACGTTCTCGTCCGCGTTTATGTTATCAAGGCAACTGATCTACATCCTATGGATTTGAATGGCAAAGCTGACCCATATATTGTTTTACACCTTGGCAACAAGCGTATAAGTGACAAGGAGAACTACGTATCCAAGCAACTTAACCCAGTGTTCGGTAAATGCTTTGAAATTGAAGCCACCTTCCCGCAGGATTCTTTACTTACTATTCAAGTATACGATTGGGACCTTCTTGGAGCTGATGATCTAATTGGAGAAACTAGGATTGATCTTGAGAATCGCTTCTACAGCCGCCACCGAGCTACCTGTGGGTTACCTAAGAAATATGAGGAGTAAGTGTTTATGATTGACACTCCTTCTTTATACACATTTTCTTTATTATTCGTTTATAATATAAAAAATACCTATTTTAATTTATCTTCTACAGAGAAGGTTATAACAGATGGAGAGACTCCATGAAACCAACACAGATTCTAGCAAAGTTGTGCAAAGATGGAAAACTTGATCCGCCAGTATATGAATTTGGCCGCGTCAAAGTTGGCCGAACGATCTTCAATATGCCAATGGATGATCCTGAACTTTTCTGTAATACGGACACCATTGAGGAGCAGATGGCTTTGGTAGTACTTCATCGTTGGCAAGAAGTCCCACGTGTGGGCACTCACCTTGTGACAGAGCATATAGAGACTCGTCCACTATATAATCCTAATAAGCCTGGTATGTTTTATCTGATACATTATAATATTTTACAATTACTTTCCATATTTTTGTCCGATGTACCTGTAGGAAAACTTATTTTTTCTAACCCTTCAGGCATTGAACAAGGCCGGTTAGAAATGTGGGTTGAGCTTTTCCCAATGGATATGCCCCGACCTGGCCCACCGATCGACATATCTCCTCGCAAGCCCAACTCTTATGAGATGCGAGTAATTATATGGAACACCGACGATGTTGTACTCGAGGATGATGCTTTCTTCAGTGGAGAAAAGATGTCAGATATATATGTTAAAGGGTAATATTTAAAGTACATTGCATTATATTTTCTTTAATGACTCGCAAACAAAAAACATGTTGATATATTATTCTTGATCGACGACGAAATCAATTTTGTTCAAACTAATTTTTGTTTGAAATTGTTATTGGGTTCTTCAATTTTCCTTTTTCAAAAGTTAGAGTGGGGAGGGTCACTTTTTGCCTTAAGAAGTGAATATTTCACAAAGTATTTGATATGCTATCAAAAAACTTTCTAAGAAACCTCTATACCATTTAGAAAAACCTGTTTAATGACACGGCATGCTTTCTCGCAATTTTTTTTTAATTTTATTTTTCAAAATCATTATTTTGTAGTAGTTTATATAGTATACCTAACTTTCAAATTTCAACTACTTACTATCCATAGTCTCCCAATAAATTGACTGTGACATACGGACGGATGGACAGATATGACGAAATTATACCTAAGGGTTCCGTTTTTTGGCTACGGAACCATAAAAATCTCATAAATTAATTATTAAATAATATTGTTTTGTAGCTGGCTCCGCGGTCCAGATGACTGCCAAAGTACCGATATTCATTATCGTTCTTTGACTGGAGAAGGCAATTTTAATTGGCGTTTCATTTATCCATTTGAATACCTCGACGCTGAGGAGCGTATTGTCATTTCTAAAAAAGAGACTCTCTTCTCTTGGGATGAAACTCAATGCAAAATACCAGCACGCTTAGAGTTACAAGTGTGGGATGCTGATCACTTTTCATCTGACGACTTCCTCGGTAAGATATAAATTCGTCATTTCACTACAACAGCGTAATTAGTTTACTTTGTAAATTATTATCCTACAAACTTAATATTTTTAAGAGCTTTTATTTTTCAAATTACACATATTATAAATAAATATCTATATATAAATTTACTTAAAATTTTCAGGTGCTGTGACCCTAGACTTGAATAGGTTTCCACGCGGAGCCAAGTCTTCTAATTTGTGTACACTAGAAATGCTACGCAACGATGGCACAGTCCCAATGATAAACATATTCCGGCAAAAACGAGTTAAGGGCTGGTGGCCCTTCTTTATAAAGCGTGACACTGAAGAAATGGAGCTGACTGGCAAAGTTGAAGCCGAAATTCATCTGCTAACACGTGACGAAGCTGACAAAGCACCGGCTGGCTTAGGACGCAATGAACCTGATCCATTGGAAAAACCCAAGTAAGTCTATCCTGTCACTTATCATGTAATAAAAAAATATTTTACAGCCTTCGAAAAAGAAATATATTTTCTCTATTTCAAGGTTTAATGTTAGAATATTATTAATTAATTTTTATATTTTCAGTCGCCCGGATTCATCATTTATGTGGTTCTTGAACCCTCTGAAGTCGATACGCTATATACTGTGGCACAATTACAAGTGGAACATCGTCAAGTACGCCGCCATCATGTTCATTATTTTATTTGTCTTAATCTTTGTGTTCGCGATTCCCGGATATGCTATTAAGCGTTTCCTGGGAGCCTAAATTTTAAGCCTAAAGAGTATACAATATAAAAAACATATTTATTGCACTTTTATAAGACTTAAAAAAACCTGATTTGACATTATCAAGTTAATGGACTATAAACCTAATAATACCTGAACTATAGACGACATGGACTACACTATTTATGCGAAATTACATCGGATTTATGAATACTTTGTTAAAGAGTGATAAAGATTTATACTTAAAGTATAAATCTTTATTTTGACTTGGACACTTTCCTGGATAAGACATTTAATGTCTCCACGAAGACTAAAATTTGTACCTGATGTTACATATTGTAAATATTATAAAAAATAATTTGTTGGATTTCAATTACAATGGATTTTATATTTCCTGGATATAACATGATGTTAGTTTTGAAACAAAATACTTTGTAGAAACTTCTCTGAAGTATTCATTAAAATATATAATATTTTTATTTATATTCTATTTACAAATTAAAGTATTAAGAGACAAATTTTCTTGGATAATTTTGTTTTTGATTCAGTTTCAAAAATAATTTTATCAAAGTTTAGATCTATATTTTAGATTATAAGAGTTATAGAAGAATAAAAATATTTATTGAACTTCGACTGTAAGAAAATATTTAAAGGAACATTTTCCTAGACATATCCCATTTCTTATAAGAAAAAAAATGTGTTTTTTTTTAGTAGATAGTCTTATAAAGAAGTATGTAAATTCATATATCAATACTTTTAATTGGAACTCTCTTCTTTTGTAAACCATAAAAAATATGTATGAAAGTATGCATTATTCTTTTAATACATTATTGATTTTCAGCAAAAGTAATTTATAGATTATGTAAATCATTAAATTTGAACTGTGCTATAGAATGTAAGAATTATAAAGATATATCTATTGGACTTCTCCAAGTTGTAAGCCTATTAATGAAAATACTATTTTGGATACTTAATCCACTGTATTTCACAAAATTGTTATTTACTTACATTTTATTTTCTAGTAGTAATTATAATATTTAACTTGGTATTTTGGGACTTAGGTGCAAATACTACATTGTAAGTATTTTGAGAAAGTATATACTGGACTTCTATTACGTTTAAGCGTATTTAATGGAATATTTCTTTGGATACTTAATCCGATATATCTTTAGAAAGTTACTTTTACTCTCAACAACTTTTAGAAATTCAGAGTTTTAATTTTTGACCTTGTACTGTAGGATATAGAAAATATATATAAAACTTAAATTAGTCATAAGTATAATATATTTAAAGAAATATTTTCCTGGATACTAAATCCAATATCTTCTTGGGATTATTTACTTCTATATCTTGAGTAGTCTAGGATATTTATTTAAAAGATTTAAAAATTTAATTTTGAACGCTATACTGTAGAAAATACATATACATAGAAAATATATACAAAATATAAAAAATTAACTAGTTATAAGAATATATATCTTTGGATACTAAATGTGACATTTCTTCAGACTGTTAATTTATTACTATTTACACCTGCTAACTTAAATTGAGTAAAACTATTTAATTTTGGACTCTATACTTTAGATGATAAGAGATTGTAATATATTGAATTTCAAAAATTGTACTAATATTTTATTCAAATATCTTTTTGAGTAATGAATCCAATATTTCTTTGTAATATAATGTTATTTACTGTTAAGTTTTAAGTAATTTATACTATAATTATATAATTTACATTTGAAAGGTTTTTTGAAAATAATGTATGCTAAATCAAATATGTCTTCAAAGTTTTTGTTTATCTCCTTATTTAAATTATTTGACATTTCAAAGATTTCATTTGAACTATCAATTGTAAATTTTAAAATAAATACATAAGCCTTCTACTATTTATAAAATATAAAAAAATATTTATGCATTATGATTGCATATGCAATCATTCGTTTTGGAATTTGAATTTTTTGTTAATTAATATCTAAGATTAAATTTCGAGGCACTTTTTTTGATCATTTATTATTTTTCGGAAACCAAGGTTCAACTTAAAAAAAAATCTTTAGGTATTATTATATAAGTAAACGTCAAATTATATACATTTTTTTGGATACTAAATCTGAAGTGTATTTAGAAAGTTCGTGTTGCTTATGTTTCTTCTCAACGACTTCATACTATCCCTCCTTTCAAACACTAAGATTCGAATAGGTGTATATTATCTGTCTATAAAAGCCAGCGTTTGGCTTTATATTAGTTATAGCTTATAAGCATTATTCAACATACTCGTATTTACAGAAATTCAAAAATGGAAATATTTAATCACCTTTCTCTATACATTTGCTCTGCATGCTACAATTATAATTGTCTGAACTCTCAATGTATTAGAAGTAGGCGAGTTATATTCAATAAAGATATTTACCCAATCGACGTTTCATTTAAACAACCGCGTCTATCTCCAACTCGGCGGCCGGCACCTCTGTCCACCAGCGGCTGTGATCGCTTACCATCAGATGACCCGTACGCTCGTTTGCCTTGTCTTTTTCATATAAAATGAACTATCGATAATAAAAATAATAGAAATCGATGGTACCGGTGGACGGTTCAATGTAAATATTAGTGTACCATTATTTTCTTAGCTTTGGGTGGAGATTTCAAAAGCTTTGTTACCAGAACGCTGAAATGAAACGAAAATTCTCCACAGTGGTAATCAAACCTACAACCGTCGCTACAGTCAGACATTGATAGCTAATGAAAAAAATATTGAAATTAAGTATACTTTTTAGTTTTGATATCATTTAATTAAATTGAGATGATTGGAAATTCGTATAGCTCTTATGTTCAAGCAAAAGTTATGTTTCCAGTCTATTATATAAATTTAAAAAATACAAACTATTGAATTTCCTATACTCTTCTCAGCAGAACTGCTTTTCGCTTTTTTCGCGGTTTTTTTTTTGTGCAATTTACCGTTTAAAAGTGTTGGTTGTGGCCAATTTAATAAGAAATATTTTGATTTTATAAGAGTTTCTTAGAACTAGTGAGATAAAACGTGTCGTTTAGATTCAGCGTACGACAAAATCTCTAATCGTGATTTGCTTTGCTTAATAAGTTCTCACTCCTCCCACTGTCCATATTTCAAAATGACAGCACAAGATATTTATATTTAGTACTGGACCATTACATTGTATTTTATATTATCATTATACAATTAAAGTTGTAATTAAATAAAATACAAAAATAATTAAAATACATCAGCACTTTAATTTAGAAAAAAAAAATAACTTCCGTTACTTCTACGAAATAAAATTTTAAATGTGCTAAAAATATATATAAAAAAATAAAAACAGAATATTTAAATTTGACATTACTATTGTTCAGCCACAACGGCACTTCCTTCTTCTTCGCCTTCGTCTACTGCATCGTCGTTTCACTCGTCGCCTACATCCGCTTCTTCGTCTTCTTCTCCCGCACATCTCTCTTGCTACCCAATTCATAAATTTCGAGCCTTTTCTCTCTAAAAAGCCCAAAGCGGTACCATTGTCTAAAAGAGAAGTTACAGTATTACTAATTTCTTCAGCGGACTTCCCACTCTCCACTTGTAGATGCTGAACTATATCCGATGCAGTTGCTCCATTTTTGCTGTTCTGTAGATAGGTTATAATTAGCCTCCCAGTATCCATGTCAGATTCCGGTACAGACATTTTTCTCAAAATTTTAGTTTTTACTAGAATTTTTAATAAGATTGTTCGTAATGTAAAATTTTGTTGTACTGTTAACGTCAATATTATAAAAATAACTTTGTTTTTTATCGAGTGACATTTAGACTTCAATGGCCAGTTACATTTAACGATGAATCAATATTTACTGGAGTTGGTCAAAGGCTTCACGCTGTATCCCACCAGATAGAGAGAACCTAGTAATAAAACTCTGTTCTACACGCACCAAATTTTGGAAATATTACTTATAAAGGGACACTGTCTTGTTTTATTGTCAGAGTGAGGAAATGAAAATAATTCTTTTTCTAGAGTAGGAATCGAACCCACAATGTTCGTATTTCAGCTTACCTGAGCTGTAAACGCGAACATTGAAACCGGTTATATTTAAAACTCAGTCAAGCGCGAGCTCGATTACCTCACTGAGATTTCATGATTGTAGGTCAACGGGAAACACCTCATATGTTTTGAAGATATCAAAATAAAAATTATATTATAATAAAATTTTGATATTTACCACTAGCTTTTACGATTGGAATAACTATGATCAAATTTACGCAGGGTTATGGTGAAATTAACATCGTGGCGCAGCGGCACAAAGTGTGATTGTAAAATCGACTGGTTGTGGGTTCGATCCCCACTCGAGGAGAATTTAAGTAAATATTTCATCTCCTCGAGTGGGGATCGAACCCACAACCAGTCGGTTTTACAATCACACATCGTGCCGCTGCGCCACGACTCGCCTCAATATTTACTTAAATTTATATTTCCATTTCTTCGCTCTGGTGTCGAGGCCAAAGCGCGGCGTTGAGTTCTGCCACTCAACACGCAATACCTCCAGAATTCGGCAGAAAGTGGGCAACGGAGTGTCTTAACACTAGGTTTCCTCTGCCTACCCTACTGTGTGCGGGATACAGCGTGAAGCTGTATATGTATACGATCGTATATATATAATACAGCCTATATGATTCTTTGAGAAAGGACGATCTATAATATAATATTTTATCAATTAGAACTAGTAGTTCCTAAGATCAGCACGGTTGGTTTTTTTTGGTTGACAAACAATTTGGCATTTGGTTGACAAACTTGCGAACTTCAGCTTTATAGTATTATTAAAAATATATATTTTTTGCAAAAAAATGACGAACACTCAATACAATACATTGATCAGATATTTTATTTTTATTAACTCTAAAATAATATTTACATTTTTCAAAAACATAATATAATTAAATAGAAACGTAACATTAATACAATATGCTATTGTGAACAAATGAATGGACTAACAAACTAATTTCACAACGGCGGCGTTCTATCGGACTAGGCAGTTTTTAATATAAACGTATTACATTGAAATTCTGACAAGAATTTGAAAATTGCAAATATAATTAAAATAATTTTATTCCAAAAAAAAAGCAAGTTCAAAAGAAAGATTATTCTATATTCCACAAAAAAATATATTTTAAAATTGAGAAAAGAAAGGGAATTAATTTTTTTGTAAACATTTATTTTTTGTAGAAAATTGTTTTGTTTTTAATCAAATTTGTAATAAATTTTGTTATTTGTATTATAGCCAAGGTTACACTAAATCACCGCTAGTCCGATGACGCCAGATACATCATTAGGTATTTCTTTAAGAAAAGTAATGATATCCCCAGTCTAATATTTGCTGTATATAATTTCTAATAACTTTATAGAAGTAAAAAAAATGTCAGTCTGTTAAACTTTCATTCTGACTCACCTATTTGAAAGATCAATAAGATTTAAAAAGTCTGAAATTTATGTGCAATTTATTTATTTCCAGCTATGTTTATAAATGTTTTTTTTTTATTAAAATTTTATGTTGTATGTATTTGGACCTATTCGTTAACATTAAAGTAATATTTTATAACATTTTTTAAATTAATTCGATAAATACAATGTTACCTCGCCTTTGTTCAATCAAATTGAAACAAAATTAGATTTTGTTTTTGATTAATGTCATAATTTATTAAAATGTATGAAAAAAAAATTATAGAATACCTATTAAATTCATATTAAAAAAGTATCATAATCGTTAAAAAAATATATGTAAAACATGTCTATGACTACTAAACGAAAGAACACATATAACCTAAAAGTATCTTAAGTTGAATTAATCTACCTTTATCGTTAAAATTAAAAAGAAAATAAAACTTATATTAGATTGGGGATTATCCTGGAAATTGTTGTATTTCATACCTTACACATATAACGATTCTAAAACAAATCATTAAAAAAAAATACTATACTTATGTATAAAAAGAAAATTTTACAAAACTACAACTACACATGTTACAGTTACTAACATTTGTTTAGAGATATTTCATCATTATTGGCCTAAATTTTGAATACATACAAGAGATTCACCCTTTCCCATATATGTGTATATGATAATTTAGTGTTTCTACAAAATGTTTTAGAAATTAATAATAGTAATAATGATATTACTATTATATAATAGGAAAATTAAATTATATTGGTCAAAACTCATCACAACAACTAACTAAAAACACGAATTTCAATAAATATATCAATTATAAAAAATAATAATAATTTAAATTGAGCTTCAATAATTACTTTTTCTGTATTAAGATGAGAATTCTAAGCGATTTAAAGATTTATTATAAACACTTTTTTTTGTATGAAAAGGGTTGTCACTTCAAATCTATTTGAATAAATTTAACATATAATTTTGTCATTCTTGACAATTTTCTCTTGATATTTTTATTTGAAAACCTTAAAAATTTTATACAAACTTTTTTCGTCTAGCAAAACTAGCATCGTTCTATATGATTATTATTACAAAGTTAAAGTTGCAGCATTCATCATTTAAATACAATTAATAATAAAATATCAAAATTATTTTTGAATAAATACTTTGGTTGTGGATTCCCACTCAGAAGAAACCATTTTTTTCCCCCGTTCTGTTAAGACAAAATGCAGTGTTAAGTTCCTTAACCCAAACCATTAACTCTGAAAAGAGCAGCATATTGACTTGACACTAAGTTGTCTCGACCTACACCACTTGTGTTCATGTGTTTTTTTTATGTGACACTAATATTTAAGGGTTAAATAAATTATGTGGCCGGTCACTATCAACATACATATATGGAGTATATGGGAAAGGTTAAATCTGTCATTTTCTTAAATACATATAATTTTTCTGTAATTGTGACTTGAAACATTGAAACATTCATCATATAAAGTAGAAAAGTGGACACAACGCTAAGGACACCAGTTCGATTCCCCATAGAAACAAAACAAGAGAGGCTTGAGGCTAACATCAATATTGCGTATATTTCACTAAGAGGAAAACTAGTGACAATAAACATTTTATGTACAAATCAATATTATACCATATTATATATATATTCTAACAGACAGATAAAAAAAACATTTAAGCTAGCTGTGAATCGATTATCGGATCGTTATCGATATTCGTTTCAAAGGAGTCGAGTATATCCAATTATTCATATATTCGAAAATCGATACCGATAATCGATTACAAGTGAGAAATCGCATGAACAACACGTAATTAAGACTAAAGTGAATATTTCAAAGCAGTTATTGAACACGTAGATACGACAACACGTATAGTTAAAAAATTGACATACAGTAAGTATTTTAGAAAACGTATTAAAAATTCGAACGGGTCTCGAATCTGCTCCTTCAACGAGGTGCAGGTTTAAGTCCCACTACGTCCAAATTTTCAGATGTTTTCGGAAACATTAAACTATCCTTGGTATGGAGAAATGTTAAAAATACGACATACCAAGTTGAATTCCCATTGATTTGCGAATATTTAATACATACACATCCAAGTAAAATCCAAGTGTCGCCAGGCGTTGAATATATAAATAGTAAGTACGAAGAAATTTTATGTTTTATACAACATAGACTATAGACATATATTTTATTGCCAATATATAAAAACAAATAAATTGATATTTAAAAACTTAAATGAACCATGTTTTGGTTAAAATACATACATAGCTTCATGCTGCATTCCTAGCGGAGTAATAGTATATTTGCTTTCATATGATTCAAAATAAAGTATAATGATCAAACGCCTGGCGTAAAGACAACATCCAATTTTTTATTAAAACACATCATTTAAAAAACTTTTAAAATCGACACAACAATTTATTCTACGGATTTCATATAAAAATCGCCCGTTCAAATATTACAAATTATATGACAATCTAAGTATAATAAACAATTTTTTGTCAGTTATGTCAGTTAGATATAGATATTGTATTTTTTTATTATAGCTTTTTTCACGTAATACCGACAGTTTTGAACGAGCGATAGATACATACATAATAAATAAATACACCGACGTACATACAGAAACAGAAAAACATTAATCAATAATAATTTAAACACATTTAAAATAAAAGTATTAAAATTATAATTTAAATTTTAAAAATAACATTGCAAAAATCATTTATTTTTGTAAATAATAAAATAATAGAAATTAAAGTTTTAAATAAAACTAAATCAAATTTAATTTTAAAATTTAAAGGTAACAGTTTACAATTATATTTTAAAATTTCTTATGGAATAGTCAAAATAAAATGGTCTATGTCAAATTTTACAAAAAGAAATGTAATTTCATATTTTTTTGTATTAGAAGTATGTAGTTTCTTATGTGTTTTACTTTATTCATATTAAAATTTGTAGCTTAGACATTTTATACATTGATAATTTCATATAAACTACAATAATAATATGTATATTGTCGAATTAAAGCAAAATTGTCAATTTTTATTTAAATATTGACGCATATATTTAATTTTAAATTAAAATAAAAAAAAACAATGGCTCCAAAGCTTAAAATTTAAATTTCTATAAAAATGAAATGAAAAATGTCAAAGTTCAAATTGAGTTTATCAAACGACGACACACGGAAGAGTATTTGAATTAATAATTTATTAAAAATACATATTTATATTACAATATAAAATTAATTACAGATTAATAATAAATGTACAACATAAAAGAATCGAACTATTTTAAATTTTGTTTATTAAAACCCATTAGAATCCGTCATAAAAAGAATATGTTAAAAAAATACTGTGGCAATAACTTAGTCACTGTTATTTAAGCTTTTATAACAAATAATGTTACAAGAAATCACCTCAGTAATAAAAAAAACTTAATTAACTTTCATTACAATTATTTTAATTATAATAATAATTTATTGCTTTAGGAATACTCTTTTATTTCCTTTATATGAAATATAATTATTGTAATATTATTATTAAAACTATTCTTCAAATATTATTACTATGCATATTATTAATATTATTAAGAATTTTAAGTATTATACTAATATTATGATTATATAGCGGGTTCAGTTTCCGCTTGATGCAATTTTGTCGGCCATTAGTTTTCTGTCGTAGTACGTGGTACGTGTGAATTATTTGATAATCTTAAACTTTAATAATTACGATTAAATTTAATGTGAATTTTAAATTACTTAACCTTACTTTTTCCAATAATCCATATCTACTTTATTTCTAATTATTTACAGCCAATTTTTTATATTAAACTTAGTATATTATTATGAAATTTTATTTTAATCTATATTTGGGTACTCGCATCAACCTTGCCTTTTTTGAGTTTAAAATCTATAACTAATTCAAAAAAAGTTTAAACTTTATAAGTTTACTAAAACATTTACATTAATTAAAATTTAATATTATAAGGTATAGTAAATAATCAAATTCATTATACAACTGTTTACCAAAAAAATAATCAAATGGTAAAAAAAATCACTCATATAATATAAATGTTTTTTTTTTATAATAATGAGTGATTCAAAAAAAATAATTTAAAATGAAAAAAATAAATAAAAATAACACTGAAATACTCCAGGAAATTACTATAATAATAAATTAAACTATTTTTACATTTTTTAAAAGCATAAATCCTACGGGCGAAGAGATCCAACTAAAATTTAAATAGAAATAAATGACTTTAGTTACGCTTAAAAAGTGCCATTTTTTTTAAAAAAAATGTGATATTTATGGTAACTATAAGAAACTCATTATATTATTTAAAAAAAAAACTAAATAAAAAAACGAATGAATAGATTTGAAAATTTTGTACATAATATTTATTTTTAAATTTACTTAACTTACTTTTATAATTAATATAATTTATTAAAAACATTGAAATAAGCAATAATTTATTATTTATAGTATTTCAAATATTTCATTCTAAGGAGAATTCAGAAAAGATTAGTTATTTTCCGGAAAACTAGCTATACAAATCACAAATTTTAGTTCGTTTAAGTAATCTTATTTTAACTTTAATTACTAATTACAATTAGTTATCTAAAAACTTAAGCATATAATTCTATTATATACATCATTCAAAATCACTATTTACAAGAAAATGTCTCAAAAATAAATTAATTATATTAATTATATTAGAAATAAATTTATTTTCTTTAAATATTTTTTAATAAAAAATTGTAAATGTAAAAGAAAATTGAATAATTATTATTGAAGCAAAAAAATTTAAAATTAAAGTAATCCAATTGTTGATAAAATTCGAATAAATTACTATTAAAATGTTGACAACAAATTCTAAAGTTTATTATTAAATTTCAAAGAAATATGCCGAAATTTCATATTCGTTCAAAAACAAATAAAATCGTTAAAATGTTAAGTAAAACTTTAAATTCTTATGAATTACTAAAAAAACTTTAAAAATTTAGACAAGAAATATCCTATCAAGAGACATGTCTCTATCATAGAATGTATCACTAATATTTATTAAAAAAGTGATTTCCTAAATAACAGTGACTAAGTGAATAAAAAAATCACCAATAATTCTGTTATTGGACGTGTCATATACATATTCGTGTTTTTTGTGTGAAAAATTATATTTTTCATTTATAATTTTCCACCTCTAGCCGAAACGGATAGAGTTGTACAAACTTTTGTAATTTTGAATTTTGTATTTTTTATATATTTTAAATTACATTTTATATGTCAAATGTTTTCATTCAATTCACGTTTACATTCGAGTAGTATTGTTTTGAATTAATATAAGTATTTACACTATATTTACAAACTATACAATACAATATATTCACTGGTTAAGAGTGATCATTATTAAATATTCACGTAGTCTAAAATTGCATTGTTCCAGAACAATCGGGCAAAACAAAAAAACCAAGAAGAAAAAGAAAACAAAACCTCTCTTTAATCCGGCGATATGAAGTTTATGGTGGAGAAACACAAATCTACACTAAGCACGATCTAAGGACACGCGTCGGACAAGTTAGCCTGTTGTGATAGTTGCCCCGATTTGTATCGTGTGATTTGTAATCGTGTTATTTATACTATTTTTAAATGTGAATGTAGGGCGAATCAAAGTCACCAACATTTAGGCGTTCAAATAAAAAAAAACTAACATTCAGAAGAAGATTACACAATCAGACAATATGGATAAGACAAACTAAAATCGACCGCGACGCGACCTAAAAACGCGAGTTGGATAAGTTGACCTGTTGTGATAGTTGCCACGATTAGACGCTGTGTTATTACCACCACTATTCCTTGGGTTCGAGTTCACGTTAGCCTGGTTGGTCAGATGCATTACGTAGATACCCCCGGGTGATATGACGAGGCGGGTCGCCGGGGGTCGGTGGTGGCCTCAGACGGTGTCGATGTCGCCGACGTTGATGCGGTCCTCGGACGCTGTGACGGAGAAGCCGAGGATGCGGGCGTCCACTTTCAACATTTTGTTCTTTTTGGATTTTTTCCCTTTGCCCTGTAAGTTGATTTGATGGTTAGTTATGATGGAAGATGAATGTATGAACAAATTAATTTCCACAATAAATATAAGGTAAATCGCTCTAAAATAATTATTTTTGGTTAGGGTTATTGACGCAGCCACAGCTATCGGCTGTAAATATATAATGTAAATACAATTTTTGAAGATAAATTATATCATTGATTCACTAAAACTATTTCAAAAAAGTTGTTTATTCGCTTAAAAAACTACGACGAAATTTAAATTTATATATTATAATTATTATCAATTTCGCAGAACATAAATAGTCTCAATACTGTTTCACATACAAAAATCTGAAACAATTATTAAGTTTAAATAAACTTTTGTTATAAGATTTTATCTACCTACATCTTTTGCCTTGGTACCAGAGTGAAGAAATGAAAATATGATGATGATGGATAATAATTCCCTCTGATAGAAATCGAACCCAATACCTTATAATGTTATGTTACAGTCACACGCTTATGCCGCTGCTCCAGGAGGACCTCTAATTACTATAAATATACCTCCTCTCAATATAAACATTCTAATGAGATTGAACTACCAACATGCCACTCATATTCAACCAAAGGTAAATCTATAAATAATCGAAATCAAAAATCAAACAAATATCGTTTTTCTATAAATCGCAAATCATTCGCAATTTTTTTAGTTTTACGTCCGAGGTAAAGCTAAAACAGTCCCCCACATCTAGCAGAGTAGGCAAAGGGAACCTAGTATAAAAACACTCCGTTCCCATTTTTCACAAAATCGTGTGTTGGAAAACGAAATGTAGCGCCGCGCTTCGCCTTAATACCACGGCAAGGAAATGAAAATAATTCTTTCCGCCGAGTGAGAATAGAATCCACAACCGTCGCGTTCATAGTTAGCGCAAGAGATGACATTGCTGTATAGAATATGCGAATTATTTCAAATATGTAACATCGCTTCGCTTGCATTATTACAATATAAAATAAATAAAATATTTCGATTTGAACCTGAGAATACCGATCAATAACTTCTATTCTATTATAGCTTTATGTTTCAAATTATTTTAGTTTGTTTGGATGACTACTCTAATCTCAGGACCTACTGGTGCAAATTAAAAAAATATTTCTGTGTTATATAATCAATATATAAAGGGAGACTATATATAGGTTACATTAACTATATGACATTGTCGCAATATAAAAAAATAATTCGCAAAAGCAAAGCTCTTAATATAATAATTACAGATTTGTATAGTTCATGGCAAAACAAAAACCATCGCAGATTCCCATAATTTTTCTAATAATATGTTTGCTTTGTGACATTTAAAATCAAGTTAACTACATATGCAAATAAACAAAGAAGTAGAAAATGTATCTTCAAAATATATTTTTAAAAGTAAAACTATTACATGGCATTGCTATATTTAAAATAAAATATAAGGTATATAACACAAATTCGCACAGGCAGATAAAGATAATCATAGCACAGTGGGACAGTGTTTGGTTATAAACGAGACGACTCTGAGTTCGATTTCTATTTACAGAATGGATTATTATCCACTTCCACTTCTATTGCATACAACATAACCAATTTAATATTTTCGCAATAATTTCTATTAGAACGCTCTTTGCTTGTAGGTTCGATAACCACTCGGGGGTTTACATTTTATTTAAATCGTTTTCAATCTCCCGACATAGACAAAACACGGCGTTGAGATCAAAACGCAAAGTTTCAGGAATTGGCCAAAAAGTGAAGAACAAAGTTTCAGCACTGGGTTTCGTCTGCTACCCTGCTGTATGCGTGCTGCTGCAGCGTGGAGCTATTGTTATTATTATTACAATATATGTATGAAAATCGCATCCGCTATTTCGATCACAACATAAACTTTATTTGTATATTATAAATATATATTGGATTAATACTTAAAAACTGTATAAAATTGAAAACAAACCCTTATACACTACCAATAAATAATAAATTACCTTGACCTCTTGGTCGTTGAGCGCGGTGCGCGGGTTCACAGCCATCGCGGGGGAGCATAGATCGTCCGAGGGCGTCACCGTGCGCACGCGGAGGAGCTTAGATCTGAGAAAGAAAAAAAGGCAATGAGAAAAAATTGTAGATTAAATTGCAATAAGTAAAATTTATTAACTTCTGCAAAGAAAAAAAAGAAAAGTTTTTTATTGTTGGCAAAATAATATAACAGTAGTATACGGTTATTGTTATTTGTTCTTGTCCAGTTATTTTCTTATAAATATTTTTTTAGCTTCAGGCTGCGTCTGCACTACACTACACATCAGGGACAGAGGAAACCTGGGAAACTAGTGTTGAGACATTTCCGTTCCCCACTCTCCGTCGAAATCTTGATGCATTGCGTGGCGGAACTCAACGCCGCGCTTTGTATCGTAACCAGAGCAAGAAAATAAAAATATTAAATAATAGATTGTCTCGAGTGGGAATCGAACCCACGCACGCTTGTACTCCTGTACCTGGCCTCAGTAGTAATATATAAAATTTATTATTACATGTCCATTAAGCAAGTCAAGTTTTCTAAATATATTATACAATAGTGACACAATACTCCATTCTCCTTTATTTAATTTAGACTAAAATTATTTTTAACGTTTACTAAAAAATATGTCAACACAATTAGAAATATAAGAAACCTGGGTGTTGTCAAACTAAAGCTCTAAAACAAAAAAAACAAAAAAGAACCAAAATGGAAATGAACCCCGTACCTTCTCTCGAGGAACTGTCTAGCAAAATCATTAGAGTCCTTCGAATCGCCCAAATAGCATTTCACATAGTCCTTCACTTCGTACGGCGACTCGATGTCTTTGAGGAAATTGACGAATGTCGGCGCTGGAATTAAAAAAAATAAAATTAAAAATAATCAATATTAAAATATCAGTATCACTTTAATTATTCTTTAATAGTTTAATTAGTTATAAGGCCAGTCGTGGCGCAGCGGCACGAGGTGTGACTGTAAAACCGACTGGTTGTGGGTTCGATCCCCACTCGAGGAGACGAAATATTTACTTAAATTTATATTTCCGTTTCTTCGCTCTGGTGTCGAGGATAAGCGCGGCGTTGAGTTCTGCCACTCAGCACGCAATGCCTCCAGAATTCGACAGAAAGTGGGGAACGGAGTGTCTTAACACTAGGTTCCCTCTGCCTACCCTGCTGTGTGCGGGATACAGCGTGAAGCTGATTTGATTTTTGTTTAATTAGTGATAGTCTAAAATATTGTTTATTATAACACTGTTAATTGCGGCTTTATTTTTTAAAATGGAAAGAACTAATTTAGTCAGTTAGTTAGAGGCCACTCGTACAAAAGCATGCGACTGGAGACGCGTAAGTAAACGATACAGCGAGAAACTAAAAAAAATTACTTAATTAGAAAATATATGAAAAAGTGTACGTAGCGGGATTTGAATGTTTTCTAAATTAGTATTTTTCCTATCTGCGTGTGGAATACCACTTTAAAAACACTTTAAAATAAAAAAGAACATCATACCATCAATTTTGGAGCTCCACGGCGCTAAGCACGTGGTGCACCACGCCTCGAATTCCGCCATTGGTGTCGTTTCCTTCTTTGGCGGGAATGCTATTATTTTTTTCTTCTTTTCTACTTTAGATTCTTGAGGTTTTTCCGATTTTGATGAATTTGGCTGCGTGTCCCAGAAGCCGCCTGGAAATTATAGATAAAAAATTGTTGTGTTTGTTTGTGTTTCATTTGTGCTTACTTTCTTCTTTTTTATGTTTAGGATCTGTCAATTTAGCTGTGTAACAAATTGATGAATCTCATTGTTTTATTGAATATATCATAATTACTTACAAGAGTAAGTATTATTAAGGTTTAATTATGGTTGAATGATAGAATAAACACATCATAACACAAAAAGCACATTAAATCATAAATCAATTATAGAAAAAAGTTACTTAGTAATTTGAGTATTTTATTGTAGTTGTTAACTGTCGTCTACAAAAGCGAACAAATAGATCCGTACAAAACGCGTTGCCATAGCAACCTTTCGCTTTATACAACAGCGTATATTGTCAAACGTAAGGTAGTGTGCGTTATATTTAATTTATAAATTAAATACATTTTTAGTTCGTTAATTAAAAATAAATATTATCATTTTGCACTCTGTTCCTATATAGAGTATAGCTGTGACAAACTTCATGTTCTTCTGACCACAGAGTTTTTGTAATAAGGGGACAAAGTTGTTGCTTCATTTATTTTATATTGGATCGCTGTTGTAGTATAGAATAATAGAAAATTATTTTGTCTAAAATTAAAGCTGCTCAAACATACTTTTCAAACATTAATACTATATAATATTTACGAATTAGCATGTATATTTTTGTTAATACGTCTCTATAAACATGTATACGTGTAATAATACTACATAATTTTAAAATATATTTTAATTACCATTCTGTGGATTACCCCATGGCGCGTGATTGGCGGGGGGTGTGGGTTCTTCCACCGGCGGTGGTTGGGCCTGCACCTGCGATTGCGACTGTGACTGCATGGCGGACTGCCTACGGGTTTCCGCCTTATGGAAGAAATTATTTAAAATCATTTATTAATTTAAATAAATATACAAACAAAAATATACAGACATAAAAGGCAGGCAGACATTAAAAGCACTCTCTACCAGCCAAACTTATCATGTGGGAAATACATGTGTGGCACGTACAAAAAATAATTGTTTAAAATTAAATAAATATACATACATAAACAGTAAATAAAATGCATAGAAAATATATACATAGGTAGGGAGAAGGAACGTGGGAACCTAGTGTTAGGACGCTCTGTTCTCATTAAGGCATTTCCGTTCCCTACTTTGTGACAAATTCGAACTGAATCGAACCCACAAATGCAAATAACTAAGAATTGTATACAACACACATTCGAAGCGCGGGAGATAACCCTCACACTTAGAAGCAGGACATTGGAACGATTAACGCGATGTAGTATAGCCTAAAAAGCATCTATTTGCACCAGTATTTCTTGAGTGTTCAATCAAATATTTTTTTATATTTTGTAATATCTACTGAGACTTTACTAAATTTGACATTATTTGAGAACAAACAAAACCTAATTAATGAAGCTAAAAATAGAGTTAATTTTTTTTTAATAAAAGTAATAATTTTCACTGAATGAATTAGTGAAATATTTTCTTTTTTCAATACAATAATTAATTTAATTATTATATACCTGTATAGCGACCAGACTGGGCCCGATGGTATTGTTTGACACTTTCTTCGTTTTAGCCCACGCCGCATTCTGCTGCATTTCCTTATCGGAAACATTAGTTAAATATATTTTATTAACTGGATACTTTTTTTTTTAATTTTGAATAAAAAATTAGAAATAACATATTCAAATTTAATACAGTAAATAAAAATAATAATATATTCATATGAAACAGTATATTCTATTTTCCATTATTATGGCAAAAAAAGAATTTAGCCAAACTTAAGTTGATACATGGAATAATCTCCAGTTTCACGTACATATGTGATTGTATAATCAGCATTATAATATAATAATATTGTCAATCAACACAACGAAACAATTATATAAAATATATTAAATAATATTGCGTTTTAATTTCCACAAAATATTATAGAATACTCTATTATTCACTCATATCTTTTGCTACTCAAATTTCTAAAAGTAAAAAGGCTTTTTATTTTCAGTTGAAACTAGGCTAAGATGGGATATAGATATTTTTTATTCAGATCGCCTCTTATTGGACTCTCTTAGGAATTAAATAGAAAATATGTCTAGTTTTTAAGCTAATCTTAAGTAACAGATAAAAAAGACAATACATTTATAGGTAATAAGTTTGAAATTGTTGTTGTCACTAATAAAGTAAGTGTGAATTTAGAACCAATTGAATTAAAAAAAAATAGTCCCTCCTCGTTTCCTGCACCGGCTCTTCTCAGGTTCGAGGCAGTAACTTTAGTGAACCGGTGGTAAATTATTATTCCTTATTTTGAATAATATTATTTGACCTCAGCTTTGTTGAAGAAAAGTAATATCTAATATGGTCTATAGAATTTAAATATATAATAAATAAAAATAAATGAAACTAGGGCGACTAACCTGCAATACCTGTTCAGTAGCGAGAGCCTCAGCCTGTTTCTGAGCAATAATCTGCATCATGTGCTGTTGCTCCTTCATCATTTCCATTTTCTTCTCTTTCTCAAGACGTTGTATTTCCGCTAGTGTCAAGCCGTCTCTATTCGTGCCGGTCACTTGTGATGCCGACCATGGAGCTCGTTTCGCAAGAGATTCCGCTATTTGTCTATGCTGGTAATCCTTAGTATTGGAGAAAGAGAGAATTAATATAGTTTTTTTCTTAGGTTCACACTGTATCCCGCATATATTATCCAGCCGAGTAGGTAGAGGGGAGCTAGTGTTAAGACACTCAGCTCCACGCGGAGCTCCACTCAGCTCCACACGGAACTCAATGCCGCGCTTTATATTGGCACTAGAGTGAAAAAACGAAAGTAATTCATTTCCCCTAATATGAACCAAAGCCACAAGCGTCGCGTTTACTGCCAGACGTAGCCATTACCCCACGACGACCTCGGTTTTACAGATTAATTATCATGGATAGCAAGCAAATTTTACAGTACTTACTGACTATTTTCCTACACTGCGGTATTTTTTTTAATTGATGAGACGAGTTTAGACCAAGTAAGTAACGACTTTTGGAGCTGAAGTTCACAAAAGACCTTACCTTAATAGTGTAATATTCTTGTTCCAAATCACACAACCATATGGCCATCTTTTCCTACAATATTTATCAAAAAGACCGAAAAGTTGCCAAAATTTTAAATGATCCAATTCAAGACCTATTGTCCTAGAGAAGCAAAAAAAAGTATATTTTTGACTAGACTTTTAGAATATCATTTAAGTTCCAAGAAAACTTGAAAATCTTGTTAGCAACGCTATTGTCAAGATAACTAATCTTGTTGCTAAAAAAAGCAAATGGCTGGCTACCAATTATTATATGAGGCCATAAAAGGCCATACCATTTTTAATATTTATTTAAAAATTTAAAAATGGTATATTTATTTTAATATTTTTGCATATGAAAAATTGAGTAAGCCTCTATATCTAAAATATGATAAAATGGAAATGCGTGGTGGGGCTAAAATCCTTAATAACTATCACTAAAAAGATAACCTAAAAACAGGGTCTAAACTAAAAAAGGTTAATAATTGAAATACTCAAAATAATATAAATGACAAGACAATAAACTTTCCGACAAGCATTTTAATATGTTAGCCTAGTAGTCCAGCGGGATATGTATATTTTTTTAAATACCTGTTGTTTTTTAATAGTGTCCGCTACCTTCTTCTTTTTCTCTTCTTCAACGGCTATTCGTTCATCTTCCTTTCTATAAAAACATAAAATTAACATTAATATATTTTTCTATAAAAAAATATATTAAAATAAAAAAAATATTAAACCCTTTTTTTAACTATATTTTCAATATAGGTGTCAAAATACATACTTTTTACGTTCAGATTCCTCAGCCGCTTTCGCCTCCTCGGCTTTCTTTTTATTTTCCTTATTATTACTCTTTTCTGGTCCCTTAACGATTGTGAAGCCTTCCTTAATCCATTCCTGTGTAAATGAACAAGTTGGAAGAGTTAGAGCAACACGTTTGAAGCCAAAGATAAGATCGACGACACACAAACAAAAAAGTATTGAGATTTAATAAAATAACCATTAAAACAAAACGATAAATAAAAATCTCATATCAGACAAACTAAGAAAGAAGTACTAATTTTCATAACATTCGTGCAACATAAAAACAAAATACTTTTTATTCCTTTAAAAATACATGTATTATTTTGGCGAAATTCTATTGAAATACCAATTCCTAGTTGTCCTGAAACAAGAATTTGGAACTATTTCTCTACCTTTTTCTCTTTTTCTAACTCTTTTTTGCTTTGTTTCTCCTCTTTCTTGTGTTTAACCGGCGATGTGTCCGCCGGTGCTTTCTAAAATATGAACATAAATTAAATTATTAGTATACGATAATTTTAATAATAGAGACATGCTCTATTTATATTATTATATCTTATATAAATATATTTAATTAAAACCCAGTATAAATCCAGTTTACTTACTTGAGTTTATATATGGTTACTGAGTAAGCTGTTGTTTACTGAGTATTTAATTAGATTAGTAATTTTAATTGTTTATCATTTTTTTTTTAATTTAAAATTATTAATATGCAAATATTTGTAACAACAACAACTTGCATAAAGTCAAACTTATTCTCAGTTATACTGACGGAACTTTTATATTAGCAAAGTCAAGTTAACAAATAAAAAAAAATGTTTGGTTTTCTTTTGATAATTAAAATTTAAGTTGTAAAATATTTCTAATATAGTATTTTACAATAATCACCAAATAATATATTCGATGATTACACTGACTGAATTAAAACGTGATTTCCAAAATCATTCGCCCATAACACATTAGTACAGAGGTTCAATAGCAAACGTACTCCTAGTTCACATATAATATGTATGTACCATACATATGACAAGGCAAACATATTCAAACTGTCATCCAGTTCCGTATCTTATTTTAGAGTAAACGTACTTCACTTAGGGGATTACTCTACTATTAAATACTATGCTATAGACTGGTCTAAGTAATAGTGAAAGTGTAATAAAGCCACTAAAACTCCATATTCATGAAAATTTAATTTAAGAGTCGAGGCACAGAGGCGTCCGACTCTTAACGTTACGGGTTGTGGTGGGTTGGATTCCCACTTGAGGACACGAAATATTTAATATTTTCATTTCCTCAGTCCCGTAACGAAGCAAAGCGCGGCGTTGTGTTCCGCCACTCGACACGTAATGCCTCCGGAATTCGGCGGAAAGAGAGGAATAGAAGTATTCCAGGTTTCTTCTGCCTACCCTGCTATGTGCGGGACGCAGCGTGAAGCTAAAAAAATAATTCTAAATCTTTCTACACTTTCGTACACAAATCGTACACGCTTAGGTACCGTATCTAATGAGTTTTCGCTGGAAGCTATACAACTTACAGTATCTTTATTACCACTCTTTTCTCGTGTACCAAATATTTGCTTTTTTAGCTGTATCCCGCATCTATCAGTGTAGGCTGAGTAACCCTATTTTTAAAACACTTCATTCTCCACCTTCTGCTCAATTCTCGGGATATTGCGTGTTAAACTTAATAAACGGCGCGCGGTACTAAACGCGGATAGAAGTTATTAAAGATTAAAACCAACCATTTCACATGCTTTTAACAGCAAATCGAGACGAAAGTTCGTACGAAACCTCGAAACCATACACTATTTTAAAGTAATTAATTTACCTCAGGTTTCGCTTCCTCTTCCTTCTTCACTTCAACGACTTCCTCTTTTTTCTCCTCCTTCTTCTTCTTATTTTTATTTCCATTGTCTTTATTTTTAGGTTTTTCCGGTTCTTTATTTGGTTTTGCTTTTGGTTCGGACGGAATTTTCGGGGTCGGTGGTTTGGTGTCAGTTACGTTTTGTTCCTTCACTGGTTTGTCAAGTTTTACCTGTTTCATAAATAACAACTTATCTTAACAAAAACTATATACTATCCAGATGGTGTGTTAATGATAATGAGTTCATAAAAGATAACACGCCTTGGGAATGAAATGCTCGCTATCATTGTAACTAATAAGTAAATGTGAATCTGGAAACAACTGATTTAAAAAAGTCCCACTGAATTTCTTGCGCCGGTTCTTTCAGGTCTGGACGTTCAAAAAATGAAGTTAGTAACTTCTTATTTTGAATAAAATTATTTGACTTTGACTATCAAATAACTACTCTAAATTTAACATTTTCATAGACTCACCTCTACTTCTACCTCCTTCTGTATTTCCATAGAAGGCGTCATAGCTTCGGGCATGAGCTTTTGAAGTTTTTCCAAGTCCGGCGTAGCGTTTGCCGTTTGAAATGTATCCACCGTGGTGGTGGGCGTGAAGGAGGTGGTCGTCGCGGTATCGCTTAGGAAAGTAGACGTCGGTATGTTTTGGGAAGCTCTGAGCTGAGCGAGTATTTGGTCTTCCGTTTTCATTTCCTTTGCAATCTCTTCTGGGAGTAAGGAGTTAGAAGATATTGCTGATCCGGGCTGTAAATTAATTATTGTATGTTTATAAAAATGTAATTATAATAACTTAATTGTATACTTCATTTTCAGTTGTTTATACGTAAGTTAAATAAGAATTTAGGATAAATCTATTTTTTATAAAATATAACACAAAAACAATGTTTTAAATAAAAGTTTTAAATATAGTATATTTTCAACATTTAAACATTTCATACATTAATATAATTAAACTATTATTAATATTTAGTATAATCGAAATCATGAATTACCTGTACTAGTTATTGCAATTGTGATATGGATGACCCCTAAATTAATTAAAAATATATTTTCTGTTTCAAGGTTCTCTGATATACCTCTGTACCTATACAGCTGTTTATTTGAATTTAAATTTGAAAGGATATTCTAATAGACAAACAGAGGCGTTGAGTTCCGCCTCTCAACAAGCAATGTCTCGAAAATAGGACGAAAATTGAAGAATGTAGTGTCTTAATTATAGATTTACACTGCCTATCTACTACTATACGGAAAAAGCGTAAAACGGCTTTAATTTTTTTTAATAAATGTTAGTCTTTCTATTAATTTTATTATATTTTTTTTTAATATCTTTACATTTTTTAATATCTTTATATTGTGTACACTGTAAACAACACTGTTAATTAATATAAAGATATTAAAAAAATAATTTTAGTATATTTTTTTTAATATCTTTATATTAATAATTGAAGGCCAGTCGTGGCGCAGCGGCACGAGGTGTGACTGTAAAACCGACTGGTTGTGGGTTTGATCCCCATTCGAGGAGATGAATTATTTACTTAAATTTATATTTCCATTTCTTCGCTCTGGTGTCGAGGTTAAGCGCGGCGTTGAGTTCTGCCACTCAACACGCAATGCCTCCAGAATTCGGCAGAAAGTGGGGAACGGAGTGTCTTAACACTAGGTTCCCTCTGCCTGCCCTGCTGCGTGCGGGATACAGCGTGAAGCTGATAAAAAAATAAAAAAAATTAACAGTATTGTTTACAATGTACACAAATATTTCCATAACATTTGGGCACTAAATTTCGGTCGTCCGACAAAAGCTAATTCAATCACTCGGCGTCACGTGTTGCATGTGATATTGAATTATCGAATGCACCGGAAGTTTCATTACGCAGGATACCCTGCGGGCTAATGTAGCGGGGTGGCTGTAGCTTCACTGTAAATACACTCTGAAATGCTTGGGGTAGGCGTATACATTTTTTATTAGGTATTTAATTAATGAAGATTGGTAGCTTAGTTTACACTGCCTGTTTATTTATCTATATTTATCTATATATATAAAAGGACATGTACCTGACTGACTGAGGTAAGACGCACGCACAGCCGTAACGTGAAATTTGGACAGATGTTTATTTTCATAATCTGGACATCCACTAAGAAGGGATTTTGAAAAATTTTAACCCTAAAGGGATGAAATAGGGTTTGAAAGTTTGTATGAATTTTTTTTTAAATCGGCACCGATTTTTATAAAATTTAAAATTCAGACTGTTAAAAATACTTTATTGAACACGTGTTTCGTGGTTTTCTTAGAATTCACCCTTAAGGGTGCAAATAAGCAGGCGAAGCTACGCGGGCCCACTAGTTAATAATAATACTTTTATTATACAAGAGGAATTAATTTTACATTTTTAAATATAAATTGTTATAAAAAAAAATACAAGGATCCAAGCCATCGGTGGCTAGGGCTCCGGAGAGGAACCTCCTCACAATTTATGTATACTAATAGTGTTATTATATAGTTTATTGCACATAAACACATATTTAGTTAATTAACATTATACGTGCAATGGTGGCCTTATAATAACAATTTATCTTTTACAGGCAAACATTTAAATACGATAGAGTATTTTAAGAAAGAAAAGGAAGAAAAGCCCAAGCGGCCAGTAGTGGCGCAGGGGTACAAAGTGTGACTGTAAACGCCACAGTTTCGAATTTCCGTTAATAAATTTTCTAACCAGGTTAAAAAATAAAAAAAAAATCTAAACCTAAACTTGAAATGATCATCACGATGTAAAGAAACAGTTTCCGAGAAATTAGTAGAAAGACATACAAACAATTACAGAACTTGCGTACCTGTAAGCAAAATATATTCACTAATCATGCTCAAAAATTATTCAATTTCAATATTACTGGATCGTCGTCGTTCAAAAATATACCTAACAGAGGTACCTAGATCTAGTCGACGCGCTGTCATAGATAGAGGGCATCCTAATACTACAATCGCTAACGACATCACAATGTTTCATAAAAAACCATATCCAAGGGAAGCATCCCATCCATCCGTTTTAGAAACATCCGGCCCACGCTCGTAATAAACAAACTAAGCAAGGCTAGCGTGAGTTCGAGGTAGAAATTATTTTCATTAAAAACCTTTATCGGAAGAACATGCATTAGTCAACTGATTGTATTGTTGAAGTGATAAAAATTGGTAGCAAATTCTGTTCTACTTCATTTGTTAGGTAGGTCTCAGTTTACGCTGTATCCCGCATGTAGCAGGGAAGGCAGAGGGAACCTAGTAAGAAACTCCGCTCCCCTCTTTTCACCGAATTCTGGAGACATTGTTTGTTAAATGGTGGAACTCAACACTGCGCTTTACCTTTATAAAGTCCATTTCAGTTATTGTCATTCCCCTGGGTAGAACGAGAACTGAGACCATAAGCTATCTAACCAAAGCAGTAAATCAAAAATATGTTACATATGGGACGATTATATGTTACGAGTAGGATTCGAAGTCACTACCATCATTTGTGTTATCAGGGTCCATTGGCTAATACGACGACGTTATAGCTGTTATATAATATATGTAATTTTCAATTTAATTTTAAACAACGCCATTTTGTTACAAATCTATATATCAATTTAAGTTAACGCAATTTATATAATTATGCTTATCTAGTATCTACGCAAGTAAAATCATTTTCGCACTGAAGGAAGTTTTTTTTATACTTTTTAACATATTTGAATAAAAGCTTGATTTTAAAAAGTTCTGTTTTTACTGTAAATGTATTATTATTTTTTAATTATAGCTGGCACGATAGAAGAAAAAGCAGCTGGTATGATGTACGTCTCGTTCAATGCATCATTGTTATAATCATTTACAGCCGTGTAGTAGTTCTCCAATGAAGACACCATCTAATGATTTTACCCTACTTAAGGCTGCGTATGCTTGGCCAGCAGCGAAGACCTTGTAGCCTAAGTTTACCGACATGGTCGACAGTAGGTACCCTTGCATTTTGTCTACTGCGCAAGCCCAACATAATACAACTGACAGCATTAGTTGTTCTACAACGCTGTGACTATTTTGCTGGAAAGTGCACAGTCTTAGGTCGGTTACAGTCTTAACAAAATTGAGAACTCCAAAAAGCTCAGCAAACCAAAAAAAAATCATAATGTAACTCGCATTCGTATTCTTTTCTCTTTCATTTGACATCGATATAGTAGAAATGCATTGAAAATACTTAATTCATCCATGCAAAAAACCATCTTGGGTGTTCCGCCCTGTTGGGTTTAGAATACCGCCACACAAATAGCACACAATATAATATTTGAATAATAATAAAAATAGACTATTATTCAAATATTACATTGAGAACGGACAACACTTCCAAGTATTCCTTACCCTGAGAGGCTAATATAACACAAGTGCTATTATAACTATCGAAGATGTTGCAGTTCAACAGTAGTATGCTATGCTCATAAGAATATTTACTTTTTTTTAGCTTCACAGAGCAGGGAACGGAAAAAAGAGAGACATTTTCCCAGAGAAAGATGTTCCCGTATGCGTCTTACAGTCCACGGAAATAAATTTTGCACGCGACGACTTACTACTTTACTATAGGCTTTTGTTTTAATCGATTGTTTAAAATTGACCGTATAAACTGTAAGGCAGAACGCGACGTTGAGTTCCGCCACTCAACACACAATGCCCCGGTTTTCGGCGGTATGTGGAGAACGGAAGTGTATTAATGGGAACGGAGTGTCTTAGCACTAGGTTCTTGGTTCAAAAAAAACTTTGCAAACGTCACAGTCGCGCCACAGTCTTAACTTAACACGCAATATCTCAAAAATTGGGCGGTGAATGGGAAGTGGAGTGCCTTAGTACCAGGTTCTCTCTGCTTGCCCTGATGTGCCAGAAGAATCGTGAAGCTATATGGATATGCATTAATAAGCGCAGTTAATAATGTAGGTTGAAATTCCACTGGGACGAGTGTTTTATTACTTTAGTTAGTATTAGTTGTGTTGAACGAAACACAAGCTATTAGTTGAGTATTCTCAACATGCATTTTCATGTTGCAAACGAACGAAAAACAGAGAATGGAGTTGAAAAATAGAAACGTACAAAAATTAAAACGTACTGGGATTCTAACCTGGGCCTTCTGAAAACCACCTAAGGGGTGCGGTTTCAAGTCCTGCTTCGATCTAATTTTAATAGGTTTTTAACATTTTCCATTTCGAAGTGGAGTAACAATAAGAAGAAAAGAAATAGAGTCACTTATTACTAGGATCTCCCTATAAATCATATATTGAGGTAAAAAGACAAAAATAGTAATAAGAAAAAAAATAATTGTAATAAGAAAGAATTTTGAGCAGTAAATTTATTACATTGCATATAATAAAATCGTAACTGATCGCTGCCTGTACATGGAAGATACATAAATATATAGGAAAATCAATTATTGGAGACATTTACTGGACTTTAAAAATTGTTGTCTATTCGTTTGTGCGTTAGTGAACGCTAACCGCAGGAACGGCTTAACTGATATAAAATCAGTTTTCGCTATTTATTTTCTATTCTATTCGTATTTTGGCAAACTGTTTTTAACATTTAGTGTCTATTTATTTATATCGATTTATAAAAAGTTATATTATGTATAAACAAATATAAAAGTTATTTTTAAAGTAGTTATTTAAAGTATTTTATTCGACAACATTGCTACTAAACTTTATTTAATTGTCTGAAAGTTTTCAATGTATGGATATTGTCTTTGAACACGAAAGTAATTCAGATAAGTAAATAGTTGTGTATTTCAAGCGGGCGAAGCCGTAAGCGGGTCACTAGTGCTGCAATGAACCAGATATAATACCAACTTAAAAAGTGTCGTCGCCATAACAAAGTTACCGTCGGACCTCCCAACGACGTCGCGAAGGCTAAACAAATTATAATATTGTGATAAAATAGGATTAAAAATTAAACATGGCAAATTATATATTCCATATTTTATCGTGTGTAGCACGTTGTTTACATTATCTCTCATCGAATTGGATTTTGTTTATATATAGTTAAATCAATCTTTTGCCAATTTCATCAATATTTATTTTTTTCAACTACCCCACGATGATTTTGACAAATACTAATATTTTACATTTTATTTTGGTTACATTATTATTATAGTTAAAGGTAGGTGAAGTGCCACTGCAAAACTGTTATTATATCTGTTACATTCGTATTTTTCATTTGTATTTATTTTGAAGAGTCTCTTAAGTAAGACCCCCTTTCTGCCGAGTTCTGAATATTGCGTGTTGAGTGGCAGAACTCAGCGCCGCGCTTTGCCTCGACACCAGAGCGAAGGAATGGAAATATAAATTTAAGTATATAGTAAATAATTCATATCCTCAAGTGGGGATCGAACCCACAACCAGTCAGTTTTACAGACACACTTTGTGCCCCTGCGCTACGACTGGCCCCATTTGTTATATAATCTTATTTTTTATTGATTTCTTATTTTAGCTTTATGAACATCTATAGATATAACATGATTTCCTTATGGTAGAGAGCCGAAGCGAACACTTCGGGATTTACTAAAGCGCGGCAGACAATATACTTGAGGATTTCTTGTACTTAGATAAATACTTCCACCAGACATGAGCCCCACATATATGGCCGCCAGTCTAGGGTAAAGGATCATTAGTAAAAAAAAATGATCATCTGTAATTCTCGAGCGCGTCAGATTAAGGTAGAGTGAGTTAGTTACGCGCTAAATCATGTATATTCTTCCAATAATCTGGCAATTTGACAGTGACATAAAGACGGGGGAGGACTACAAAGTTGTAAACAAAAACGTTATCTCGACATTCTCGAGCGTTTATTATTTTTATTTTGGAGGGAATAATTGAAGGATTACGAAAAATATATAAAAAATAAATAAATAAATCAGCTTCACGCTGTATCCCGCACACAGCAGGGTAGGCAGAGGGAACCTAGTGTTAAGACACTCCGTTCCCCACTTTCTGCCGAATTCTGGAGGCATTGCGTGTTGAGTGGCAGAACTCAACGCCGCGCTTAACCTCGACACCAGAGCGAAGAAATGGAAATATAAATTTAAGTAAATATTTCATCTCCTCGAGTGGGGATCGAACCCACAACCAGTCGATTTTGCAGTCACACCTCGTGCCGCTGCGCCACGAAAAATATATAATCTGACGAATTCCACAAGCTGAAGTAATAAAACTTGATTGATAAAGTACAATGCAGTTACGGGTTGCCTATATTCCTCTCGCCGTGTTTCTATTCCTGTCTCACTCACCGATGAAGATGATAATTTAAAAAATACTCAAAAAAATATTCTACTTTACTTGTAAGTATTGATTGCGATCAATGATTTAAAAAAAAATCTCGAATTAGGCAAGTTCCTTCAAGCAATCGGTATAGTTATATTAAGATAGCATCTAGAGCATGATAAACTATATACATCTCAATCTGACGCGCTTGAGTATTTCAAAGTGACGTAATTGTTTTTGCACATTCTAAAAATGGCTGTGAGTTTGATTCACATCTAAATCGTCAGATTGATATATAAGAGCCTTTTTTCGGGTTCACTTAACCCCTTTTAAAATCTGACGCGCTCTATATATTTTTTATTTTTAACTCTTACATACGACCACCTCTATGATGGAAACAATCAGATCAACATACTTACATTGTTAAGAATACGTAAGAAATGTATGATATCAATATCTGACGCCCTCGAGTATGTCCATGCAATGGTTTTTTTTTTACATTTTTGAAAATCTATAGCAGCTCTCCGCACCGATCAAAATATATGTATTATATGACTTTTTTGTGTATCAGCTTCGCAACCCAATAGGTCTCTATGACGCTCGAGTAAATCCCGATTTAGCGTCGTCGGCTCCCGTACTATTACTGAGTGACCGACAGACAACGCACAGCCGGAACAGTGCGGCGTAGAACATTGACATTTAGACATGTAGGTTCCGAGAGAGGTGTAGGACAGCACTAACAACAGGACTTTACGTTTTAAAGTCGAAATAAACGAAGCTGCGAGCTACTGTATTAATGTATTATATTTGTATTTATGTAAATAGCTAATTTACATAAAAAAATCTTGGACAGTATAAAATATTAATATAATCATAGATCCGAGTATATTTTACATATTCACCATAAATTCCTCAAAATAAAATAAAAAATGCAGCAATTTTACTAAAATCACTTTTACTAAAATAAAAATGTTTCACAAGTTTTGCATACTGAAATAAATATCTTTAATCGATACAAAAACAGTTTAGTTGCTTAGAAAATGTCTCGGGACCAAGAGTTGGCTTGAAAATGCATAAAATATTAGAGTTTATATTTATATGATGAAAAGATTATATTGCAAAATCTCATTATATAAATGACTGGAGCTAAACGTGATCGATGGTCGAGGGTTCAGTCTCCATTTAGGGGAATAAAATATTTTTAATTCCCCGCTATACAGTGAAAGCGGAAAACAGAATATTTTAAAATTACTTAAGTATCCATTTTAATATTTTAAATGAATAGTTTAATTATTGTTCATCGTGTTTTAAGAATACACGGCAGCAAACTCAAACAAAACATACCCGAACTGAAAATAAGTCAAAGAAATTAGGACATCTTGTTGTACTCTAAAAACACTTAAATCAGATTCTATAAGTTATTATGTTAAAATTATGTTAAAGGCTAAAAATCATTGCCAATATAACAAATCCGATTTACAAAGATGTTTAAAACTCAAAAATAATAACAATTAAACTATCTTTCGAGTTGTATGCACCAAAAGTTTAAATCTACCAGCAGTTAATATCCTAATTGGATCTATAGTGTTCCAGTTCGCCACTCACTTTGAAGTTATGGAGTTTGTAAACGCTGTCTACTGCTCAAGAAGTATCTGGTGCATCGTCATAGACATCGAATATTGTAACAGAGGAGGCGAATATTTCTCAACAACTTGCGAGTCTCTCTTTGAAAATTAAAGCTGACAATGCAACATTATTACTTTAGGAAATTACAAATAAACATACTTATAGTTGCATAATAAAATAATAAAAAGTAAACAATAAAATAAGGGAAACAGATAATAACATAAAATAATAAATTCGAAATAATTTCTTCATAAACTTTATTAGTGAAAAATTCAAAATCAAACTTAATAGAAAAAAAGGAAAATAACATATTATCAATTATGAACAAAAGTAGTCAAAACTAAAACTTAAACAAACTTTTTAACACTTTGGTAACTTTAGATAAGTCCGAACAAGGGTTTGTACCCGCGACCCGACTAATTCTTGTTTTTTTTACATTTTTAGAGTGTTAGTCCACACTTAAGAAAGAAAAACACTTTTTTAGAAAACGTATAAATTCCGTGCGTAAGAACAAGTGAATGAAACATTTGGGAATTATGTTAAGTAGAGTTTGCAAAAAGTTTTATACCGGATGAGAGAGTGATAAGAGAAGCAAGTGAAGGAGACCTCGGACGACCTTCGAAAACACAGTGTCGATGATACTGGGGGAAGGTTAAGAAGATCCCCCGGAGGCCATGAATGGGTTGACGACAGTAAACGAGGGGAAAGATGTATAAGAGGCTGTAGCGTTTGGCGCTCTGTTAGGGATATTTATTTTATACGTTTTCTAAAAAGAGTATAATTCAATGCGTATACATCATCAAAGTAATACCTAATACCAATCAGTCTTTGTAAAATAACAGCCAAAATCAAGATTCATCAATACTTATTACATAATATAATCGAGGCTAATCGACGTGTACCTCCAACTCGTGCTTACGTACCTAACCAGTATAACACTAGGTCTACTCTCGTGACGTGCCGGAGCGATGACTACCTCGTCAGCACATATACGCCCAATATTAATAACCTATCTCCAACGCCAATCTTAGATTGTTTCATATATCTATCCAATCTAGAGATTGCATAGATATATGAAACAATCTAAGATTGACGTTGAAGATAGGTTATTAATATTGGGCGTTAGTGACATAGTACATAAGTAAACAAATAAATATCTGTTCGAGCTTGGTGACTTTGAGCTTCCGTATTCTGTTATTGACAAAGCTTGTCGCTGGCGCTCCACAAAGTGAAATAGGAATGTATTAAACACGTGAAGCTAGATAAACCAGCGACGACAGATATATCTACTGGCAAGCCCCGAACTTAACATTTGTATGTAATTCATTATTAACTAGGTATATTTGTACATGGGTAAATTTTATTTCCTATATCTATATAATACGCCTTTAGTATATAGTCTCCGGCACACCGCGTAATAATTAAAAGTATATTTTATTTCATTCTAAAAAAATCACCGATCAAATGTCATACAGTTATAGAGTACATTTTGTGTTTACGATTATATTTAACGATAACAACTACGTACTTCCGGTAACGAAGAGGTCCACGGGTGCTTATCTCCTCTGAAATTTCAATATATTATGAATATAGGTATATAATAGGGTAATATTAATTATTATAATCTCGTGATCATCTTGTTCATGTCTTAAGCCTCAGAAAATACCACAAAGGAATCATGAACTATGAGACTCGGAATCAAAAGGCATAACATACGAGGGAAGGGCAATGTTTAAGGAAGACAATTGAAAAGCGCACGTGGACCACTTCACTGTAGTAAGACTATATTCCCGACAATTTTAGAAAAAAATTGGACATTTCGAAAAAGATTCTATTAATACATTCCCAATCCCCGGAGTGGGAGTCGAAACCGCAACCATCAAGTGTATATCTAGATCAGTGATTCTCAACCTTTTTTTTGTTGCGGCACATATTTAACGATTTCAAAATTTGGCGGCACACAATGAGAAATTATTTACTTACAACACACTGTATAAATAGTTTATGACAAAAAATTTAAATATACGAATTTATTTTTTTGTGGATTTAAATATATATTCATGTTAAAAATATTTTTCTTTTTAAATGAAATAATTTAATTATATTAACATTATTATATATTTGCAAAATTTGGCGGCACACAAAAGTGCCGCGGTACAGTGGTTGAGAATCATTGATCTAGATGCTTCTCACGATGCATATTACAATTTTAGATACAGTTTTCAAGATTAGAGGCGGTGGTCGATGTCGGTTTGAAACGTTCATTATTTATTCCCTTAGTGTGCTGCCATACATTCAACGTCGACGTAAATTTTTAACTTATTACCATTTGCAAAATATTGATTTTAGTTCAAGACATAAAAATACATTTCATGTTTCCGTCAGGAGGAAAAAACTGAAACCTGTAGTATTACCATCACTGCGTGAAAAAGTATTATAAATTTTATAATAAATATATATATATATATATATATATATATATATATATAAATATATTAAAGTTTAAACTAATATTTTTTTATGTATTGTTAATTACACTTAAGGCTTACCATAGGAGAAAGGCGCAAATACAAAAAAGGGTGGCAAGTAAAAGAGGGTAGGTGTAATTGAAAAAACTACAATATAATATACACGTATTATTGTATGTGTTTTTATTTTGTTTTTAAGAAACGTTAACCGCTTTCGATTTTTAACAAAAATATATTGCTATTACGTTCTAACGCTGATACATCGTGGTTCCCTTAAAGTTAAACTCGGGAAGAAAATAATCAAAAGTAAGAAAAAATCCTAAAATAAAATCAGCGCAGTCACCTACAGCCAAGTCCAGGGTGACCACGACTCCTCGACCGTACTGTACTCGCACCGGTACAACCGCGGGGTACAAATTAGATAACTAAATACTCCAGTACATATTACCTAGCGAAACAACGTGTTAGTAGAGAAGAGTAACTTAAGTAAATAAATATGTGAAGCTTCACTTGCAATGCCTAGCGGTGCTTTGCATGTAACTAGTTGTCGCCCGCAATTTTGAGTTGACTATAACATATAGAATGGAAAATTGTAATTTTTTTTTATTTTCCTTAGTCTCCCCTAGGCTCCTTGACCTATAATACTAAGTTAGCACATGTGTTATTCTGATGTACCTTCTAATCTATCAATCTAAACTATCAGGAGCTTTTGCGTGTAAATAGAACAAACGGCCATCCTCACAAAATTTCGTGTTTATAATAATAGTAGGAAGTAGGAATCTGCACAAAAGTTACCAAAACCGGTAAAGTAAATATAAACTTTTGGAATACCGTAGATTGATATAGAGCAGTATGTATAAAAAAAAAGCTCACTCGGGCTTTGGACAAACGAATGCGACCACCTGTAACATTGATAGTGGAAATCAAATACGCGGTTTTAATTGCGTAATACTTTATGTTTGGATAGAACTACATCCAATAAAACTAGTGAATGATATTCATCAATGAAGTTATTTTAATGGAGGGAGGACTTAAAAGTCAACTAATAAAAGTTTTATAACTTTACGTTGTATAGTGTATATAGCAGCGTTGGCAGAGGGAACCTAGACCCTAGACTAGGAGTGTTAACACTCTCTATTTTGAACGTCGCGGATTGTCTTGGTACCAGAGCGCAAAAATAAAAAAAGAAATCACCGCGAGTGGGAATCACAACCTTTGCGTCTGCAATCAGATACTTTGCCGCTTCGCCTCAATTTTTGAAGAATAACGTAATTTTTAAGGTGTAAAAGTAGTATAATTGAAAATGCAAGCCACTGGTACTGTTCAGCTTTTTCAATATTTCCATACAATCCTCCTGAATCCAATTATATTTTTTGTTTCCAAAATCTTACATTACAATAATTCTAAATTACTTACAAAGCAATAAAATTTGATTGAATAAAAAGACGGAATGCAAGACCAGTGCAAATGGAAAGATATTAAAAGAAGTCAATGAAGTTGTATATTTGGGTAGTAAGTTCATTAGCAATGGCAGTTCGGCCGTACATAATGCAGTGTTGGTACCGACGCTGTTATACTGCAGCGAGACGTGCGTATTACACAAGAAGAATGAAAGAAAGATGAATGCCGTGGAGATGCGATCTCTTTGTAGGATATGCGGAGTCAGCTTAGCTGATCGAATTCACAATGAAGAGATACACAGAATGGGAGGTACTAGCGAGGATATCACGGTGTGAATGAAGAAGAACGTGCTCACCTGGTTCGGACACGGTTCACTCATTCGATCGGAATGAGTGATGAAAGAATAGCCAAAAGATTTATTACGCAAAAGTGAGCAGCAAAAGAGGTAGAAAGAAGACCTCGGTTGACTTTCGAAAACATAGTATCAAAGATACTGGAGGAAAATCTCCACTCGAGGAAAAGAAATATTTATTTAAATTTAAATATTCATTTCTTCACTCCGGTATCGAGGCGGCGTTGAGTTCCGCCACTCAACACGCAATGCCTCCAGAATTCGGCGGAAAGTGAGGAACGGAGTGTCTTAACGCTAAGTTCCCTCTACCTACCCTGCTGTGTGAGGGATACAGCATGAAGATGATTATTTTATTTTTTATTTATTTCAAAAACAAAACTATATTCAAAAATATTAGAAAGAAATGCAAGAATTTTGCACACCTTCTCTGTGCAGAGTCGTCTTCGTTGTTAGAAGGTGTGAAGGTGAAGCCTTAAGCAGTGGGCGGTGAAACAATAAAGCACCTAATATATACCTAATAACATTTTATATCTAACGAAGCTCAAGCGGTAGAAGGAATCATGATATTTTTTGTACAATTTAGCTTGTCAAATGAAGTTTCGTTTAAAAAAATAAGTAGAGCATGCAAATTCATATTTTCTAAAAAATCTTGATTTATAATCTTTACGCTATAATAAGAATAATTGGGAGAATATTCTCTATTCTCCGCTAATTATAAACTTAGCATATCCAATAGTAAAATCTCTTCAAACACCTTGCCAACCCAACCCCCCGTCAGTGTTAATAAAACGAAAATAAGCGAAAATATTTTATACATACATAACTAAACATAGTTACTTACCCAAATTAAGATAATTTATAATGAAACCTACAACCCGGTGGTGTGTACTGCCCGAAATTTCGACGATGTCATCAAATAACATGAACGAAAAGAAAATGTAAGTTATATATAACTAATGTAGCTAGTTGAAAGACAACACTTAAAAATACTGAAACAGAAATGTATGGAAAGCATATAATTTTCCTGATTCTCATATAAAAGCCAAACCAATTGTTGAAAGAATGATCACTTAGAAGTGCATTCTAGAGAAATAAGAAAAATAACACAGAAATATATAATTGTACCTATTATACTATGTCTACTAAACGAGCCAAGCGCGGCTTCGCTTGCTTTAACTTATTGTTATAATATAACATTAAGTTTAAGCAAGCGAATATGGCCAATATTCGCTTGCTTAAACTTAATGTTATATTAATAAATGTTATCAATCAATAAATATTTGTTTAATAAGGCTATAGCCTAGTCGTGGCGCAAGAGCATTGGCGTGCGACCGAGGCAAAGCGCAGCGTTAAGTTCCGCCACTCAACACGCAATGCCTCCAGAATTGGGCGGAAAGTGAGGAACGGAAGTGTCTTAATGGGAATAGAGTGTCTTAACACTAGGTTCCATCTGCCTACCCTGCTATGAGTCTTCAAAATCTTTACATTAGTTGTAGCCTATACATTATCTTGATGTATAAGTTCTAATTATACATTATAATGATATTACTGTAAAGTTTCATCTATATCCGTTCAGTAATTTCACTCGAAAGTGTAAAAAAACATACCTTTTTACAACTATACCTTTCACATTTCTAATATTAGTAGGATATGCTTCGTTTTATTTCAATAGTGACTGCACTTTCAGTAGAGTCAGTGAAGACAAAGCCCACGGTAGGCAGTTAGACGACTCGACCGTTAGACCGTCACTGGTATTTGTCCATGTATGAAGTTGATGTTCCATGCAAAATCAATAATACGAGAATATTTAATAAACAGACGTTTATAAGTTTTACATGTAAGACGGCAATATAGAGGTAATTATATGTAGGACTAGAGGGCACGCGCAGCTTCGCCCGCGTATTTGCACCCTTAGGGGTAACTTCTCAAAAAAAACCACGAAACACGTGTTCATTAAAATATTTTAAACAGTATGAATTTATTTTTTATAAAAATCGGTGGCGATTTAAAGATTTTTCCGTATAAACTTTCAACCCCTTATTTGAACCCTTAGGGGGTGAATTCTAAAAAACCATGAAACACGTGTTCAATGAAATGTTTCCCAATTTCATCTCTTTAGGGTTAAAATTTTTCAAATTCCCTTCTTAGTGGATGTCCAGAATATGAAAATAAACATCTGCCCAAATTTCACGTTTCTACCATCAGCGGTTACGGCTCTGCGTGCGTCTTACCTCAGTCAGTCAGCACAAGTCCTTTTATATATATAGATTATCTTCAAAGTCATATTTTCATAAAATCATCGAGAAAAACTTTATTTACAAAATAAAACGTTCAAATTTTCCAATTTTTCTTATATAAATATCTATTGTAATGTTAAAAAGCTGAAGGGTTTGTTTGCTTGGACGCGCTAATATAAGGAACTATTGATTCGAATTTAAAAATTAATTTTGCGGTACGATAATAATAATCCATGTATATAGACTAGATGATGACTATTATAAGGTTCCTACTAGGGTCACAATTTACCTGCGGTCAGTGTTCCCACGAGGGAGAAACCGCACTTAAAAGCTAGTCTAGTTCAACTCGTTGGACTTTTAAATGAGCACATATCATCATATATTTCAAATAAATCGGCTTCACGCCGTATCCCGCACACAGAAGAGTAGACAGAGGGAATTCAACGTTAAAACACTCCGTCCTTCAGTTTCCGCCGAATTTTTCAAGGCATTGCGTATTGAGTGGCGGACCTCAACGCCGGGGGTTTGTTCTGGTACCAGAGCGAGGAAATGAAGATATTAATAAATTATAATTCATGACCTCGTGCGGGGATCAAACCCACAACCGTAGCGTTGCCCACCCTTATGCCTCATCTCATGATATATTATTAACAATAAAAGCAGTATTGCCTTTGTACACGGCATGTTATTCATGAAACCAAAACTATTTCAAAGTGAGAGCTCCCAGTAGCGTGTCTTTCTTTTATATTCAACGACATTGACATATGTAGCTGAGTAAGAAATGTATACGATTTATTGAGGTTATATCGATTATGTGCCGCCATAATGATATTATTATAGATATACTTCCCGTATATTAATGTATTAAATCAGAAGTTAGTCAGCTTCATGCTGTATCTGAATAGAAATATAGTCCAAAGACACTCCTTTTCCCACTTTTCGACGAATTCTGCAGGCATTGCATGTTGGCTGGCGGCACTCAACGCCGCACTTTGCCTTGACACCAGAGCGAAGAAATTGAAATAAAAATTTAAATAAATATTTAATTTCCTAGAGTCGGAATCGAACCTAAAACCAGTCTCGTTTACAGTCACATTTTATATGCCTTCTCGAGTATTACTCATTGATATATTATTCAACTTAATTAAATGAAAAGTGCAATTACATCATTGTTGCTAAATAGCTAAAAACAAAATTAATTTCACTGACCACATATCAAAGTGTTTGTAGTTAATAAAATAGAAAGTATTTAATTAGGTCACACGGGCAGCCGGTCACAGGGCGGCGCGCGGTGCGGCGTGTCCAACAACCAACTTAGTTGCTTCTACGCTTTTAAAAAACATTACAAAAGCAAGATGAAAATGTTAAAACTTAACATTTTATTACCACACTGTATCCAGTTAGGAAGAGGGAACCTAGTGTTGAAACACTCCGTTTCCCACGAACCTTTCAAGACCAACCGAGCGGGAATCGAATCCACACCCTACGCGTCACACCATACGCACAACCTCAACACCGACCGACCGACCGACGGCTTTACACAATACCTACAGCATTACCTACAGCGTTTTATATTAATAATTTTAGGTAACAAGAGTAAAATCGACGACGAAGTATGAAATCGACATATCAATTTGTCCTCCAATAGGCCCATGGTGAAATTCCAAAATGAGATGTCTATTCCCAGTTTTGAGAATCAATTAATGATACAATAAACGTGTCCTAGGCGTACGATGTTTAATTTAATTACTACATTACTTTTTTTTCACATTTTTAAAATATTTACTTTAAGAGTAAATATTAGGGTCCCTAGGGTAAATGAAAAAATATATTTTAATATTTTTTCTGTTGATTAAGGTATATATACTTTATAATAATTAAAAGGTTTCAGAGAAGATTTATCAGACTGTTCATTCGGTCGAAGTTACTTCGGGCATTCATAAGGTTTCATGTCTCTTTCACTATTTTTATTTCATTACGGTGGCGAAGGCGCAAGTTGAATGTTCGACTGCTGTCATATAGAAAATGCTCACACAACAGTTACAAAAAAAAACTTGAATCTGAAAATTGAGAATAAATATTTATCTAGAACAGACGTGAATTTGTTTATATTTGTATGAAATTTACCTTTTTTTCTATTACCTACAATGTTGAAACTATATCGATATACCTATACTATGTACTACTCGAATCAAAACGGCGACCATTGTCATCAATAATACAAACAATCCTTACTAATATCGTAACGCTGAAGAGTTTGTTTGGTGGAACGAGCTAATCAAGAGACCTACTGGTTCGTATTAAAAAATGTTTTTGTGTTGGACAGTCCCTGGACAGTCCCTTTATGGAGAATGTTACACCAAATGTATCAAGTGTCACATTCAACTCTTAGTTATTCCCATTTGACCATACGTTAAAGCTACTAAAGAAATAATACAAATCGATATAATGTGATTTGGCAATGAGCATGTAATATTTATAATTAAAATTTATTTTTAACTATTAATTGATTTAAGACCAGTCGTAGCGCAGCGGCCCAAAGTGTGACTGTAAAACCGATTGGTTGTAGGTTCGATCCCCACTCGAGGAGAAATCTGAAATCTGAAATATTTACTTAAATTTATATTTCCATTTCTTCGTTTTGGTGTCGAGGCAAAGCGCAGCGTTGAGTTCTGCCACTTAACACGCAATGCCTCCAGAATTCGGTAGAAAGTGGGGAACGGAGTGTCTTACACTAGGTTCCCTCTGCCTACCTTGCTGTGTGCGGGATACAGCGTGAAGCTGATTTTTGATTTAATTGATTTTATTCGCGTGAATCGGTCGAGAAATTCAATATCGCGAGCAGGCCTTTGTTCATTTGTATGATAACATTTATTTTTTTACACCTGAGTGTATATTATTAATAAGTTTCTGAAAAAAAAAAAATATTGGGAAACTCAGATATAAAGTATTATAAAAGTATTGAAATAAACAACAAGTTTTTTTCTCATTTAGTCAGGTTGTCAGAGGCCAACCTAGTGTTAACTCACCGTTCTCCACTTTCCCCCAATTGTGAAACATTACGTGTAAAGTGTCGCAACTTAACACCGCGCTTTACACCAGACCGGAAATACTTTTTACACTAGAGCGGGAAATGACAATAATTTTGAACTAAAAATCGTCCCGTATATAGTCAACGGCTTTGTAAGTGCGTTTGTATTGCCACGATGACCTGATTCTTGATTAAAAAATCAGTCATTTTCTTTTCTACACTTTTTACCCAGTATGCGACTCTTCACTTTTCATTTGCATAGATTTTTTACAAGTACTTTTTCAACACAATCTTCGACCGAACGTAAAGATATAATATGTCCTGCCCTGGTATAGTAGAGAAGTTGATGATATGGTATTTTATGTTATTTAAACCTATATAAACTAAGGCTAACTGATGCTTGAACTTTTTTTTACTTATTTTAGCTATCTTTTTTATACAAATGTAGATTTAGTTTAGTATATATTGTAGTGGAATGGCACAGCGCCAGTAAACGTGTGTGTTGTGGGATTCAATTCCCAGTCGAGAAAATTAAGTAGTTTCATTTGCTCTAATAATAAATCAATACGCGAAATGTCATGTCTCAAAAATTCAACGGAAAGTGAAAAATAAAGTCACCTTACTCTAGGTACCCTCTGCCTACCCTACACCTCTACTACTGTAGTAAAACCAACAGTTGTTAGCTCGATCCCGCGCGACATGTATCTTACGTTTACACAGCAGTCAGAGGACAGCGGTACATGTTTACAAAGTATCTCTTTAATCTGATTAAGACTTGCATAGGTATGTATTCTTATATTTATTGTTACATATTTGCGGTGAATGACATATTTTAGACATTTACATTAAAAAAATACTTTTTTATATATTAATAATGCAATATCTTTAAAATTAACAAATAACTCCGCAATCAACTTATTGTTGTAACGCTGATATATTAATATACTTTTTTAAAAGATACGAGAGCAAAAAAATATGAAACAAAAGTAAAAACAAAAAGCTGCTTTACGACCAAACGAACAAACATAATAGACAGCGCTTGTCAGTAGCTTGTCACGCGTTAACACGCTCGCAGATTTAACTGACTCGATACCGACAATGGGTTTAGTCTGACTTCATATAAGAGTCTGACTTCATATAAGCAGACAAAGGAGAACTGATCAAAAAATTTGAGTTTTTAATTTTATTTTTTTATTTTTTCAGACAGACTTTGTTCACTCAAATGTGACAATTCATACAATTAAATGTTATTACTATACTCCGGAGTGGTATTGAACTTATAGCCGTCGTCAAACACACGCCGCTTCACCTCGCTATGATGGTCTAGAAAATCTTAATATAATACATATACTTGCTTTAGACATTCAAAGTCCATCACTCAGCCCGTAGTGCCTTTAATTAGGCAAAGTGTAGATAAAAATGACTATTATTAGATGAATTGAAAAAAATATATACATATTCATAAATTAAAACATTTTTTGTATATTTTTCACATAAAGAACGATTATACGTGATTGTTGTTCATTCAGAGCATCAAAACATATAAAAAAGTATATATTTCAAAGTGATTGTGAAAAATGCTGCACAAAATTTACAAAACATAAAATCTACGCCATGGCAGGGTTAACGAGACAAGGCAAGTTGAGATGAAACGCTAAACTTATAAAAGTTCAAAAAATTAGTCTATGTTTAAATGTCGTTCATGATTCCTTTTAGTTGTGGAAAGCATTCTATATGGCGGAACTCGATGTTTTTTTAATAAAAATAAAAAGAAAATAATATATAAAAAAGTTTTTTTTTTAAATAAAGACATCGAATTCACCGTTTAAGTTAATTAAAAGTATCGTGCTGATATTTCACTATACGAAAATAACATTTTAAAAATAACAAGCAATCAAACAAAATAAGTTAAAAAAAAAAGAAAAGCAAAAAACAGCACAACAGATAATATACAATATCAGCACAACACTATTATTACATAAGTACAATGCATAGTGAAGAGGCAGGTGTTTGAAATTCGTTATAACAGTAGGTAATTATTAAGATTCAAGTGAATTAAACGTGTAAGTTGCTTGAAACTGATGTGTTTTCGATTTTTAGTGTTCACGTTCAATTTCTAGGTTAATATTTTTAGCCCAAAATTAAATATCCCGAACGGGGCGGGCTTTTTGTGGTTATTTCGCGCACTGTGAGAAATCTTTTTTTTACTTTATTTTTTTAAATGTTACTATCAATTTATTTAAAATATATACTTATCTATCTTAGGTACAGACTAAGCCAAGGAATATTATACTTAAAAGAGTTATATTCTCAAGCAGTAATGTGTTGATAGGTATAGAAACGTTTTACCATTAAAAAAAAATGTATTGCTCTCTATTACACAATAAATGGATCAGTAATAAAACAACTGTTAATTTATATTTATCCAATGTTCCGCTTTTGTTGAAAAAAATCACGCTTTTTACTTAAATCTTTTAAAAATCCCTCTTTTTCTCGAGAAAAAATCTGGCAACACTGGGTTATACGTTCATTTGGTGTTGGTTTAATTGGCAGGGTTTGAGCTACGTGAAAATCTGAGTTAATAATTTACGTTATTAATTTATTTTCTGTCTTAACTGATATACGGAGGACCAATTAAAATAATATTATTTAAATATATTCTGTTAATTTTATCTTTACGAGATACGTAAAGAAAGCCTATTACCACTTACTGACGTAAACACTCCCTTCTATGTAAATTCGGACTATTTTAGGCATATTGCCTATCGTATTTTTTTAACAGTGGATATTTGGCCGTAACGGGATTTGAACCCGCGCCTCTTGGAAACAGTCTAAGCGGTCTTAGGCTACTTCATACGTTCTCATCAGTCAACGTTGAAATTCTCTCACATTTATATTCTTTTACTACTACTTCTTATACACTCCAAGAGGTGCGAAATCAAAGTAGATCAAATTTCGCTACGTTCATATTAATTTAAATTTTCTTATAAAGTATATTATATAATATATTACATAATATACTTAATAAGAAATCAATAAATTTAGGTCTTAATAATATAAATAAGTAGAAAAGGGCTGCCTCCCTTAGTTATTAGCCATTGTGGGAGACTAGACAAAGATGCCAAACCAAAGAAAAGTAACTCAAGTTTTTACGTCAACCGCGTATCCTAATTATAATAGAAAATATTCAGAAAAATCGTTATATTGTTCATTTTAAATTTCCATTCTACGTGTAAAATTCATGAAACAAAATATAAATGAACAAAAAAAAACACAACGTCATAACCATGGAACATGGACAGATCTGACATTTTATAAANTATACGGACATAAAAACCTACACAAAAGTCAAAAAAACACAAAAACACCAAGAAATTGTTTAAAATGAAGTAATAAAACAAGTCCTAAATAATACAACGAATTCCAAACACATTCGTATACGAACTGTACGAGTATAACCATCAATCGCAAGAAGTTATCAAGGTCCACTCACCTCAGACTCCCAAAAGAACATCGGCAGGTTGTTGACGCGCGTGTCGTTGCGAGCGTTCATCGCCTGCATCCACATCAGATCCTGGGAGGGTCCTGGTTGACCCCAGAGTGAATCCTGCAATATATTGGCTATGTGAACTCAGTGTTAGACTAAACCTCAATTCACAAATTTGCTAACTTCAATTATTATAAAAAAAGATGTTAGTTGAACGAATAGCCAATTATTTATAATTTACAATTTTGAAGAAGATATAGGTTTTTTTTAAAAGATCCAAAAATTTTATATGCAAGATTTATGAAAAAGATTATCACATCTTTACGTTTTGAAAATTTTATCAGAACGTTTGTTAAATCAAATGTTCCAGATGGATTTGCGTCGGCATAACAGGTTGATTTGGAAGCCAGCAAATTTGCCGATTGAAGTATGCGCTCAGCACAGTCAAAGCGAATCACAAATAAAATACAAGGAAGGTATGAGGATTGTAATGAAGATGATAGAAGTACAGGGGCACAGAATACTATTGAACCATGGAATTACGTGGCTTGTAGCAGTGAAATCTTAATTTAACTAAAACATACTCGTATTTTAGTATAATATAGATTTAAATTGTTATTATTTATAATACTAAATTTTGTAAAAAATATTGTCGATTTCATGGCTCAATCATAAATATCAAGTCATTCACAGCTCTTTGCAAGAAATCGCTTTGATCGCAAGATTGTCTTAAGCAAAATAAAAATGCGTACTTATATTAAAAATGAAAATACAAAATTAAAATATATATATATATATAAATTAGCATCGTAGCAATCTGCAAAACAGGAAAATAGATGGACATTTGGAGAAAATATCGGAGCGAACTACCGAATTGAAAATAAAATATAGCAATTATTGATATTTCGAAAGACAAATACCATTAATCTGGACTCCCACATAAGAATATTCTTTCCAAAGGAAAACGTTGATTCCACAGTATCATACAAATAATTATAGACTTTGCTATTACTGTTGAAAGCTTAAAATATGTTCAAGTGACTGTAACAGGTGTATGTGGAGGGCAAGAGAAATTTGAAACAGTGGGTCAAGCTTCCAGAAGTCAAGGTAGGGAGACCGGGGATGTTCGGATGCAGATACGGGGTAATAAAAGTTTAACACATAAAAGGTTCCATATCTTATACGGGATAACAGTGTGTAGCACTTTTAACCAATGCTTTTCTATTATAGACGTACGAGACTCAGAGAAAGCTCTCTGAGATGTTAGGATCTCTTCGAAAATCAGACTATTAGATGTATACCGAAAAAAAAATACAACGCAGGTGCAAACAGAATGTACAAACTGCATCAAAAACGCCGGCACATCACCGGTCTCCCGTACGTAAGAGTCAAGATTTGAAGATCATTCATGCTCACAAAGTGGAATTGCAATGTCGAAGAAAAAATTATCGAGAGAGTGTAATTTCGTACAATATTGTTACCATATAGAATTGTCTTAATGCTTGTGGCGGTTGAACTGGCAAGTATGTTTCAGGTGCCATTCGCAGATTATAGATACGGTTATAAAACACATCCTAGAATATTTAAACTCAATGTATTCAAGCAAAATAGCGTATTGCAATAATATATGTTAATTTAAATGACGTGACAACACTGCGTGTGACTACAAAGAGAGGCCAATTTAATTTGTATTATACCTAATATTTACATTTTATGCATAAAATATTAATAATATGATCATATTATTTATAAAATAAAATTGTTTCAAAGAATAAAAGATTCAACAGCACATACATCTAGTCACATCATTTATTTTCTACATAACTAAATAGCATCTAGTTGATGTTAAACAAATTTTGCTAATGCTACGTTTGATTCTTTAATGTTATCAACTGAATACTTTCTTCATACTATTATTACACTAAAATTACCGTATACAATCACTATCCTAACAATGTCCTACAATTTCAAATGATCAATATAAATAGAAAAAAAATGGCGTGCTCCACAGTGTTCAAGATCTTAGCAAGTTTACTGAACCGATGGAGTTTTATAAGTGTTCACTTACACGTTAGAAACGGGAGGATTAAAAGATAACACGACAATGCGATATCGGCCTTGCATTGGCACGGGTCCACGCGTGTTCGATACCAATGGTCTCCGGAATAAAGAGCTGAGCTGAGCTTTAAGCGATGTTCAAGATTTTCGAAACATATTGCGTTTAGTAGACGAATTCAGTGTCGCGTTTTGCCTTATTACCAGTACGAGGAAATAAAAATAAAACTTTCCTTCGATTGGATATCGAACCGACGACCGTCGTCGCGTTTACAATCAGATCTCAGACGTCACGACAACCTCATGACATCAATATCCGAATTATAATATACAACAAAATCCCGATAAAATGTTATATAACTCCAAGCGACTTTAGTAAATGAAAACATACAACTTCAACTCCATCGATATTTTGCCAATAAGGATTTAAAACTTCTCAAATTATTCAGAACTAACTTGTTTAGTATAAATTGGTAATCGACTTTGGTACAGACCACGTGCATTCCATCTCAAATTAAAGAGCACAACTATTTATTTCTTTTTTGGTTGTAAATCTATAATACTAATATTATTAGTTAACATTAATTGTCAGCGCCTTAATTTGTTATAAGCTCATCAGTCTAAGCACTGTCAGTAAGCTTCAATTTTAATATTCTTTAGCAATTTTTTTCAAAAATTTAGGAATTTACATTAGTTATTCAAAAAGAATAAAAAAAGATAAGTAATTTTTAAATTTAATAGTTTCTAACCTAACTAAAGTAATTTAAAAATCAAAAGTAAAGTAACTAAAGAATTCATAAGAATTCTAAAAATTGGCGTCGGGAGGTATTTTTCTGTTATTAACTATATATAAACTACAATGCGGCGATGATGCATTCACACGTAATTGGTCGCAACGTTAGGCGCTTTTACAATAAGCTTTTCCATTACGACGTCAGTTATTTCAGTCAGATTGCAATTCACTTGAACGAAGACGACGTACTACAAAACAGCGACAAAATTCAAATCTGTTTTGATTGGCGAAACACAACGCAACTGAATGTCCGGCGCGAAAATGGAAATAACCCACTACCCCAGACTGCGAATCGAGACCTTTTAACTTTTGTATATATGTACAATTACATACACCATAATAAAATTATAAATGTTAACTTCACCACGTAAATAGTTTTGGTTGAAATTTCTGCGTATCATTGTTCTGGGACGGCTATGTATTAATAATAAGCTATGCGTATGCGGGGTCGTTGTCGACGGTGTTTCTGATTGGTAATATCCTATACCCGGAATAGTATCTTTGACCTAGATACATAATAAACAATGGAGATCTTATTCGTCACAAAAATGGAGGGAAATAAGAACTAGGTGTTGGTCATTCGACAGTTACTTTTGCAGTCTTATAAATATAAAAAATAATTGATCACCAAATCAAAAGATTTATTTTGTTTAATCATAATACACTAAAATTCGAAACGAGTTCAAATAAATTATCTTTCGAACCGAAAAATATTTTTGTGTTGGATAGTTGTTTTATCAAGGAAGGCTATAGGATATAATATCAAGTGCACAGTTTCGTGCCGTCATGTAACTCGATGTACCTATCTCCATATATCTCCATATGAGTTAGGAATTAATTCCCCGAATGGGAATCGAACCCACAATCGTCGCGTTTGCAGTCTAAACGCTGTCTCTGCGCCGCAATGGCCTCGTATGTTACATATGTATCTTACTACTCAATCATTCAATCTTATAGTTCCAAAAGTAAAACCATTTAATAATCCCCGCATTTCAAAAAACTCGTTAAACGTTTGTTCGTATAAAAATTGCAATCTGGTCGCAACTTGAGAACAAAATCACAGTGCATTCATAATTAACTTAGCTAAGTCAATCTAAATTACTAGCTTTTCGTAGATGGGCAATATTATGTGAAGTACCTACCAAACCATATAAATAAACATTTCTTTCTCAATTTTCTGCCCATGTTAATGCCTAATCGAACAAACATTTCAAAAATATAACCTAAAGTAGGAATCGTATCCAAAAGCATTGCGTGTACAGTCAGAAGCAATAACAATGTGTGTCGGAATGGTGCATAATATTAGATACTAATAAAGCTACCTAACCTAATAATCTAATATTCTATTCTAAGACTTCCTTTAAGTCCAGTATTGTATAACACTAGCTAATAAACCCCCAAAGTATAAAGATTAAAACCGATATGATACGTTCACTTTGCGGTGTTCGCGATTCACATGTGTTAAGAACATTTTACGCGATATATAATCCTACATCAGATTATTACGTAAAGCAAGAGCCAAAAGAGATAGGGCTTTCCTAAAGTATAAGCGCAATAGGAACGAACATAACTGGTCCATTTATAAAGCTGTAAGGAATCGGTGTAATCAGATAGGTAGAAAATTGAAACGCCAATATATCTTTAATAATCTACGTGACTCTTCTCCCGAAGCGACTTTAAAATTCTTAAAGTCTCTCGGCATTGGCAAACTTTCAGCTTTCCCTAATGATTCCCCTAATATTGATATAAATATCCTAAGTCAACACTTCTCTTCCTCNCGGTGAGTTGCGTCACTCAACACGCAATAATTATTTGGGCTAAAGTGCAGAACGTGGTCTTAACTCTGTAGTCTCTCTACGTACCTACTCTAATACAGAATGAATTACAGTGTCAAAAAATATATGAGATTTTTTAAGCCCTCTGCAGGAAAGCAAGGGTGCATGAAGATACTTTAGTTTTTTTTTGTATTAATTTTGAAGATACATTCTTTATATTGAAATAATAAGAGAAATATTGTTAGTTTCGTTCATTGTACGGAGAAGCGGTCTATACTTAAATAAAAAAAATTAAAACGTATAATAATTTGCTTTAACTGACTCAACTAACACAATTTTTACTACCATACGAAATTGAAATATAAACTAAATTTATACTATAAATAAAATATTCTACCTTCCTTTCAATTATATAATCAATTAACAACATTTCCAATCACTATGCAAAACTAAAATGAACTTTAGCTAAAGTTCGTTGAAACACACAACTTTAGCCGATTTCGATTCGAACTGGTAAAATGAGACATGAGGACTTCAAGCAAAAATTTCTGAATTAGTAGTAACCAGACCGAGCAAATGAAAAAAAATACATGTTTCCAAGTGGAAATCGAACCCAATCAATCGAAATCGAAAAATCGAATGTTTACAATCAAAACGCAGTAAACGCTGCGCCACGATGACCTTATAAAATTAAAAATGAATTTTTCAATCGTATTAATATGATAATTTGTATAGATTACGTGGAGTAGTTAGTATAACACGAGCACAATGTGAAAAGCTTTACATGAGATCTTACTTTATAAAATTTAACACCCAATATAATGAGTATTTTAGTAAAAGAAAGTAAGAGAACAATATAGTTAGACCCACCACGCATATTTGTAAAAGATAGTATAAAAAGATTTTTTTTTTCTTTGAAATAGAATTGAATGTGTTACCTACAGCTTATCTAGCCACTGAATCTACCACATTTAAAAAGTTAACTCCAATTTTTGATGCTTTGTTTTTTTTTCATATATTTTAGCCATTTGTCAGTTAAATACTTTTTACTTTAGAAATAATCATTTTTATGTATTGAGGTACTACTTATTTTCATTATTATCATTAATACATATTTAAACTTATTTTATATATATTGACACTTGCAAGCGGATAGCATATGTATTATATATGTTATATATTCTATATTTATATAAAAGTCAATGCGAACTTCAGCTGAAATATACAATACGCTAACGTTATTTGAAAGCATTAAATGTATTATTAATTATGTTACAATACCGTGAAAGCATAATAATGTCATGCTTTTATTTAACAATCTAAATTATCTGTAAATTTATAATGTACACTAAGTAAAAAATATTTACAAATCATATTGAAATCTAATATCGATATTTTTTATCAATAAATATTCAGAAATTCAAGAAAAATAAATTATATGAATTTTATATCAGTGATAAATAGGAAAACTTACCTCGATACCCAAACCTGGCTGTTGGTTAAGCATGTCGCGGGCGGCCTGCGGTCGCGATTCGAATCCACCGAGGGGAAAAGGAGACATCACGTCCTAAGAAAAATATACTATACTTATGATATACTTTTTACTCCATTTTTTATGACACAGATAAAAAACACAAAACATATAACTTTTTTCCATCGTAACGAAATTAACAAATTTTCCAAACAAAAAATTATAATAAAAATAAAGAAAAATACTAAAAACCAGAGCAGAAAAAAATTAAATTAATTTTAAATAATCGAAACCAAACCGTCTTGTTAACATTCAAATGCTTTCCAATACGTACTCAATATACCTATATTATCAAAGCACATTAAAATAATACTACAAACTACTTTATAATCGATTAGTCGTGGTCACCAACCCTTGTGCTTTTGGAACATTTTCCCATTGTTCGCTCGAGAGAGAAATAATCAAAGGTACAAAAATCGTAAAATTAAATTTACACAGCCACCTACAGCTAACTTCGGGGCGGCCACGACTCTCCGACCGTACTATACCACTTACCAGTTGAGCAAAAGGTACCACAGGTCCGTAAGAGCCGAGCGGGCGCATGATAGTGTCGCACGCGCGTCGCACCATCAGGCTGGGGCTAAAGAAACCTGCTCTGTACCAGCTGTACATGTCCTTCGATGAAAATGGCCCTTGGATTATTTTCTGTAACAATTTTTAATGTTTAGTTTAGTTATATTACTTAAAATATGTTTACTCTGTTCCCATTAAGACACTTCCGTTCACCACTTTCCGCTGAATTCTCGAGGTATTGCGTGTTGAGTGGCGGACGCGAACGTCGCTCTTTGCCTGGTTAAAGGAGCGAGGAAACGAAAATATTAAATATTTTATAGGAAACGAACCCACAACTGTCGCGCTTACAATCGGAGTGTGTCAACACTAAGATAAAAGACGTTTGCTAAGTAAATGTATATTTTTTGAGCTTCACGCTTCTTTCCGCAAAGCAGAGTAGACAGAGGGTACATAGTGTTAGGTCTCTCCGGTCCCCATACACCGCCTAGTTTCGAAGAATATTTTGACAAGCTTCTCTTAACATTTGGTGTTTGTTTGTTTTATTTGAATTGAATTAACTCAAATAAAGAAAACAAACACTGATAAGAAAAAAGAGGCCAGTCGTAGCGCAGCGGCACGAGGTGTGACTGCAAAACCGACTGGTTGTGGGTTCGATCCCCACTCGAGGAGATGAAATATTTACTTAAATTTATATTTCCATTTCTTCGCTCTGGTGTCGAGGTTAAGCGCGGCGTTGAGTTCTG
>JAAIXJ010000580.1:70701-108916 GCA_013403705.1 Heliconius hermathena
TCCCGCACACAGCAGGGTAGGCAGAGGGAACCTAGTATTAAGACACTCCGTTCCCCACTTTCTGCCGAATTCTGGAGGCACTGCGTGTTGAGTGGCAGAACTTAACGCCGCGCTTAACCTCGACACCAGAGCGAAGAAATGGAAATATAAATTTAAGTAAATATTTTATCTCCTCGAATGGGAATCGAACCCACAACCAGTCGGTTTTACAGTCACACTTCGTGCCGCTGCGCCACGACTGGCCTCAATACATATAAATTGTTTAAAAATATTTTTCTTATAATATTACCTATGTATTTAGAAATATATACATGTCGAAAGCAAAACACCATCCTATTAACACAAACTTTCCAAAAGTAAAATAACGTACGATCCTGTGGATGAAACCGAAAAAGTGAATTGAACAATCTATGAAAAGGTGTATTGAATTTTTTTCCAGCTTCACCCTGCATGTAGCAAGGTGAACGGACGGAACCTTAGTGCTACGGTGCTCCGTTGCACATTTTATTTTTAGTCACTAACTACCCCTTGTTGAGTGGAATTGGAATTCAACGCCGCACTTATCTTGTTACCAGAGCCAATGAACAAAAAAATCATTAACTCCCCGACTAGGAATCGAACCCACAATCGTCGCGTTTACAGTCAGCGGATCTGCCGAGTCTACTCTTCACTATTAGTGAAAACCGCGTAAAAATAACTTAAATATTTAGATGAGGAGCAATTTCATTTTATACAATGAAAAAAAAACTAAGATATACAAACAAGAAACGTTTGTTTGAGTAACTCAAGCTTGCAATTGTAAGTTTACTTCGCTGTTTAGCTTTTACTGTGCTTTAATATCAATTTAATTTTCGTATATTACGAAATAACTTTTACACTATTAATTTGCTTCAAACAGTTTATTTACTCTATATTTATAACCAACTTCTGTAAGGAAGAGTTTTTTTTATATTTTGTCTCAAAACTTTTGACTGGATGAACCGATTTTGATAATTCTTTTTTTATTTAAAAGGTGGTGCATCCCGTGTGGTTTCCATTTCTGACAATGCTATCCATGATAAAATCACACAAGTCTTAAATTTGCATTAAGTATGAACGATGGATGAATAACTCAATATCAGGCCAACCGATTTCGATGATGATTTTTTTGTTGGAAAGGATACACTTTAAAATTAGTTTGATGAGATTTTGGTTAGGTTCTGATTATGAGATCCGGTTGAAGTCGGTATTTTTTGTTGAAAATTATAATTATTGAAATTAAAACTTTGCTTGTGGAAATATTTATACTTAATGAAATAACAATGAAAGTGTCACGCTTTTCTACTTTGTGTTACCAGTGCAATAGAATGTGGTCGATCCTATAAATTGATATGAGCTTTATCTCTCGAGATCGATCTCTTAAGAACTTGTTACTAATAAACCAATCATAGCTTTGCTACTAACTTCTAAAAAGTGGCTCTATCCAGGTTCTGGCTCCATCATTAGACCAGGTCCAGGATATCATAATATTGAAGAACAACACAAGCCAACAAAACATTAAAAAGTATAGAAGCCATGTTTATTCTATACTTAAAGTGAGAATTACTATTTTTATATAATTTTCTTAATTTTTTTGTAACAAATTACCTGCAAAAAAGCAAGTTTGCACAGAACGTGAGTAAATTAAAAAGTAGACGCATGAACTCCACACTATACCGCGGCTGTACATTATTGTTGTACCGCGGCAGTAGGTCCCAATGAAATATTATGGTAAGCTTTACGCTTTTATCTTTTCTGTATTAATCTTTTACGACACTCCATTCCCCACTTTCCGCTAAACTATAAAAAGATCGCATGCTGAGTGGCGGAACTCTTTGCCTAACAGAGTGACAAAATCAAGATGAATACAATCTTTTCCCAAGTGATAATCGAAACCAGGTCAATCTTACCACAGCACCACGACGGTCTCACAAACATCAAAAAAATATAAATAAACCAATATATCATAACGGTAAAAAGACCTATTATACTAATATGAAACGTATTAATTGCCTATATTCCTAGAAATTTAATATTGGAAAAATATTTACTTTTTTTCCAAATTCTGTAAATCAAAAGTTACAAAAAAAATGGCATAATAGTGCAAACTTCCCGCTAATAAACCTCAAACGAACGTGCGGACTACACCAAACGGTAGTTTAACTATAGTCAATATAGCCGGTCTTCGGACAGGGTGGCCTGCAAAGCTCGACTGTTCACTGTGAAACGCTACACACGCCGTCAAAAAGACAGGTAGTATGTAAACTACTTTTTATTTTTGTGACAACGAGGCGTTTTGGGTTACCGGCGGCCGGAGGTGTATGAAATTTGTCACATTTATAGTTTACTAGCGGCGCTCGCGACTTCGCTCGCATACCACTTATAAATCTTTTATTATGCTGCATTTTCCATAAGATAATCAATATAAATTAAATAATTCATATAATTTATACATTCAATAATTTTGAGAAAGTGAAAGCACTACATGCCTGCTTGCGAGGACGAAATCGGCGGCAAGGGCGCCCCCCGTTGGCTTGTGTCCATGCTTGCGGCCGTAAACGGAGCGTTGAATTATTTTAAATTTACATTTTCTCAAAAAGTATACGTTCAAATTACAAACTATAAAAGAAAAAGTATTTCTTCATAAAATTTCCTTGATGATGGAATAACTTTCGCTCGTAAGTTTCAATATCTTTATGAAATAAAAAACGTTGAAATATCACCTTGCAATTTTCAATTATTTTTTGTCACAAAATATGTTACTGTGAATTATTTATAAGAGATTTTTTTAGAACTTATTACTGACATATATTTTACTATATTTGAAGCGCGCGCGCTTAAAGCAATTCGATGGCGTTCATTATTGTTGTTATTTCATTATTTAAGGCTAACTAAGACGTTCACCATAATATTATATAGCCTGTAGCACTTCTGAAGAACGTAGCTTTTATACAAAACCAAAAATAAGTAAATCGGCCCAGTAAACCGGCCCAGATCCAGAGATCTTAGCGCTTAAACAAACAAACAATCTCTTTCCCTTTATTATACTAGTATAGATATATAGAAGTACAGAACGCTAATATTTTTCAATAATAATGCTCATAAAGTACATTAAATCACGCGTACACGCTTCGATAGTTGAAATTTCATTTCATAGACATATATTGGTTGAATAATTAATAAATTTATGCATGTACTTGACAAATGATAATCGAACTGGTTACTATCTGGTCAAATTAGGACAATTCCCGGAATTAAGATTTAGGACTGACAAAGGATTACATATCATGTATAAGCGGAAGGTGAACACCGGATTATCCTTACTCTCGTCTCTTTATCTTTGGAAATAGAGCAATGCGAGAGATATATAAAATATACAATTTTACAAAGAACTCTATGCACTCAATACAAATTGTGATGCATTTTATATAGTTATCGTATTTGACCTCGCATTGCTAAATCCCTAGAGGCTTGAGTAGAGTCATGGCGATGATACAACATGCAAACTATTGATAATATTTATATATCGTCGTGGCGGAGTGGCGCAACGTTTGACTGTAAACGAGATGGTTGTTAGTTCGATTCCCATTCCGGAATTCAGTTCGACGTTCAGTTCCGTCTCTCAGCACATCCTCCGCCTATCCCGCTATAAGCTGTAAAGCGTGAACCTATAAAAATAATATATTGACATACATGGAAACTCAATTGAAATCTCATAACGTTGTAACTAACACAAGGTCGACGGCAGGGTCGAAGTAAACAATATGTCAGTGAACACAATATCGTATAATAATTATTTGTGTGTCCTTTGAAATAATATCATTTAGTGAGTGGAAACCTCTGAACTAGAGTATAATATGTTTGAGCTATCATTGAACGTGATAGCTTTGAAGTAAACTCTGAAGCCACAATAGACAGCTGTATATTGAAAATTAAATTATTTATGAAATCTAAATAGACATTATTAAGCGCATTCTTTGTGTTACTATACTACACCATAAGATATTGATATGTTTTCTATTTCTTTTAGTGTAGTGCCTCTATTGCGACTCGACCCCACTACCGTCGCGGTTGCCTAACCGACCCGTAATAAAGTGCTTCCGGGTTGTTTATTTTAACGACGTTAACGGGTTATTATTAATATTTCATTGTCAAGTATTTAAATTCTGTTGCTTTTTATATATATTACCGTGACAATTAATACACTGTATTTGTACAAATAAAATAAATTTAGTTTTATTATATAAAAATATAACTATTATACTCATCACAAAGGTTTTCAATGCATGGTTCTCTAGTAGGAATTGTGTTTCTCAGTAACATATAAGCTTCTTATGAAATTCACAAACTGAAAGTTATCTTTTATTTTTCAGATATTTAAAGTTTTATATTATAAATGCCAACGGTTTACGACATTTTTTCTTATGTAATTAGTATTTATTGAATACATAATAGGTACTCAGACACGCCAATTACATTTTAACCGACATTAAATAATTATAAAAAATATGTGTGAAAAAATAATTAGAAAATTGATTAGTCTACAAGTAGTCTATCTTTTACATAAAATTAAGACGAGACTTATAATTCTACATTAATATATATAAAATAAACCGCATTAAAACAATCTCTGATCTATATAATAATAGAGTCGAGGAAGGAATGGGACCCAATGTACCGGCCAATGTGTCATATCTCTCTCAACTCTTAGTTATTTCGCCGAGCGAGCCACTCGAGGTTAAGTTTCGCCGAACTTCACTCCACAATATGTCTAGTCAGTACGAGGAAGCAAAAATATTGTAAATGTGTGAGTAGCCTTCCCTTTACAGTACCTATTTATGTATTAAACTAGTAACCTTACCGCGGCTTCGCCCGTTTAAACTTATTGTTATTTTATAGCTAAGTTATACAGAATATTTACGTAAATTGTAGCCTATATGTTATTCTTATGTTCGAATTGTATGTCAATTTTCATCTTAATCCGTTCAGTACTTTTTGCGTGAAACCGGAACAAACATCCATCCTCACTTTAACATTTATAATATTAGCAGGACGTATACCAATAAAGCAGCTAAATTCTAAATATGATCCCTAAAGGTGAAAATAAAATTGAAGGTATAGCTGGAAAATCGATATTGTAAATTCCATTACTAGTGATTACGTCAACTTGTGTTATTATTATATTTTATTTTGTATGTGTTATGTAAATATTGCAAGGGAGTGACGTGGTGCAGTTGGAGTGGCTGGCAGTATAGCCGATGGTGTTGGCTTCGAATTATCTTTACTTTACTTGACTTTAAAGTTAATAACGGAAAATGGAGTTACTTTTTAATTGTTTCTTTCTGGCTTTACCTTTAATAATACTATTATTTTAACTTTCTCGTAATAAGTATATATCTTAATCATATCACCATGATTTTTTTAGTTTAAATTTTCAATATGAAATAGTATTGATATACTTTCAAATAGGCAGATAACAACGCTATTTAACCTGAGTTGAGAGGCATCCGAACAAAATTAAACGGCCTTTTAGTTTCGGACGGACCACCAAACGCTATGGTCTCTGCACATCTCTTCCGTCTTCCGTCGTCAACTCTTTATACATAACCTTCTGAGGGTCCCCATGTTACCTTCCTCCAATATCATCCATACTGTATTCGCGAAGCTCAACCCATGTCCCCCTACCTCTCTTATCATTCACTCTAGTATCATATATTTGGAATTATAAGTAGCGAGTTCAAATTCGAAGCAATATTATTAGTTTAGAGCAGGTACTTCCCCTGATCAAAGTGCAATGAAGGATTCGGCTAGAGAGGACGCAACGTCTCTTATAGGCAGGAAGTGGAGTTAATTAGGTGATTTATAATTAGGTTTCCTCAGCCTTTACCACTATAAATAAAATCAGCTTCACACTGTAGCCCGCACACAGTGTAAGCAGAGGGAACCTAGCGTTAGGACACTCCATTCTCTACTTTCTGACGAGTTCAGGAGGCATTGCGTGTTGAGTGGTGGAACTCAGCGCCGCGCTTTGCCTCGACACCAGAGCGAAGAAATGAAAATATAAATGTAAATAAATATTTCACTTCCTCGACTGGAGATCGAACCCACAACCAGTCGATTTTAGTCACACTTTGTGCCACTGCGCCACGACTGGCCTCTATAAACCACTATAAACTAATAATTTTCACCTTATTCATTAAAATTGCATATTATAAACGCAATACAAATGTGATGGTTGTGGCTTCGAATGCCATTTGTGGGAATTTTAGAGCGAGTAAACTTAACATAATTATATTTAAATAATTTCCAGTTTCCAGCTCCAGTATACAAATCGCGGCATTGAGTTCCGCCACTCAACACGTAATGTCTGGAAAATTGGGCGGAAAGTGGAGAACGGAGTGTTTTAACACCTCTCGCAGAGCGGATGTGGGTAAAACGTGAATTTTTTTTCAAATATCTTTTTTTGTTTAAATTAAATAAAAAAATCGTCTTCACAAACGAAATATAATTGACCAATAACAATATTTTTTTACATATCCATATAAGCTTCAGCCTGTACCTGTAGCCAGACGGCTAAATACCGTTGATATCGGATTTAAATTGCCGACCATTGCTTGTGTCGTCGTTATTAATTAAATCATTCAATATTGTGAACGAGTCAATTACCACCTGTTGTGTTTTGTTTTTTAAAGGTTTTTGCCACGAACCATATGCTATACTAAAAATATTAATATTTTGAAAATTTAAGTGTTAAAATAATAAGATTTAAGATGTAGTTACGTTAATATAACGTGAAGAAAAGAGTGTCCTAACACTAAGTTTTTCTATCTTACTTTTTCTATATTCTATAGATATTTTCCGCATGTAAGTGTATTCTTTTTATAAGATAAGAATCGAACCAAAACCCAAACCACGCAACTTAGTAATAATTACGTGATACATGCACATTTAAATAAATACATAATAAAAGTATAACAAAAAAAATAGTCGGTAACATCGATAGATACCTTATACCTACAAATACAAATTAAATAAAAATCGATATTCGTTCGAACACAACAAAAAGGCCATAGGTGATGCAACATAGTACTAATTCTGCGTGACGTAATTATTTCATCAAATGTAAAATAAACATAAAAGCCAGTTATTTTAAAATGCGCTTAATAATATGAAATCAATATTTTTGTTTAATATCAAATTTTGTGTAACATCAATATTGTTGTATAAATATCTACATATTTTTATATTCACGTTGTATCACGTACATAGCACGACAGCCAGAGGGAACCAGGGAACTTAGTGCTAAAACACTTCACTTTCTGCCGAATTCTCGAGGCCTGAAATTTTGCCTCGTTAGAATAACGAGAAAATGGAATTGAACCAACAACCGTCGTTTGCAGTCGCACGTCTGTGTTCTTGTGCTACGAAGCCCTCGTATTGTATATTCATTGAATAAATATAGAGGCCGTCGTGATACAGTGGCAGAGAGTTGGTAATCTGGTAATAGGACAAACTTACGGCGTTGAGTTCCGACCCTCAACACAAACTGTCTCTAAAATTCAGGGAAAAGAGGAGAACGAGTGTCTTACAACTAGGTTCCCTCTCTCTACCCTACTTAATACGGGATATAGCGTGAAGCTACAAAAAAGATATGTTATAGGTCCGATTTTGCTGAAAATACGTTAAATATTGACAAATCTATGTAATAAAATTGTAAACCTGAAAAATTTGTTTGGTTCATCGCGCTTATCTCGAGAACTACTCGTACGTAATGAAAAATTATTTTGTTTTACTATCCAAGTCCATTCATCGAAGAAGCTTTAATAGTTTCGATGTAACCTACTGTAGGTGCGGTACCTATTTGTTATTTCCACTTGGCCACGCGAGCCAAGCCGCAGATACGTAAAAGCCAGCGAGTAGATACTAAAACGCAGTTGTGGTATAGTTTCATTTTAATTTGTGGTCATTTTGAATTTAAATTTAACTGAGAATCAAAAGACATTCGGTTTCCAAAGTTCAAATCGTACGTTCAAATTTTTATACGTTCTCGATAACACAGTATATTTATTCATAAGTGTGGAATAACACTAAAAAAAGTAAAAAAATAAAACAATTTTTATATTTGTAGTAATAAAGGTTTTTTTAATTGAATTAGATAGAACCGACACTATAAGGAATATTCAAATTAACGAAAGAAAGCTTATTGCCAATTTTAGAGGTTTCATATACATTACCTAAACATATTTAAATAATATAGACACACGAATTATTCATTACAAATAAAAGACAAAAAAATTAAAATATAACAGTCGTTGTGGCGCAGGAGCACAAGCTTGCGACTGTAAACGTGGCGGATGTGGGTTCGGTTTCCACTCGGGGAATGAAACACTTAATATTTGACTAAACTTTGACAGCGGGCAGGTCGCTTGTACACAACTAAAATCTGAAGAAAAAAAAACAAAATAACTTACCTTAGGGTCCTCGTAGTACCACTGGTCGGCCAAATTCGGTACGGACGCCGTATTCTGCGTTTGAGGCATAATGTTCCCGTATATGGAACCGAATGGCTGGGAGTTTTGCATCATCGGGAACAGGTTGTTTTGGACCATGTTATTGGATGTTGGTAGCTGTGGGGAAAAACGTCGAAATTACTATTATATAGCGGTTAAATTTTTATTATTTTAAATTTTACAAGCGCAAAGTGATTCAAATACGATTTTTCGAGACTTCCAAATAGATAATATTTACAAAAAACAAATATTATGGGACCACTTTTTAGTTTATGTACCAGAATGATTGGGAATTGTAAAATAATGTTGGACCATATAGTTTGTTGAAAATCGTTGAAATTAGTCTAATATACGTGAATACAGAGGTGAAGGTAGTGGGGAAATTATATAAATTAGTATAATATAAACATTGTGGGAGTCAATTCTTAAACTGATCTTCATATTAATATTCAAGATAGCAGATACTATCGAGACCATTTAGTTTATGGACCAGAATGGTCAAGAATTGTACATAATTGAGAATTAATATTTTTGCATTTTGTCGTTTTATAGTAGCTGGATAGAAAATTGACAAATAAGTATTATAAAGGAGTAGTTGTTTGCAAAATAATTAAAAATGAGTTTCAATTTAATTTGCTAAAATCAGGTTTGAGCCCACAATCGCAAGCTTATTATAACAGTGATATTCATGACTAAATAAATCATATTTTGAGTTAAGAAGGACAATTTCCTTAACAATAAACTCAAGTAAATGTTTCAAATTAATAAGTGTTAGTAAAACATCAAGAATTGCTGATTATATATATTTGATTTAGTAAACAATGTATTCATTAAATGTCGATCTTCCAAAAGACATAAGTTTACAACAATATATACTTACTACAAAATCCATTAAAAAAAAAGTAACAAAAATATAAAAACATGAAAACTCACCGTAGCGTTACTCTGGCCCATAAACAAAGAATTGTTAACCATATTCGGAGTAGGCATCACTGGTACGCCGTTGCTAGGCTGGAAACCGCCAATCACACCTTGTGTTGGCATCGTGCCAATTGTATTCAAGCCAGAGTTCTGCATTACTGGCATGTTCCCTTGCATAGGTAAAACCATGCCATTATTAATGCCAGTCCCTTGGCCAATTGGCAGACCTAGCGAGGAGTTTAGGGCTTGATTCGGTATTCCAACATTTTGTATTGGCATCGAGGTTGGCATCTGTTGTACTGAGTTCATTAGCAATGGCATGGCCGGACCTGATATATTCATTTGGATATTGGAATTTGCCATTTGGGTGATGCCAGAGTTGACTTGGTGTGTCATGTTTGCTATGGTGGTGTCCTCTAATGTCATGTCTATTAGATCTTCGACAATTTTATCTTCTGTTTGTGTGGAATCGCTAAAAGACGAAAACTTTGTTTATACCAAAGTTAGAGAACAAGTGCTAACTCTTCAATCTCTCTCTCCCTCTTCTAATCAAAGTGGTTAGATGAGGTCACTACAAATAGGAAGTTCCGATTTACATCATTTAAGTTCCTATATTCCTACCTACATTTACATTATCGTACATCTAGTGCCCTACACTATTTAGTGCACTAGAAACAGTGTCATGTAATTCGCCGCTTAAGAGAATACTTTATAAGTACTAACTCTATAAATTAGGTCACTCTCCCCAAAATTACCACAACTGTATTATGTAGATAACACCTAAACAATCACAAACAATCATAAAAACACAAACGAAAAACAAAAAGAGAGGTCGACATGACTCAGTGGCACAAGCGCGTGATTGTAAACACGACGGTTTCCACTGGAATAATTATGATAAATACATCAATTTTTTTATATTCATTTCCACGTTCTGGTAACGGAGGAAATCGTGGGTAATGCCTTACCACCAAGACACAGAATCATCTATACAAAAAAAAAAACAATAAGACTCACGATTCCACATTCTGAGCGCTCATCGGTATACCGTGCAATATATTCAAGAGGCCGGCGCTGTGACTGTTGACCGCTTGCTCATTCGGCACCACCATATTCTGATGTTTCTGCCTCAAACTGTTGTTCGGTGTTATAATAACCGTTTGGAAGTTACTCCTCTCGTCGTTTGTCTCCGTGAAATCCAATTCTGACCTCAATAGTGCGTCAAACGTCATGCTTCTTGGAAACTTTTGGCGTAGGCTTTTATTTTCTTCGGCTGTTGTTTCGTTGCCCGCTGTGTCGTCGTCGTCGAGCGATGACGACTCTTCTAATGAGTCTAAAGTATCGTTTTTAACTGGATTGGTAGTTGGGTCGCTTGTACCGGCGTTCGCAGGCTGTAGAATGTTATACTTTGATTTATTTCATACAACATCTAAATTAAATATCACATTAGATAATAACGAAATCATTGGGCAAAGTGTTATTCCACAGTAAAGAAAATAAAATATTTTAAAATACTTATAAAAATTTTAACATAGTGGTACTCGAAACCGCACCTCTAAATCTTACATACATGTTTTCTAAAAATATATAAAGAAATTTACTTGACATAGTTAATTTACCTTTTTATATTTCATTTCGCCGCTATCAAATCTTTTTGGTGACAATTTCTTCGCTTTTTCCGAGGCCCACCATTCATCCGACCCTTCTTCTGCCGTTTTTGAGCGCGAAAAACTCCCATGTGTTTGGGATCGAGTTAATTCTAGAAAATCGTTATCGAAATACAAAAAATATTCTATTTATTGTATAGTACGGTCAACGAATCGTGGCCGTGGCTAAATTAAAGTAAATTATAGATGGCGCAGATTTGATTTTTGGATTTTTGTCTTACTTTTCATTATTTTTTCTCGAATGAAAAATGCGCAATAATTCAGAAGGCATAACATCACCGCGGCCACGACTGTATATACAAAAACACATAAACAAAAACACAAGGCAAAAAAAAAATAAAGGACTTAACGCTTGAAGCGATTTAACCTCTTTTTAACCAATAGACAGACAAAATATGACTACTACTTACACACTAATACACTGTTGCAGTGAGAGCAATTAAATTAAATAAAACAGCAATAGAAAAAGCTACGGACGATCGAAGTCTGTGGCGTAAAACCACTCATAAATAGAAAAAAATATAATAAAATATCACAGAGCTGAGTCACTAAAGTACTCACGATATGGAGTTTCTTGAGTCTTGGGCAAATTCGAGTCATCGTTGCTGTAGCCGTGGAACGCACCAGATGAATCAAATGTACCCGCGCCCGCTTCTGCATTATCTACGGCCCTATAAATGTAATCTTTTTGTACTAAGCTTTTACTAAATAAATTATCTTTAGAGTTTATAAGTTTTTTTTAGCTTCATAGACACATAGTGGAGGAATTATGTTTGTATATGTACTGTATATTAAAATGTGATGTCATGAAATACCCCTTATCGCATAATTTCTATCCTCATAAAATGAAACATTATTTATAACGAAGACGAATTCAAAAGATAAGGTTTCCAGCGGCGGGACTCAACGCCGTACTCTTAATTTACCGGAGCAGAGAAATAAAAAATAATTCGTATCCCTGACCAAATATTTTAAACAAAAAATAATTTCCGTATAATCAAAAAAGAACCGATACAAGAAACAAGGCGAGACTTCTTTTTTAACTTACAGATTCACTCATATTAGAGAACGATACTTTGAAATAGACTCGAACCCACAACTATTGCGTTTACGCTCTGACAATCTATCCCAATACGACACGACGACCTCATTTATAGTAAACAATTAACTAAATCATCTTATACGTTTCGAATATTAAGATAGCATTACGCTTTCTTTTAATGAATGTAAAGTTTGATTTCTGAAATACAATTGCTTGGGACGTAGTTTTTTTAAGAGAAACGTCCTTTTACTTTGAGCGAGTTACAAGTTTCATTTGCAAAACATACTTTGCTTATTAATTTAATTACGATAACATCATTTATACGACTGAACTACTTATATCTGCAGCTTCACTCTGTATCCCGCTAAGCACGGTGGACAGAGGTAGTGTTAAGACACTTTCTTCCTCTGGCGTCACTCTAATTAATTAATCATTATCAAGATAATGCAGTTTGAGTGGCGGAACTCAACGCTGCGCTTTGTATACTAGATCGGGACATGAAATTAATATGTACTATAACCATAAACGAAATACATGAAAGTTAACTTTTAAAGTATAGGCCGATATTCCACAACGATGATCATTTTGCTGCAACCTGTCACTGTACTCGCAGTTAGAGTTACCTCCGACACTTAGGTACTACACTTAACCATTCGGACGGAACCACAAGTAAAAAAAGTATTATTCATTTCTTTATTTGTACACCACTTATATAAAATACACAAAAAAAAGTACTTAGCTTAGCTATATAAGCTATATATGATATAGCATAAACGTTAGTACGATAAGAGAATATAATAGATAAGTAGGATTAAGCATTCAAAATAAACGAGAAACAGTAAAATTTTAATATCGAACGTAAAAGCTCTAATTCGAACACGAATGTAACTAACATTTGACAAACTTTGCTCAAAAACTTTTGCAAGTTTGTTTGCAGCAGGGAAAGTTCTTTTAATACCGTGAACCAACTTATTACGTTGGAAAATGTATCCACGTACGCCAAGTTAAAGTTTATTCAAAGTTTTAAATCGAAATGGAAAATGATACTGTATGAATGAAATATTGTGGGTTCGATCCCCAATCGCGGAAATGAAATATTTGTTTAAATTTATATTTTCATGTCGAGGCAAGGAGCGGCGTTTAGTTCCGCCATTCAACACGCAATACCTCCAGAATTCGATTCCCTCGACTCTGTTGTGTGCGGGATTCCGTGAAGCTAATTTTATTTTGGTCCCGTACTCTTTAAGGAAAAAAGAAACCCTTATAAGATCACTTTGTTGTCCAACCGTATGTCTGTCTAGAACCTTTATCTCCAGAACGCTTCAGAATAATCGAATGAAAATTGAAACCATATACATATATCTACGGTCCCTTGATGTTCTGAAAAAACATTTCTACATTCACTTAGAAAAATATATTGCAACAAACGTGTGTTTCGACACTGTAAAGGGCACAAATATATAGTTTTTAGTATAAACTAAAAACTATATATTTGTGGTTAAATCTTAAAAAATAATAGCCTCAAAAGGGGGACAAAATTTAGTATATTAGGGGCAAGTGAGCTATCAGATGAAAGGACTCTGGCTAAGCTTGTAAACGCGACGGTTGTGTTGTCATGTCGCCGCTCCGATAAAACAAAGCATCGCTTTTACTTCTTCAACTCAGAACCCAAAACCTCAAAAATTATGCAGAAAGTGGGGTACTGAGCATCTTAACACAGTTCTCCCTTCTGCCTTCTCTGTGCTACACAGGAATATACGTGAAGAAGTTGTCTGTGTAAAAATAGACACTTTTTAAATATTACCTACATATATCTTTTTTAATATTTTCTGGAACATTACTTTAATCATAATTAAGTAACATTTTAAAGTACTATTAAAATATAAAAAAACATTTTTATATTTTAATTAAGTAGCACATTAAGTAGCAACAACGCAAATATTACAATTTAAAATCATGTTATAAAATCTATATTAACTTGAATGTTAATTAATTCACTGCGGGTCTGATATCGCCACTATTATATTATGTTGAGGTTTTAATTTTATAACATAATTTTACGTTAAGAGCATTGTAATTGCAATTAAAAAACGTCCATCAATATTTCACCGAAGTTCAAATTTTAAAACAATGTATGAATATTTACAAAAGTATTGTTATTATATTTGTATTTTTATATAAAATAAGGTCATCATGGAGCAGTGGGCCACCATATTATAGTTAACACGATGTTTGTGGATTGAAACCTCATTCGGGGGAATGAAAATTTCATTATTTCTCTCTAATAAAATTAAGCATAAATTTTGAGTACCGCACACTCAACACGAAATATCTCAAATACGCGCAAAAAGCGGAGCACGGAGGGTTTTAACACTAGGTTCCTCTATCTATTACTAAAATAAAGCGTGAATCTGAAATAAAGATAAACTTAACTAACATCTAAATTCACTTAAGTTAGCGGATACTGCAATAAAACACACAAAAAAAACCGTAAAAAAATTAAAAAAGATCAACAGTCTATATAAACAATCTTACCACTCCGGCAGATTATCATCGTTCTGTGTATCGCCGCCCCAGGTGCGTCTATTCGAGTTCCACGACTGAGGCCGGTCCTGTCCCGCCGGCCTTTCGCTCCAATCTCGATCTAATATGATCAAGTCGAAAAACACTATAAATAATCTAATAAATACACTACTTCCTTTTTTTTGTTGAAATTGATAATTATTATATTTTTGTCACGAATATCATCGGTAAGACCACTAACAGTGGTCGCCTTTGCGTATTACCTATATATGTCTCAACAAATACTAAAAGTAAATAAATATAAAGTGTAATTTTATTTTTGTCTTGCTCTATTTCTTTTTCTTATTTCAATAAACAATTTTATCTATTTATCTATAAATTAAACATTTTTATGAAGAAGCCACACCGTCCTCTACTTTCATCCACCAATATATGTTGCATGCGCAAGCGTAAAACCCGAGTTTTTGAATTAAGAAAAACTCTGCCTTATTACATAAACATGGATAAAGATTATTCTTTAAGAAAGCTATCAATTCTTTATTTGATAAATAAAATGTCGAATTTCTAACCCGAACATATAGAACGAATTTCTGGTACGTTTTTGAGATAAATATCTAATATAATACATGATATACGAGGTAGCTTACAGTAATAATATAAACCTGAACAGTTTGTTTCTATGAGCACGCTAAACTCAGGAACTGCTGGATCTAATTTAAGAATACTTTTGTGCTGGTCCATCATCGTGGATATACGTTATTTTACATCACTTTAATCGTTATGATGCAAGTAGAATTAGCCCTTATACTGTCTCATACACATCTCTTAGTTACTTCCCTTTGTCCACCGGGAGCGAAGCCGCAATCAAAAGCTAGCATGATATATTATTAAGTTTTTGACAAGCATTTTTAAATAGTAATAATTAGAACATATTAACATTAAAAACATGTATAAAATTTTATATATAATCATTTGTTTTTATTTCACTGTTCGTTTGTTTATATAAAACGCCGAGTTCAATTCCATTTTTAATAGAAACCTAATAGAGAACAGAGAGTTCTCTCATCCCTGCACAAATATTAATTATTGCTGATGTAGTGCAACAATGACATATTTTCACTTTAAATATTGCATAAAAAGTACATTAAATTAATATAATAAATATAACGCACAATATCTTACGTTTGACATAAACGCTATTATATAGAGTGACTTACTCGGTCGCTATGGCAACGCGTATTGTACGCGACTAGAGGTCCTTATGTTTGCAAAATGATACTCACCCCATTTGTCAACGTTAGGCCGCCCAGTGGGTCTGGTATTAGTGCCGTCTTGATTCCGCCATTCGTCACCTTCTTCGCGCGATGTCTGCCTCCAATTTGTATTATTTGCTTGCCGCCTATGTACGCTATAACAAAAAAGGACTTTGATAAGACAAAGTGTGCGGTGTTGAGTTCCGCTACTCAACATGCCGTGTCTCGAATTCGGATGAAAAGCGGAAAACCGAATGTCTTAACGCTACGTTCTTTCTGCCTACCCTGCTATAGGTCAAACTAAAAATAATATTTCCTGGAGAAAAAAAAATCGGACTTAAGTCGGACAATAAAAATTAAAATGAAGAATTTTTTTGCGCTGTACAAATAAAAATAAATAAATCAGCTTCACGCTATATCCCGCACACAGCAGAGTAGGCAGAGGGAATCTAGTGTTAAGACACTCCGTTCCCCACTTTCTGCCGAATTCTGGAGGCATTGTGTGTTGAGTGGCAGAACTCAACGCCGCGCTTAACCTCGACACCAGAGCAAAGATATGGGAATATAAATTTAAGTAAATATTTCATCTCCTCGAGTGGGGATCGAACCCACAACCAGTTGTTTTACAGTCACACCTTGTGCCGCTGGGCCACGACTGGCCTCAAGCTTGGCGCTTGCTTGGCCTCAGGCTTGCGCTGTTCTGATCTAAAATCAAAATTCATGCTCAATAATAAACGACACTAAATCAAATATTTTTAGTAAAAACCTAATTAGAGAAATCTTATGAACGCTATTCGCTTTGAAAACCTACGCTAAGTTGAGATCCAGAAAGGATTTTTTAAGGAAACAAAATCTAGATGCAATATTTCTATCAGAACAAGCAAGGAAAATCCTATTAAGAAAATATTATTAGAAAGAGATTTAGAAAATATTGTGTGACTTTTATTTAATATGTCTAGGAGTATATAACTATAGTGGTATTAAAAAGTTGAAATTTCGTTTGGTTTAAGCGTGATCTTAGGAAATATTTCCTCAAGATAGCGAGATTGTTTTAATAGTTCCTGAGACGGCGGACAATGCTTAACGCTATATCCCACACATAATAGGGAACCCAGTGTTAAAAGACTCCTTTCTGCACTTTCCGCCAAATATCGAGGCGTGTGTTGAGTTGCCTTGTTACAAGAGCAAGGGGAAAAAATATAAAATTATATATTCCTTCGAGCGAAATCGAAGCCACAACCATCGCGATTACAATCAGATACAGTGCCACGAAGAAAGGATTTCTTTAAGCTCCTACGGGAACAGGAAAACCAGAATTGTCCATTTTACGTTTGAAGGTCCACAAAAGACAAAGTTACGGGCGACAACTACCGAAAACACATATAATATTAAACAGAATTTTTAATCACAACTCACTTGCGAAACAACTTGTTTTGGGGCCATTCACTCTGCTCGCCGGTCCTGCTGGTCGCACCCCCGTTGCTGGCGCTCCAGGGGCGCGACGCATCGTCCTCCGGCCCCACGTAACCTGGCAATCTCACGTTCACCGTATGTAGCGACGATAATGTCCTAAAAATAATCATCAATAAAAAAAAAGGAATCTGTTACTTTCGGTTTCTAACAATATCATAAAATTCCTGAAAAAATTTAACCGGAATAGTTTAAAGATGTAAATTAATACTAATATACAACATTTATTTACATCTTCAAGTTCTTATATTCCTTCCAACAAAAAAAAATCACTTTAACGGGCCTAAGCCCGTTTATCTAAATAAACAAAGAAAAAACTGTATTTTTATACCTAAAGGGTAGAGGTTCATTGCAAGTAGCCAATAACCGGGGTCATTTTTTTTGTACTAATAAAGGCTTACTATATTATTATTTTTAATTTGTAACTTCTCGCTTTATCCCGCATATTGCAGGCATGTAGAAAAAACTAGTATTAAGACACTTTGTATTCCGTTTTTCTCCGGAAACTCTAGTTTGGGAGCTAATGTGCCACAGACCGACATACAAAATACAATACACTACAATACACTATAACTTATAACAAACACCTTTGCTTTCGTCGGGAGTTAAAAATGTTGGATAGTCCATTTATTGGTGAAGGCTATAAGGCTATATTAATCTTTTCTATGTAACCCACTGTACCTAGTCAGAGTTACCTCGTGTCCATGTTTCGTACACATATCTTAGTAATTTCCATTAGAGCACGGGGGCGAAGCCGCATGTAAACGCTAGTTTATAATAAAAATTTTAAACCAATCAAATCTGTATATACAAATGTATAAATAACCGCTTGTTACTTTATTAGTGAAGCAGATATTCTTTATGAAAAGAGAACATAAACACATCGTGTGGACATACGACAACCTTACAAGGAAACGTAGTGTAAGTTAAAGTCTCAATTAAGTAATATAAAGCTGACTTAAAAAGCAAGCATTGTAATAAAATTTGTCTAGTCTTTATAAAAGTTGTACAATAGTATTTTTTACCTACACGCAAATAGCAGGGTAGGAGGGAGATACCAAGTGTGGAAAGATTATTGGCTTCTCGCCCGGATTGGAGATGTGGCCTATTGAATGGCACAACTTATTGCCGCATTTTTTCTTACCAAAACTTCAACATAAATAAGAGATTGAATCCACACCCATCAAGTTGACAAAAGGAAATCAAATCTGAAAATCAATTCTAGTACTATTGCAATAATATTTCCGGAAAGAAATTAAACCTAAAAAAATATTCAGTCCCATGGATTGTTAAGCATATAATGACAAATCAATTTTTGAAGCATATATTGAATAAAATTGAAAGTAAATTTTGGTGCTGAAGACATCTAACACTACAGTAGTAATAAACCTTCAAGTACTTCATTTAATATAATTTTCTACACATTATTTCTTTTGGATTACAACATGTGACTTCGCTGCCGTATAACAACGCTACCAACACTTTGTGTACGGCCAAAGGCGCAGTTGTGCTGTCGTTTCTCCGTCTCATCAACGCGATTAAGGCTCCGTTAACCCTGTTACCGGCGGCTTGTTACCTAAATTCTATGTCTAAACGTTACTGAAAATCTACGTGTTTTACTATGACAAAAGGTTGTATATGCCATCTCAAAATATCATATCTAAATATATATATTCAATAGACGAAATTTAAAAAAAACGGAAGGGACAAAATTTTTTTATATATGTCATATAAACAAATGGAATAATAATTTAAAGACCTTGCACATTTTCAAATTTCTACATTTCGGTTGGTAGGTGGAGAGAGCTTACTGAGAAGTCACTCCGGTTTCTATTTTCTATTATCAACTTTCAAATAAAAATATCCCGCTTCGTCTCGTTTCCGTTGGAACTCCGAAACATCATATCTTAGTGCTCCCCTAAAATGTAAAATTCAAATATTCTAAAGTCAAGTAGACTTCCTCAAGCACCTTCGAATAATTAAATGAATAAATCGCAACTACAACCTTAGAAGGTGTTTCTGCTTTTAAAAAAGCCAGCAAGAAACTTAACAAATGCTCTCTTCTATATTTACAATAATACACTCCTAAACAGCGTTTATGCAAAATTTAGACTTTCAAAGTTCAGTTATTCTGTCTCTGTGTTGTTTATTATATGAACTTAAAGATATCCACTTAAACTAAAAAAAAATAAAACTTATATTACAAGTATATATAGATCTTGTTTGAGAAAAACTCCGAACCACCGCATTCAATTAAACACATTAAATGACTTTAACCTTATAATCTTTTCTCATTCACTCAATGATAGTACAATATAAAACTTAAAATAACATATTCATCCCTTTTCCCTACATCGGAACATCTATGTCAATGGCAATGACCAAGTAGCTGAGCAATTAGGGCACGACAGTGTATGTATATACATTCTACTTAAAGAGCACAATATATAAATTCTTAATTTATTAGTGATCACTTTTATTTTTTAGGTATTGCAGGGTAGGCAGGGGAAATCTAAAAATATAAGCGGTACTCAACGCCGTGCATTGATTGTTTGTTATTTGAAAATAATTCAATGTTCACATTCGGGGACACTGAACTCACAAACGTCGCGTTTTTAGTCAGAAGCAGTGACACTGCCCTATGGTGTTGCACTGCCCAATTAATCAGTACGGAATTATAAAAATAATTTTAATTGTCATCACTCTACGGAGAACAGGCCATCGGCGTCGTGTATAAAATCACACTGCCCCATTTTAATGTTATTATTAGTAAACACAATAATTGCTGTGTATCTCAATGGACCTTAACTATGAGTATATTGGCATCATACATGATATCTAATAAAGCTTGCTTTGGTTCGCTTATCTAAGCTACATGATAAATAATAATAGAATTTCAATTCAATATTCAGCTTCACGTTGTATCCCGCACATATGCAGAGGGAATCTAGTATTAAGACACTGCGTTCCCCACTTTCTGGCGAATTTTAGAGACATTGAGTGTTGAGTGGCGGAACTCGTCGCCGTGCTTTGCCCTTGGTACGAGCGAAAACCGACGACGACATTCAATATTTTATATATTTTTTTTAGAAGTTAAAAAAATACAGCAAACTCCACTTTCCCTTCAAATTCAACAACAACCCAACACATAACCATATATAATAGAACATCGAGCCTCCACCACACTTAGTAAACTAACTTACATCTTCCTAATAAACAAGAACCACTGCATCCACACGGTCATCAACCTGAACCGGTCAATAAATAAAATGACCAGTGTTATATCGCGACAATACAACAAATCGCTATTGCCATTCATGTGCCAATCATTGGATAATGTGATAAATGCGGTTATTGTGCGTGTTGCCCGCCGCGCCTACAAACGAGTGCGACGTCTAAATCACTAATATTGCACCGCATCCGGTACTTCAATTGATTTAAAGGCAAGAAGATACTTTTGTTGTAAGCTGTCGCAGCGTTACGAATTATTTTTTTTTGACATGTGACACGGAACCACCACTTTTGTCTTCTTGTTTTTAACGTGTTCATACCGCGTATAATTAATTGTAGTAGATTTTCGTCTCAACTTTTTTTTTATTGTCAAGCATCTGAGTCGAAGAGATAGTCTCAATAAATTAAAATATTTTTATAAAACAAACGCTTCACCGGGCGTGAATCGAACCAACTTTTCCTGTCCGTTAAACACCACAACGCACCTTCACTAGGTTCCAATGAAAATATATAAAAAGGCCATAGTGGCGCAGAAGATCATTGTATGGCTATTAACGTGATGATTGTGGTGATCGATTTCCACACGGGGAATGATATTATTTCTACGATTTGGTAGACCAATCGCGACAATGAGTTCGCCACTTAACACGCAATATCTCGGGAATTGGGCTGGAAATGAGATAAGAAGTTGTTAGTTCCCTCTGCTTAAAATATGCGAGGAAAAGCGTGAAACTGTTAAAATCAATAAAAAAAATACTAACACAACAGACTAAGACACGATCCTATAATCCCCATGAACAATCTGCAATACTGAAAGCAGTCCACTGAACCACTTCCTGCAACAACTTAGCCCCAGAGAACGAGGATATTCAAAATTGAATTAATTTCAAATTGGCAATGGGGTAATAATTGAAGTATCATTCGGCCCGTTAGTTCCGAGTGCCCCGAGTGGAACATTACTTTTATATATATTGTATGTTAAATGTAGATATATAGTAAATAGAATTAGAATTTGGTAATTACATTGACAAAACAATTTAAAAAAAAAAACAAAAATTGTCGAATACATAAGAAGTCAAAAAAAATACTTTCTTTAAGATTTCTATAGGACATAATTCAAAATGATTTTTATATGTATATATTTATATCCCACCAAAAACATTCTATAAAAACCCAGCCAAGTCTCGATGAAACTGTTTGTTTCTCTTTAAAAAGCAATAAAATCTCTAGGTAAAATCAAGTCAAGTCTAAAGTAAGTCTAACATTATTAAGCATAACTATGTGTTGACATATACAAGTCAACGGACAAGTAGGACTAGACTATTTTGATAGTTAGTGAGTGAGTGAATTAGTGTTGAAATAGTAAAAATTTGTTTTCGCATAATCGGCGGATCCCAACGCCGCGCTTAGCCTCGTTATCGAAACGAAAAAATGAAAATATTAAATATTTCACTTTACCGAGTAGCAATCGAACCCACAACTGTCGCGTTTACCGTCAAATACTTGTGCAACAGAGCCGCCGTGGCCTATTTAAGACAAAGGATATATTAGCTATGATACTCAATATGCAATTTCCGTACAGAATATGCAAGTTCAGTAAAGGATCGAATAGCTTCCTGACGCAGCAAGGGTCTTGAAGGTTTAGAATACCTGAAGTGCGAGTAATATAATATATCAAGAGTATTTTTATGTTTTAATAAAAAAAAATTAAATAACATTATAACACAATAAAACCAATTTCAGTTGATCAAATAACTACAATAACTAATAGTCTTCTGGCAGATCTGTTTCTTAGTCAACACCCAATTATAATACATATTGGAGCTATAATAGGATAATCGCATAACAGAGATGACAGAGAAACTAGTGTTAAAACACTGTAGTATGGCTCGAAAATTACTAAATCCAGTGTAAATATAAGTTGTCAAAATAAAAGCTTAGTATACCATGTTAAGTTGTAATTAAAACGGAAACGGGGTCAAAGTCGTCTAGTTAGTTGGTTTGTGAGTTAGTTTACATTTTTTGAAATAGTTCAAAAGGTTATGTTGTACCCAACATAACCTTCGCAGCGGAAGAGAAAAACACTGATAACAGACAATACGCACGTTATTGAAAAGAAGTGTCTAAGCACTAGGTTCCCTCTGCCTACCCTGCTAAATGCGGGATACACCGTGAAATTTAAAAAAAAATCTGAGAATAACGAGTTATATATATATGTAACTATAAAATAAGTCCTCCAACTCTCCACTCCTTCTTGGCGAAATAAAGTCCTACAATGTTGTAAAATGAAATTATAATACAAATATAAATTTATACATTATTTAATTCAGTGTGAAGAATTATTTCCCACTTAAGGTAAATTCATATCAACAAACAGACAAAAATCGCGAATTGTTAATAATTTATAAAATAAATAAATACAATATTTTTCACTGTATCGAATTGGCGTCTTTAATATAGCTATTAAATAGAGCTTTTAAATGAAGTCTTATAGATATTCATTGATATACGAGGTAGTGCACAGAACGGGCCGGGACATCCGATGCATACCTTTGTACAAAAAATGACATGCCAGAGAAAACTTACTGCTAAGGTCAACCGAAACCACTCTTCTCGATCTTTTGAATTTGAAACATTTTCTTGAACATATTGAATATATACAGAAAATAAGAAGAAATCGTATAAGCTTTAAAATTGATGCTTTTGTTTTGATGTGAGTTCAAGGTCTACTCGCGTATTGGTTTAATATTTTTTAGGTTCACGCTGTATTCCGCGTATAGCAGCGGCCTATTGTTAAGATACATCGTTTTGCACTTTCCGCTCAATTTTCAAAATTTTCAACGTTGAACGGCGGAACACAACGCCGCGCTTAGTCTTATTACCAGAGCGAGAAACTAAAAAATAATTCATTTTTCAACCTCCTGAACGAACCCACAACCATTGTGTCACCCGATTAAATTATTTTTACATTCCTAAAATGCATTTTCGTGCATACTGCCTTAAATCGTTATTATTGCCATATAAGGATTATTACCATATCAAGTGCAAATCAAGTTAATAGTGTAATACATTTGATGGATAAAGTCTTAATCAGATTAGCTATTAATGTTCACTCCGTCTATTTCACTCGAAATACATTGAAAGCATTTGCACGCCACCGACAGCAGTTTCACCTTCAACAAAGTACTTTGAAACTCCCTACCACCAGATGAAATTTCCAAGGAGCGGAGCAACAAATTCCTTAACAGTCGACCACGCATTAATAGTTCCTCAGGTGCTGCCAATATTCATGGGCCGCGCAACATTAGGTGACCCGGTAGCTAAGCTGCCCTAGTCTTGATCTAAAAAAAACTTACAAGTAATAAATAGAATTTTTCTTCAGTTTTGTTCTCGTGATTAAATGGAAATAACTAAAGAGTTGTCTATGACACATGACCATGGGCGTAGAAAGAGGGGGTCCGGGCGGACCGTGCCCACTCTAGAATTAATGCCCATCCCAGAAATTTTACTAACATAGAAAATATTTGTAGATACGCCCACGCGCATGACGCATTCTAAGGGCCGAAGGTGACTATATCAGCACGTACAGTGGGTGGGTAAATAAAAGCTAGACTATCCAACATAAATTCGAATTAGTAGTTCTCAAGAATAAAGCGTTCAACTAAGGAACCTACTGTGAAGATGTTAAATTACGTACTTTTCGCCCAAATATTTTTTTTGTCTTACTCCCTGAACGAGAAAATAAAACAATTCATTTCTCTAAGTACGCGTCGAACTTCATAATCACAACAACTTCATAACTTCATCCTTTGTGAATGTACTGAAAGTATTAACATTTTTCTATTATTTTCATAGCGTTATACTCATGTGAAACTTTTATTTGTATACTGTACAGTACAGACTATTACTTCTGTACTGATTGAAACAAATTGTGGCATATATACAAGTAATACGAGGATAAAAATTTTATTTTATTTAAAATTTTACTATTGGTTCGGTTACACGCTGTATCCCGCACATAGAAGATTAGGCAGAGGGAACTTGGAAACCTAGTATAAGGACACTATGTTCTCACTACAACACTTCCGTTCCCCACTTTCCCCCGAACTCTGAAGAAATTGCGTGTTGAGTGGTGAAACTCAACGCCCAGTATTGCCTTTTTACCAGAGCGAAGAAATGGAAATATACGTTTAAGTAAATATTTCATCGTTTCATTCATCTCCTCGAGTGAGGATGGTTGTTGATTTTTATTTTCCTGCTTTAAAAAGAACACCACGATGTTAGGTTCTGTTACTCAACAGGAATGTCTCGAAGCGCGGCGTTGAATTCTGCCACTCAACACGCAATGCCTCTAGATTTCGGCAGAAAGTGGGGAACGGAGGGAACGGAGTGTCTTAACACTAAATTCCTTCCGCCTACCCTGCTGTGTACGGGATACAGCGTGAAGCTGATTTTTAACAACCATCGCATTTGACTCACGACCCACAAATTCCAAATTATTTTTTATACCTATCAATTACTCCTTTAATATTTATGATTTCATCGAGCTTAAGTGCATTACGTACAAAATACATTTTTCAATTTTATAGAAGAGTAATTATAAAGTAACCAATGTGGGCGAATAAGTAACTTGTTAAAGATAAATATTAAATTACTGTCATCTCATCAAAATCAGATACGTCAATTTTCTATACAAAGATTCCTACAATTGAAATAAGTATGATGAAATCAAATTTTCGATTGAAGTAAATTTGTTTAATTGTTGAGGTCTGTCGTGGCGCAGGGGCATAAAGTGTGACTGGAAACCGACTGGTTGTGGGTTCGATCCCCACTCGAGGAGATGAAAAATTTACTTAACTTTATATTTCCATTTCTTCGCTCTGGTGTCGAGGCAAAGCGCGGCGTTGAGTTTTGCCACTTAGCACGCAACGCCTCCAGGATCCAGGACACTACCCTGCTGTGTGCGGGATACAGCGTGAAGTTGATTTTTTTTTGTTTAATATTTTATTTAAAACGGGCATCCCTGTGGAACCGCGTCTGACTGTACACTCCATGCTTCCGATGCCACCTCAGCGGTATCAATTATTTATTTATTTGTTTATTTATTTATAAAATCGTCTTTCGAAATTAAAGTATCTTAGCACGAGGTTTCCCTACTATAGCAGAAACGGAAAAAATATGTAAAAATACATTTATTTCCTCTAACTTGTCAGATAAAATAAATACATAAATAGATTCACCACGTCGAAACTTCATAATGCAAAAATATACATAATAAAAAAGCTCAAAGCTCTCACTTATCAGTTATCTGTATCTGATAACTGAAAAGTAAATAATACATAGAAAAGTTTATATATATATATATATATAGTTTAGTAGTATATTTAGTATAGGAGTTTATTTGCTAAAAAGCTTAAACAGTTAGGTGATCAGGGGGTGGGAATCTGGAAAACAGGTAGAAATCCCTACCGATTCCATTGCATAAAACAAACTCAACAAAATCGTGTAGAAAGTACCCGACTGTGGCACTTACATCTCATGCCAGCAAGATAATGCTACATATTCTTAACCGCAACCATTCTTACGATGACAGATTCCGAGTGAACAAGCAGGTTTCCTGTGAGGACGGGGCACTAGATGACAGATAGTTAATGTGAGACAAGTAATTGAGAAAAGCTGAAAGCATAACTTTCCGGTTCTCATGAGTTCCATTGACGACTCGAAAGCATTCGACTGTGTAAAATAGGTCTATCTGTGGACAATATTGTAGGTGGCGTAATGATCAGCAACCTGAGATACGGGGACGACATCATAATACGAGGGCTAGCTGAATTATTCCGAAGAGTTGAATATGAAAGTGGGATGGTGGGAATCACTATCAACAAGTCAAAGACGACAGTCATGGTCATTGATCGAGCAAGCAAGGAGGAGAGATTAAAGGACCCAATTAGCCAAAACAGCCATGAGTAAATAGAACGCACCTGGCAAAGTAGAAAAATTTCCATTACCAGCAACTTGAGAATGGTCCGAATATTAGTCTTCTCGATATTTCTAAATGAATCAAAGTCGTGGACAATTCGAGCAGCAAGCCGAAAATAGATAGATGCATTCGAAATGTGGTGTTGGAGAAGAATACTAAGAATACCATGCACAGCCGCAAAAACCAATACGTCTTTCATTGAGCAGCTTCAGATTAAAAATAGCCTATCAATTATTTGCCATTAAAGGATTCTTGGCTACTTTGGTCATATTACGGGTCGGTCACCAGACGTCATTGGTAACGGTAACGGACGGTACTGATAGTTATCGGGAAAATAGAAGGGAAAAGACCTCGCGGCAGAGCACCTAGCCGTTGGTGTGACCAAGTTACTGCATATTCTAAGCAGCTACAAAGCGATGAAGACATTTCAGGGGCAGGAACTTCAATCATGATGTACGACTAAGAAGATTAATATTTAACAGTGAGAGACTTCGGTTTACCTTCGGAAACACAGTATCAAAGTTAAAAGAGGAAGGTCTCGTAAAAAGCATGAGGATCGCCCGGAGGGCATGTATGAAGAGGTTGACGACAGTGGACGAGGCGAAAGTGTAAGTACATTTTCATGGTGTACCTAAATAGTATTTTTGAAGAGTATAATAAGATTAACTTGTTAGTGTTGCTTTAGGTTACTGTTAATTAGTGTAATGGCAAACTTACGTTACGGAATTTTATTATAGACACGTATATTCAAACCCATAAAAGATTTATAAACAGATGAAAACTATTGCAAAGACACCTCTACTTTGCCGTTTGGATTCGAACGGATTAACAGAAGATTCTCTGGCCAAAGTTAGCCCGAATTTGCGAGATGTGTCAATCAATACATTAACATCAACAGCTTAATGAATTTACGTATCACATTGGGTGTTCAGATAAAAGCACATTTCGATAGTGGCAGCACATACCGTGATTAGTGGTACAAGTTGTTTGAAAAACGCGAGCCACTTTTTTTTTATATTTGTATATATCGACTCTTTGGCGTCAGTCACCTTGGAACTGCAATTTTTGAATTTTTTTCGAGAAAATTGTTATTTGAAGTATCTATTCATCTCTCTATCCAGCTTAAAAGCGCGCTGATTCGATAACAGTACAATCTCGTAATTTTTTAAAGTATTTCCGTCGCTTTTAAGGCAGTTTTTTCAGTGTATTGTAAAAAAAGTATTTTGAAAGTTTAGTTACTGAGTGACAGACAGTTGACGCAGCGTAGCACAATGAAATTGAAAAACGGGATTTTAGGTTCTGTTTTTTTCAAGCTTTACACCGTATTCCCCACATAGCAGATTAGGCGGAGGGAATGGAAACGGGAATCTAATATTAAGACACTCTGTTCACATTAAGGTATTTTCATTCCCTACTTTTCGAATTCTCGAGACATTGCGTGTTAACTGGCGTAACTCAATTCCACGCTTTGCCTCGTTATCAGCGCGAAAAAATTAAAATATTAAATAATTCGCTCCCACGAGTGAGAATCGAACCCAAAACCATTATGTTTATAGTTGCACGCTTGTGCCGCTGCGCCACAACGGCCTCTTATTATTGTAGTCTACAAAAACGAAGTTGCTGGCCACAAAATGGTATATTACATTACAAATAAATTTTCGCTTACGAGATTTTAGTATTGACTTTAGACACAAAGCCAGAAGAAATGCGTATAAATTTTCAAGTTGTCGTAAGTATTGTAAAAAATATTTTGAATACAATTTAAATTCTATTACCATACACACCATAAAATTTCCCATCGCATTTTTTGTGTTTTATTATTAAAATGTGTGATAAAACGCTCCTTATTATCTTTATTAATAAGTCGAAGGTTAAGTATGTTACCCATTACGTCATGTCTTAGTATTTAATATTTTGTTAAATATACTATCTATAAAAGTTGTAAACGTAATAAGGGGTTTGCAAATTGTAGCACATGTACATCCGTTTGCGTATCACACTATCGTTCATTTTAAAGCTCAAGCCAATGGGTCAGTTAATCCTGTATTGTGGTTTAAGTTATAAACTATTCGCGAAATAGTATTTCATATACTGAAACGGAGTTTCACATGTAACTCGTCAATTTTTACTTTCATATGAGTATCTGTAATTATGAATATGAAAATGTTTTAGACAATCGAGCCGTTTTAGGTTTTCAGTTAACAAGCAATACCTCAAAAGTGGGCTAAAATTGAGAAAATTTTAACCGGGTTTCCAAAAATGTATAAAAATACAAATATACGCGATTAATCCGGTTAAAATAGTTTCATTTAAAATGTGTAATAATCGTGAAAATCAAAGAACTTATTAGATTCATAAAACTTAAAAAAGAACCAAGTAATGTTGAAAGACAAAGCCAAATTATATTTTCACCTATCACTAATCCTGTTATCAACAGTTCAAATGCCTACAATTGTGTAACTTCACGCTGTACAGTGAATATAGCGGGGTAGGCAGGGCAGCTGGAAGAGGACTGAGAGGAACCTAGTGTTAAGACTTTCAGTTCCCCGCTTTCCGCTCAATTTTTGAGACACTGTGTGTTAAGTGGCGGGTCTCAATGCCGCGCTTAATCTTGCTACTAATTACTCCGAGTTTGAATAGTACCCACAACCATCGCGTTTAGTCAGACTGTGCCGCTTCGCCGAATCGGCCCACGTGTAGCTTAAGATGTTTACAAAGCTATTGCCGGTTTACCATCAAAGGGCTTAGGTTAGACGCAGCCGCCTATTGTTCCGTCCGTAGCTCGCATCGTGGTGAAAGCACCTAGTTCGATTAATCTAACTAAATACATATTATATACCTACGTACTAAAGTCATCAGCTTTACTTGTGTCGCACGTGTGGGCCGTCCACTGCACTAAGTGATTAGCTCCGAAAACACCGTATACAGAAAAACAGAATACGGGAAAAACTATGTTATAATGTGCATTGATTTTTAAATTCGATTTTTAATAAGAGTACAAATGAATATTGAATAATGCTTAAATACAGCTTACTTCTGCAAGTATAATAAAATTATAAAAAGGACGAAAATAGAAACTATCGACAATAATGTTATAATTTTAAATTACAAAACATTTTCAATTTCCTTAGCACAGGAAAAATTATAAGGGTATAACTTAATTATATAGGATCTGAAAACAGGATAAGGACGCGTTTTTTTTTCGCCACTCAACACGTAATGTCTCAAGAATTCGGCGTTAAATAGGGAACGGAAGTGTCTCAATGAGAACGGAGTGTCTTAAAATTAAATTCCAAGGTTCCCTCTGCCTACCCTGCTAGATACAGTGTAAAGTTGAGAAAACCTTTATATTTTTAAGCCACTGAGAAATTGAAATAACTTTCATAATTCAAATACAATCACGATCTAAGAATAAAAATCAAATAAAACATGTAGTTATCATTTAACACTACTAGACTAGACGGCACTAGTAGAGTGAAACTTATAATTATAATTTAAGAAATTCAGCTTTATTCTAAATAATGAATAGTTCACCTTCACAAATACTGTATTTATGGCAATTAGACAGTGGGCCAGTATCAACGGTTAAGAATAAAGTTTCCTGATAGTAATCTAATAATTAATGCCATCTCACAGGAAGAGGTTGCTCATAACTTTTTTCACCATTCAACTCTGTGACAAATTATCTGGTAGACAAAAATCACTCATTCAATAGTTGACGTGGCGGCAACAGCGCAATAAAGATATTTTCGCGTTTCGTTACTGCTACGTAAATATCATCATTTAAAAACAATTTCGAAAATTTTTAACATTATTCAAAGCGTTAATCCACACTTAGGAAAGAAAAATACTTATTTAGAAAACGTATAAAAATTTTAAGGTAGCGGGCCTCGAACCCGCGCCTTCTGGAAACCGACCAGGAGGCGTGGGTTCGAGTCGCGCTACATTAAAATTTTTATGCGTTTTCTAAATAAGTAATTTCGAAAATTGTTTTAATAGAGTAATTTTTACATAAAATAATCCAAACAAAAGTATTAAGAATACGTAACCAAAGAAAAATATTAATAAAAAAACTAAACAGAACTTATATTATCAATATTATCAACGTAAAATAAATATTTAAAAGTATTAAAATTAATAAACGAAATATAATCTACACTATAATAAAACAGTAAAAAATATATGATGCTATACAAAGACATATTCTGTAAAAAATATTTAGTTAAATGTATATATAAAGTCGGCGAGTTTTATATACAGGATGGAAGAGGCAGCGCTCCATTTACGGAAACAGCATATAGGGTAAAATATTTCAAACCTATACCTAAAGAAATTAATCAAGATGCCTCAACAGTTTGGACGTAGGATTTTTTTTTCATTTCACGATTTTTATCCATACCTGTATTTCGTGTGACGCGATTACGTATAGATCCCAATAACATAAACACTTACTACTACAAAAATACTACTAAAGGTTAAACAACTTTGAACTTTATCGCCAATACATACGACTCGATTTCGAAATGAGGCGTGTGCGGCGGTGTTCCTTTGATAGGTTTATGTGTGCGTGCGTCATCCTTACAAATGGCGTTTTGTTTTAAAATGACAATTTTATTATTTATTTTGTTTGAAAAAAAAACTTTTTCATTTTTGGGAATTTATTTTTTTCTGAATTATATTAGGCTTTTATAGAGTAGTTAAAACTGTGGTTTCATTTAATGTGGTGCTGACACTTCCACCCTGTATACATTTTTTTTAAAATGATTAAATATATAGTTATGTTCGGTAGATATGTTCGTTGCAATATATGATTTTTGCGTATCTTTAAACATGAGAGTACTGTAAACTGTACTGTTGAAAATAGTTTCGCAATTATCCCCCCTTTCATTTAGATTTTTGACAAAATGGTTACTGTGAGTTATGCTTAAGAGATAGATATATTATGTGATATAGATTATCTAATATTACGGTGTATTTCTTCAGTAAGAAAGCTTACTGAGATAATCGCAAATATCGACAGATTACACATATCTGTCGATATTTGTGATTAACGCCCAATATTAATAACCTATCTCCAACGTCAATCTTAGATTGTTTCATATATTTTTCAATCTAGAGATTGGATTGGATTATTAATATTGGGCGTAAGTCAGACAGATAACAAACATAATCATATAACAATAATAACAGACGCCGTCGAATCGCGAGCTCTGCAGAAACAATAAAATATATGCAAGAACGTACATCGTACTACAAAAATATTCAATTTCATTCGTTCCAATAAAAGTTCGTGGCACAATATGCCTCATAAATAAGTCACAATAAGGCATTTTGCGGCAAAAAATAATTGATAATAACAAGATTTCCGTTGCATTGACCGTTTCTTATAAACAAAATTAAAAACAATTTATAATTATTGTCTTCGTCTGTCTGTCTTTCTATTTCACCAAGCTAAGGTCCAAAACATCTGAAGTCATTTGTATGGTACTTTCAGTGACTTTTATCCCGGAATTTTCACGGGAAAAGTGTTTTTACATGTTTTCCGCGAGCGCGTTTTTCTATATTAATTAAACATTCTTCTACATTAATACGATAATTTTTGCGAGCAAATAAAATCCCAAAAGATTAAAATTATGATTTATCCATACCGTTGTTATATACTAAAGTATATATAACTATCCGACCGAGCTGAAATAACCAAAAAATCATTCCAAAATACAATTAAATAACATTAAATAAAAGGTAGCGAGCGATGCCGCACAAAGCCAAGGACTACACACAAGAAATAAAAAAAAATGTAACTAATCTAATACTCGAATAAGAGAAAAGAACCAAAGGAAAATATGAATTAATAATAACCACATAAAAATTAACAGTAGATTGAAAATGACGAAAATTTACAAAACCGTCAACGTCGTCTGCGCGTTCGAGTCGGTCATACCGTGCGGCTCATAAGCTAACTCGTTTTGAATAATCAGTGATATCTCTCTCTAAGTCTCTTTTAATCTAAGTGAAATGCTAAAGGTGACTATTATATTTATTTTGTTAAGGATGAATAGAAAATAGAAAATACACTAACAATAACCCGATACATTTAAATTTAAATGAAATATATTAAAATGGTTACTATGGTTCAGCTTTCAGTGATACACATATACCATCGCGGACTTTTTAATAGATTTTTTTAAGTACGATAATTATGTAAAATATTGTTATTTGTCTTATTAATAAATTATTTAATATTCACTGGTAAAAATTTGATTGATCAGTAAATTAATATTAACTGTAAATAAATTTGTTAATGTTTGTCAATAATAAGCCATGACTATACCAAGTGCTTTTACAATGTTTTTTCTGTCAGAAAGTGTTCATTATTTGAGGCCAGTCGTGGCGCAGGGGCACAAAGTGTGACTGAAAACGCGACTGGTTCCATCCCCACTCGAGAAAATGATATATTTACTAAAATTTATATTTCCATTTATTCGCTCTGGTGTCAAGGCAAAGTGCGGCGTTGAGTTCCGCCACTCAGCACGCAATACCTTCAGAAGTGCAGCTTTGCCCGCGTGGACAAATAGAAATAACTACTCGCTGTGGTTACATCGCAACGATTAAGTCATGTGATAATAGCCTATACCTAGCCTTCGTCGATCTATGGACTAACCAACATAAAAAGAATTATGTTATTAATCCAGTAAACTCAGACTAACACGCTCAACTGACCAAAACTTCACCTTACTAATATTAGTACAAATAAAAACATAAGTTAGTAAAGATATTTTAAAATCGTTTTCAATTTATTTTGTTTCTCAAAATCAAAACAATAAAAGACTTTACAGGCACTTTCGAATAAATTAATTTAAATGTCAGTGTTGTCGGCGCCTCAGGAAGCTAATATCGGCTCGGAAATGTTCTGCTGAGAGACGGCGGGAAACTCAACAGTTGCTCTTTGAAAATATGATTTTTACAATCTCTAACTTTACCACTTTTTCTCGCTTTACCACGTGATAATCTTTATTATATTACTATTATGTGCTCGCAAATCCATTTTCATCCAGAAATAGTTTAACTATTTCTTTTTTTTGTAGCTTCACGTTGCATCCCACATATAATAGGGTAAGCAGAAGCAGCCTTGTTAGGACTCTCTCTCTCTCCACTTTCCGCCGAATTCTGGAGGCATTGCGTATTTAGTGACGGAACTTAACGCCGCGGTTTGCCTCGTAATCAGAGCGAAGAAAATGAAAATATTAAATATTTAATTTCCTCTGTTAGGAATCGAACCCTAAACCTGTCATATTAACAATCACACGCTTCTGAATGTGCCCCAACGCTACGACTATTAAATTAAAATTTTCATTTTTTTCCATGTCATGTCAAATTCCAGCGCTCTACGCCGCATAGTCTATAGTTGGCATTGCGTTGTCTGTCAGTCATTTTAATTATTTTGCAAATACTAACCCAAAATCATCGCGTGTGTACGTATCAAATGCTCAATGATAACAAAAATCTTTTTAAAAGTAAATCCCTATCGAGCTGTATAAAAACAGAGTTCCGTGACAAAGGATTATCCTTTAATAAATAATTAGTAGCGTTGAAAGCTAGCCCACGCTCTTCTACGCTAAGAGGTTTTAGCTAATCTGATGGATGATGACACAGATAGCTTTAAAATTAAGGTGAGCTAACGTTAGGGTTCCATAGCCAAATGACATAGAACAGAACGTATGTACGTCTGTCCGTCTGTACGTACATATATCCTAACCAGTTTAATTTGATGCCGAATTTACTACATTTCTTATACAAAACTAACTAAAAGAATAAATTAAGCAAAACTAAAACGAAAAGGTCACAAAGCTAAAGGCTTGGTGACAGTTTTTTTAGTTTTAGTGCGAGGTCTCTTTAGATAAGTCTTTTAATAAAGGAATTTACTTTTGTGTTGGATAGTTAAATTATCGAGGAAGCTTATACTCAATGTAATATAATATATTACATTGAGTTAATCGTTTCGAAGCAATTCAATGTACCTGCGGTCGGAGATATTTCCATGAGACCACGCGGGCGAAGCCTCAGGTTAAAAGTATATCCACATTAAATCTAGGACACTGTGCCTCTGCAACACGACGGCCTCTCATATAACACTAGTTTTTAAACAAGTTACTAAAGCCTTACTAAAGGAAAGTCTCAGTATTTTATAATATTATAGAAGATTCTTTTATAATAAACATGTTCAGGCCCTCAAATGAACTTTCAAACTTAAACCACCACATTGTTATTTAGCTCTCAACACCAGTATGATATCAAATAGTATGTTACGTACATGTATAGTACACACACAGGAAACCACATACACTAGCACCAGTAATAGAGCGCGGAAATCAAACTAACCTAACACACAATCTTCAGTTCGCTATATATAATATCTTGTTGCATTTTCGTTGAAAATTCGGAAATACAAAACATATGTATTTCATCACATACATTGTAATAATAAAAAAAAAACACTCCGACTCCGTCGCAAACGTCTAAATGTAAACGCGATGGTTGTGGGTTCGATTCACACTTGGGGGAATGAAATATTTTCATTTCCTCGCCCTGGTAGGTAACAAGACAAAGCGCGACGCTGAGTTCCGCCAGTCAACATTTTTATGATTGGATGAAAAGCGATGACCAATAATAGAGTCTTTACACTGGGTTTCTTCCGCCTCCGTTGCAACTAACCTACAACTAGCAATCCTACATGGGGGATCAGTATGAAGCTATTTACAGTATGAAACTGCAAAAATGAAAGAAACAAAAACAATTTCGGTACAGGAGTTTTAGATTTCAATTTTAGACATATGATTCCCAAGCTCGCTACCAATTAATTGGATTCTATATAAAGAAATATAGATATTCTAGAGGGTATATCGAAGTAACAGCAACAACATATAACACTGACGAGTACTCACACTAAAAATAAACCCTACATATCTGAGATTTTTTTATTAACATAAAATATGTTATAAAGAAAAATATTTTATGTTAACAAAAAAATATTCTTGATCTGACAACACAAAGGTTGGCGTTAAGTTCCGCCACCTAACACAACACGCAATGCCTAGAAAATTGAATGATGCACGGATACTATTTTCCCTCTGACCACCTTGATATGCGGGGAAAAGCGTGAAGTTTGCCCACCCACCCTGCTATAAGCAGGATACAACTAAAAGGTTTAACAAAAATTTGATTAAGGATTTTAATTTGAGTGGAAAGATTTTTACCCTACTATGTGATAAAAAAACGTGAAACTGGATTTTTTCTTTATTGATTTAATATTATATTTTAGTAATTAATATTATACATTTGGAAACTACTTCAAAGATTTCTTCCAGTATCAAAGAACTTAAAGAGCTATTGTGCCGAAACGGAAATAATAAAGAGTTGTGTTGTGTCGCGATGTTATATAGAAAGACTGTTTTACTTTGGACCAGAAGGTCCTGATATGAGCACGTTGAAGCTCTCTCTCCAATCAAAAAATTTTGTAAGTATAGATGAAAAAGAAAAGTGTTTAAAGTGAAAATTGCTACAGTCGATCTCGATCTTGCCTTCACGCTGTATCCCGCATATAGCGAGGTAGGCTGCAGAGGGAAACTAGTGTTATCTCCGCTCCCCATTTTCCACCAAACTCGGGAGAAATTGAATGTTGAGTGGCGGAACTTAATGCCGTGCTTTGCTTCGGACACCAGAGTGAAGAAATGAAAATATTAGATATTTAATTTCCTCGAGTGGGAATCGATCCTACAACCTGTCGCGTTTTCAGTCATACGCTTCTGTCCCTGCGCCACGATCGGCCTCACTGTTTGCAACTAGTTTCATTTCATTTCAAGTTTGTATATGAAAACTTTAATTCAAAGTATGGAATCAAAAAAATTATAATTTATCAGTATTTACAGACCAAGAAACAGAACCAAGAAACAAATCTCCTTTGTGTAGGATTTTCAAAATAGAATATTTGATTTTCCGTAACTCCTAAGATTACGTGTAGAAATCTAATCTGCTATCAGGTGTCAAAATGTATCAAATCTACCAACTGCACCAGAAGCGTCTCTAGTCTATACCTACTAACATTGTAACGCTAAAGAATTTAATTATTTAAACGCGCTTATCTCAGCAACTACTTGTTCAAATTGGAAAAAATATTTTTGTGTTAAATTGTCCATATATCGGGGTAGAGTATACATAGGCTATACTACAGTGAAGTCGCATGATTCAGGTGGAAACTAGTTATTATCAGATAATTCATCAGAACTTCATCAATCACCATTAAAGAGCAAAACTCAAAGTGCAAAATTAACTTCACATTGTCTTTGTAGGAACACAAGTATAAATAGATACTAGCGAGAAGGTTGTCATTTCCTTTGCAAAGTTAGCGCCAGCAGTTAAACCGCCATCATTATAGGCTTTACAGCGATATGCAAATGCACTATGCAGGAGAGGATGCGAGTGGAAATCAAAGATTGATTGTTCCGTGCGATTTCTGTTAATGATTCGCGATGTATATATCACAAAACGCCAGCTACACAAAGAGAAACATATTTTATCTTTTAGAGTAAAATGTCCCCGAAATGGTCCAATGCATGTAGTTCAGGTTCCTAAATATGAGTATATTGTTTTGTAGAAGATAGGTGCCCGTATGAACTTTTCGAAATATGACGTCTGTCAGGATAGTAAGAAATAGTATGAAACACCTTTGAGCGCTTGTATTGTGAAAGTATTGCAATAGGACAAACACATTTTTACGGTGAAAAACTTTATTGAAACACGTTATTACGAAACGACATGAACAAAAAACGGAATAAAAAAGGGAATTGTTTATTTGATTTGCTTTGATTCTTAATTTCAAGCTGTAAAATTAGTAACATATTTTTAGCTTAGAATTTTTTAATTTCACAATTTGTGGTTTTAAATCTCAATCGACGAAATATCTAGATGTATTTAGACGTAGTTGCACGGGTTCAATCACTGATCACTCATTACTCATGTTGTCTATAAATATCATTATTATTCATAAGTTTTACGTATATTATAAATGACAATTTGAGAGACTATTCCAATATTTACATATACCTACTAACTATACGTAGTGTAGAGAACATCAGTCAATTAGCTTTTGTATATTTGATAGTACAAAGCGTCGGCCGCGATAGTTCAATTATAGTCTCGGAAATGATTTTTCGCGTTACCAGTACTACGAGAAATTTCAATATTTTGAATCAAAATTAATTTAGTAACATTTGAAACCTTCCATTTAGTTCATGCCGTTCGCATAGATCAGTGATTCTCAACCACTGTGCCGCGGCACTTTTGTGTGCCGCCAAATTTTGCAAATATATAATAATGTTAATATTATTAAATTATATCATTTAAAAAGAAAAATATTTTTAACATGAATATATATTTAAATCCATAAAAAAATAAATTCGTATATTTAAAATTTTTGTCATAAACTATAATATTTATGCAGTGTATTGTAGTAAGTAAATAATTTTTATCTTTTTCTTTGTGTGCCGCCAAATTTTAAAATCGTTAAATATGTGCCGCAACAAAAAAAAGGTTGAGAATCACTG
>JAAIXJ010000763.1:0-34287 GCA_013403705.1 Heliconius hermathena
ATTAAACCGTCATTACATGAACAATATATAATATAATACAAAACGAAATATGTTATAATTGTGTCAAATTAATACTCGATTTGTGATGAGTTAAATTGATTTCATCGATAAAAATAAATAGTTTGAAATTAAACAGTTATTAATTACTAAAGTTATGATTTTACTCGTGAATCAAATTTGCGGTTGTGTATACAATATTTGATTATTTGTGGTGTTACGTTTATGTTTACATGTTTTGTTGACTACTTTTATAGCTTCACGCTATATCTGTATGGTATAGCAGGGCAGGTAGAGGAATCAAGTGTTAAGACACTCCATTTCCCACTTTTTGTCGAATTTTTGAGGCACTGTCGATTGAGTGGCGGCACTCAAAGCCAAGCTTTTGCCTTGGTAGCCAGGGCGAAGAAATGAAAATATTAATAAATAATAATTCATTTCTCAGAGTGGGAATCGAACCCACAACCATCGCGTTAATCACACGGTTGTGCTCACGATTGCTTCTGTCGACTCTTTTTTTTATTTATCTCTATTTATTGATTTGATTACGACAACGCTGTAATAGATATACTAAACTATATAAAAATTAAAAATTAAAAATTAAAAATTAAATTAGCTTCACGCTGTATCCCGCACACAGCAGGGTAGGCAGAGGGAACCTAGTGTTAAGACACTCCGTTCCCCACTTTCTGCCGAATTCTGGAGGCATTGCGTGTTGAGTGGCAGAACTCAACGCCGCGCTTAACCTCGACACCAGAGCGAAGAAATGGAAATATAAATTTAAGTAAATATTTCATCTCCTCGAGTGGGGATCGAACCCACAACCAGTCGGTTTTGCAGTCACACCTCGTGCCGCTGCGCCACGACCGGCCTCGACTAAACTATATAAGTAAATTGATTAAATAACTGGTAAATGTATATTTTTTTGTTCCGTAGGAAGACCTCAACGCGTCTTGACAGACGGACAGACGAGCAAAAAATAAGAGCTCCATTTTTTCCTTCTGAGGTACAGAACCCTAAAAGTAACATTTAATTGATTTATACATATATGAAAGAAATAAAATAATATGAATTGATTAAACTCACATTTATTGCAATTAATTAAATTAAATATATGGCAACAGAACACATTATATATAAATTATAAATTAGTAAGATTGTACAAACATAATAAAAAGATATTACTTCCCTTAAATGATTTAAACAACAATTTCACTCAATTATTATTTAAAATTCAGAGTGTCGCACACAGGAGCCAGAGATCCGTCCTGGTCGGTGACTGGCTCGCTTCTGAACCGAAGAGTTCATCAGGTATTCTTCTCTCTGCCCCCCGCGGAGGGAGAGGGGAGACGGTTCCAGGGCGGAGCCCTCTGACCGTGGTGGTCTTTCTCCGCCCATGGCTATGGGCGCGTCATTGGGGTGGGCCAAAGCCCTGTGGTTGTGTCCATGGGGACTGGGGGAATAGGAGCGGGGTAGGAGGAGCTAAATGCAGCTCGGGCGGTCAGCCCACCCGGGTGAGACCCCTGGTAATCCAGAGGGGGCCCAGCTTAGGCGACCAGCGACCGCAGCTGCAGCTCAGGAATCGGAAGGGGGAAGGATATCCCTTGGAAGTCGACGTATGTCTGGTGGGCGGGTGTGCCACGGCGCGATGTCTCGAATGTGAGGAAAATCCGAGACATCGGCACGGTGGAAGGCGCGGACGGCGAGCTGGGTAATATGTTCTTCAAGCCCCTCGACGCGGAGGTCACGCTGTATGGTGGCGTTTCTCACGAATCGGGGGGCTTGAACAACATGTCGGAGTGCAACGTTCTGAGTTGTCTGTAGCAAGCGGCGTTGGTTCGCGCTGCAGAGCGCGTACCACGCCGGTGAAGCGTACGTCAGATGGGGTCTGACGTACGTTTTGTAGATGGAGAGCTTGGTACGGAGAGGCAGACGGGAGCGAAGAACCGGCCGTAGAAGGTGGAGAGCTACCCTTGCGGCGTTTCTTGCTTTCTTGACCTGGGCCGTCATCCGTAGACCTTTGTCTATTACGACACCCAGATACGTGGCATTCGGAGTCCATCTGATGCGCTCACCTAGGAGGACTAGCGGAGGAGGGAGCTTCCTGTGGGACCCAAACACCATGGCCTGAGTCTTGGCCACGTTCAGCATCAACCTCCACTCCGCTAGCCAATCCGGAAGTAAATCTAGCGCGCGCTGTAATTTGCTGGCAGCGTGAATCGGGTTCAGTGATTTCACCAGGAGCGTGATATCATTGGCATAGAGCGCCAATTCAGCGTCCCGGTGGGGTGGGATGTCATTCGTGTCTTCTCTGTAATTAAAGGAAAGAAATTCCTTTGGCAACTTCATTAACTATCTGTTGGGACCACTTCAGTATTTTTGTCAGTAATTGCTGTTAAGCTTTAACATCTAACATTAAGGTAGTTAATGGAAATTATAAAATAGTTTTTATTGTTACAGAGTCGTTATGTATGATGGTGAAAACTAAAAAATATTTTCCACTAACAGTTTTTACTTATTTTTGGAAATGAAATATGCGGATATATTATCTATGTTTGTATTGATGTTAAATCATACAGGTTAATTAGATTAGTGATTGAAGGTGAATTTTAAAACATCTTTTTTATTAATATTTGATTATATTTTATTTCATTCTGTACGCTCGTAATAGCGCTTGGCTAAGCGTTTGCAGAATTCTTTGAACGATTCTTACTCGAAATCTTTATGAAGGTCCTCGTCAAGTCCGCATCGTTCTTTTCCACTATTATAAGAGCGACGCGTCATTCACCCCACCTCCCTAAAAGATGACAATTGCCATTGACAGCTAAACATTTTCTATTTCCTTTTTAGAAAAAAGGAAATAGAACATATTTAAATTTAATGTGGGTAGGCGGTGCTCGTACGACAATTTCTGTTTTTCTTGCGTAAGTCCCAATTGCGCAGGTATTCTGGGATTCCGCCCATCGCAACAAGACGTGTGGTTGTTCTGTTAAAATTTTACCGTCTTGTATCTGTAGCAAGCAACTTCGAGAAACACTAACTTCTCGCCAGAAAAGCTTCGTATTTTTCCTGAAGTTGTTCGTTAACCTGTCATCTCTTTCATTCTCTTACTGAATTTATTAATTTATCTTTATCGGTACTTCCGTTTGGTGAAGCAGCGTATACTTTTTCGTTTTTATCTCTCTCATACTTTTATCCTTATCTATATATAATTTTAAAATTATACTAAGAAAACATTTAAAATCATATACAAGCATAATTTTACGATGATCGTGAGTTCAATTTTCACTCAGGACAATGAATTATTTTTATTTCGTCGTTCTGATAACAAGAAAAACTGTGGCATTGAGTCTTAAAAATGAAGGATGGGGAACAGAGTGTCATAACTTTTCCATTTTTTCGGGATGCTGTGTAAACCTAAATGATGTAAATTGTTTTCTCTAAGAACAATACTTATACTAGCCCGCTAGGCAATAAAGCTTTTTTTTTTCATCTTCACTCTGCTACACTCTGTTCTAATAAAAAAAATATAAAAAATATATTTATTCCAGTTTCACATATTGTTTAGATACATAGAAAGTAAAGAGGCTAGCCTTGTAAGATGTGTTGTTCTTCAGTATGATTTTTTGCACCAAAGAAGCAGGAATAAAGATAAGAATTAGTATTAAAGAAAACCATAAAATAAAAACCATTAGAGAGATATAAATGATCAATTTGCTAAAAGCCAAATCTAAAAATATACGTATTTCGAAACAGCCAGTCGTGATTATTCCAATCTGGTCAAGACAGACGCTCTGCTTACTGTCACTCAGTATTAAGTGACAATAATGCTCCGAATCGGTGACAAGATTACTACGAAATGTTTTGTGTGAAACAAGAAAATTTGTGAAATATTTTAAATAAAATGAAAATAATCTATTTAACAATTAACCGAACGAAAATGGATATCTATCCATTTTAAAAATAAAATATGTTACTTGAGTATCTACTCTAGTAACATTTTTTAATTTATTTATTACTTTATATGCAAAACCAATAACAGAAATTACATTTTAGACATTATAAAAAAAGTTACAAAGTATATATATTTTTTTTGCAAGAAAATTACTTGAATAATCTCCTAAAAAAATATAAAAGCTAGTAGTCCTTTTCGACTTCATCGTGGACTTTATTAAGTAACTAATTTATGCTAGTAACTATTTTTATTTAGTAACATTAACGCTTCACTGTTTATTTTCTAAGATATACCCCGCAATTTCGTTTGGGTGAAATACTCCTATAGTCCCATTTTTCTCGTTTCCGTGGGAATTACAGAAAAATCCTTTCCTAGTGCTCTCCTACATTCCCCAATGAAACTATATACTAAATCTAAGTGTTGCCGCATAGTTACGTAAGTTAGTTAATACTTTTAGTATCCCGCACATAGCTGGGTAGGCAGAGGAAAACTGGGAACCTAGTGTTAAGACATTCCGTTTCCACTTCCCACTTTACGTTTAATTCTGGAGGCATTGCGTGTTGAATAGCAGCATTTTGCCTCTTTTTTAAAGCAAAAAGAATGAATATATTAAATATTTTCATTATTTTTTCTCGAATAAAAATCGAACTCACAACGTATCGTTTACAGTCGCGCCTAATCTGTCACTCAATAACGGTAAATTGTGACATTTATACATAGATAATAAAATACAGTATAAATTGGCCATATTAAATTTGTAGGAGCAAAAATTATGTGAATTACATTAAACCGTCATTACATGAACAATATATAATATAATACAAAACGAAATATGTTATAATTGTGTCAAATTAATACTCGATTTGTGATGAGTTAAATTGATTTCATCGATAAAAATAAATAGTTTGAAATTAAACAGTTATTAATTACTAAAGTTATGATTTTACTCGTGAATCAAATTTGCGGTTGTGTATACAATATTTGATTATTTGTGGTGTTACGTTTTTGTTTATATGTTTTGTTGACTACTTTTTTAGCTTCACGCTATATCTGTATGGTATAGCAGGGTAGGTAGAGAAACCAAGTGTTAAGACACTCCGTTTCTTACTTCTTGTCGAATTTTTGAGGCACTGTTTGTTGAGTGGCGGAACTAAAAGCGCTTGGCTTTTAGTTTTGCCTTGGTAGCCAGTATCTCTATTTATTGACTGGATCCCAACAACGATGTAATAGATATACTAAAATATATCTGTAAATTGATTAAATAACCGGTAAATTTATATTTTTTTGCTCCGTAGGTAGACCTTCAGGCGATCTCAAAGCGTCTTGACAGACGGACAGACGGGCAAAAAGTGATCTTATAAGGGCTCCATTTTTCTTTCTGAGGTACAGAACTCTAAAAGTAAAATTTAATTTGTCTTTGTGTTTATACATATATACTATATAAATAAAAATCATATTTGGTGAGTCGAATTAATTGTTGTTTAGTGTTAGAAAAGTAATTATAGGAAATTTTACGAAAATAATTTATTTACCATTCTTATTAAATTACATCTTACCAAAGCTCTTTCATTTCGGTTCACGTAATCCTCGTAAGTAGAACGAATCAGTATTTATACATATACCTACTGTTGGTAAATCCATAGTAAATGTTATATAAATAATAAATTTGAGAGACAAAAACGAGGCCACACATAACCTAATATCTACTAATTACTGACTTCTTTGTTTTTATGAAGAGAAAGAGAAACCACATATATTTTAGTCTATAATTTTAGTCAACGACACGATTAGGACGATAGTTTTCACCAACAATCTTTTCAGGTACTGACTCCTACTTTCGTTTATGTTATAATATATACAAAAGCTCAATAATCTGCACACCCATCCATTTTCAAAAACAAGTGACGAGGCTCAACAGTAGGCAGAGGGAACCTAGTGTTAATACACTGCATTCCCCACTTTCTGTCGGATCCTGGAGGCATTGCGTGTTCAGTGAATGTTGAGTGCTCTGGTGTTGAACTCAACACCAGAGCGAAGAAATGGAAATATAAATATAAGTAAATATTTCATATCCTCGAGTGGGGAACGAACCTACAACCAGTCGGTTGTACAGTCACACTTTGTGCCCCTGCACCACGACTGGCCTCACGTGTTAAATTAATTACATAATAACAGAAAATAATAAAGAAAACTGTCAACATTCAGTAAACAAGTAAAAAACCTTCCAATAACTGTTTCCTGTCATGTCCTGTAATAAAGTCAAGAAATTCCTTTGGCAACTTCATTAACTATCTGTTGAGACCACTTCAGCATTTTTGTCAGTAATTGCTATTAAACTTTAACATCTAACATTAAGGTAGTTAATGGAAATTATAAAATAGTTTTTGTTGTTACAGAGTCGTTATGTATTGTGGTCAAAACTAAAAAATATGATCTACTAATAGATTTCACTTATTTTTGGAAATGAAATATGCGGATATATTGTTTGTTTGTATGTATTGATATTGAATTTTACTGGTTAATTGCATAAATGTTTAAGGTCGAATTTCAAACATCTTTCTAATTAATATTTAAATATATTTTATTTGCTTCGTAAGTGATTGGATATGAATAAATTTTCCCTAGCGAAAATTTTAGCTTTTTAAAATCTGTAGTAATTCCCAGTAATAATAGATGTATCTTCAAATATTATAATGTGTTTTTTAAGTATTACATTAGCTTTAAGCTGTATCCTGCACATAGACAGAAATAACTTGGGAGCCTAGTGTTAAGATACTCAGCTTCACGTTGTATCCCGCACTCAGCAGGGTAGGTAGAGGGAACCTAGTGTTAAGACACTCCGCTCCCCACTTTCTGCCGAATTCTGGACGCATTGCGTGTTGAGTGGCAGAACTCAACGCCGCAACGGAACGTTAAGATACTCCGTTCTCCATTAAGACAATTCCTTCGTATTCTTATGGCTTAAGGAAAGTTTGCAGTTTAAATATTGTCTTTCGTTTCTAAATCGACGTTTTGTCTTCAGAATGGAGACAATTTTGAATTCTTAAATAATGTTGGTGGATAACATTTGTAATGCTGCTGAGGTTTTTACTTCAAATTTCAAAATGATGGATTCTCACACGCGCACACACGCGCGTCACACGCGTGTGACTGTAAGTGCGACGTTTGTGGGTTTGACTCTGACTCGAGGGTTGTGGGTTCGATTTTAATTTCCTCACTCTGATAACGGAGCAAAGCGTAACGTTGAGCACCGCCACTCAATACGAAATACATCGAATTTGCCGGAAGTGAGGGACGGAAGTGTCTTAAAGGGCACGGAGTATCTTAATACTAGGTTCTCAAGTGGGTTCTTGTATGTCCTGTGCTATGTGTGTGATACAGCGCGAAGCTAAAAAATACATGTTATAGTACACAACTAAAAAATATATTTAAATATGACCCGTATGAATAAGAGAGTAGTAAGTACAGGCCAGAAAGTCGCAGCCGAAGCTCCGAATTCCCTTTTAATTCGTAATAGCGTCTCTTAAAACGACTAACTTTGTAATTTTCTTCGCCCAACGGGACGTTTAATTAACTCGGTTTTTACCATTTTTTTTTCTTATTTTTTTTTTCGTAACAATAATTACAACTTTTTGTTCTTTGATGTTATCGTTTTTATACAAAATGTCTAAACAAGCTATAAATATTAAAGTTCAATATTTATAAGAATGAATATATTATTATAACAATTATATTAATAAAGAAGAGCATGTAGGGCACAGACCAGTCGTGGCGCAGGAGTACAAACATGTAAACGCGACTGGAAGCGCGACAGGTTGCGGGTTTGATTTCCACGAGAAAATAAAATTCCCTCCGGTATCGAGTAATGCGAGGCTTCAGCGGAAAGCGGAGAACGCAGTGTTTTAATATTAGATTCTCAGGTTCCCTCAGCCTATTCTGCTAAGAACATTTAAAAAAAGTAGGAAATGCATGCAATGTGATGTAGCGTGAAGTTAAAAAAAAGGAAAAATTTTAACAATTTAAAATGGTCCAATTATATTTCATGTACATTTTTGTAAGCAAGAATTTTATAAAATTCCACTTAGTATGTAGTATTTATTACTTGCCTATTAAGTTATTTTTCAGAGTAGAAATTCACTGAACGATTTATGACGAGTTATTCGTGCATTTCCTTTTATAATAAAATGTATGAAGTTAGATTTATTTTTATGTCAGAAGACAAATATCATTTTAAAATAATATCCAGAAAATATTTAAAATCATATACAAGCATTATCTTACCCCATATGATTATATTTATTTATATTTATATTTTCATTTCTTCTCTCTAGTGTCGAGGCAAAGCGCGGAGTTGAGTTTCGCCACTTAACACACAATGCTTCTAGAACTCAGCGGAAAGTGGGGAACAGAGTGTCTTAACACCAGGGTCCCTCTGCCTACCCTACTGTGTGCGGGATACGGCGTGAAGCTGATTTTTTAAAAATATCTTACACTGATTTGGTTGAGAGCAAAAAACCATGTGTTGGATGTTTCAGTATGATGTTTTGCATCAAATAAACAGGAATAAAAATAAGAATTAGTATTGAAGAAAACCTTAAAAAAACACTAGATAAATAATCAATAGATAAATAATCAATTTGAAACAGTCAGTCGTGATTATTCAAGTCTGGTCAAGACTGACGCTCTGGTTACTGTCACTCAGTATTAAGTGTCAATAATGCTCCGAATCGGTGACAAGATTACTACGAAATGTTTTTTGTGAAACAAGAAAATTTGTGAAATATTTTAAACGAAATGAAAATAACCTATTTAACAATTAACCTAACGAAAATGGATATCTATCCATTTTAAAAATAAAATATGTTACTTGAGTATCTAGTCTAGTAACATTTTTTTATTTATTACTTTATTTGCAAAACCAATAATAAAAGTTACATTTTAGACATTAAAAAAAGTTACAAAGTATATATAATTTTTTTTGCAAGAAAATTACTTGAATAATCTCCAAAAAAAAATATAAAAGCTAGTAGTAGTAGTAGACTTCATCGTGGACTTTATTACTATAACTATATCTATTTAGTAACATTAAGGCTTCACTGTTTATTTTCTAAGATATACCCCGCAATTTCATTTGAGTGAAATACTCCTATAGTCCCGTTTTTCTCGTTTCCGTGGGAATTACAGAAAAAACCTTTCTTAGTGCTCTCCTACATTCCCCAATGAAACTATATACTAAATCTAAGTGTTGCCGCGTAGTTCAGTATAAATACTTTTAGATTCACTCTGTATACCCGCACTTAGCAGGGTAGGCAGAGGAAAACTGGGAACTTAGTGTTAAGACACTCCGTTTTCACTCCCCATTTTACGCTTAATTCTGGAGGCATTGCGTGTTAAGTAGCAGTATTTTGCCTTTTTTTTAAACGAAAAGAATGAAAATATAAAATATTTTCTTTTTCTCGAATAAAAATCGAACCCACAAAGTGTCGTTTACAGTCGCACTCTTGTGCCCCAGCGCCCAATTTGTCAGTCACTCAATTACGTAAAAGTGTGACATTTATACATAGATAATAAAATACATTATAGAAAGGCCATATTAAATTTGTGGGAGCAAAAATTATGTGAATTACATTATACCGCCATTACATTAACAATATACAAAGGAAATATGTTATAATTGAGTCAAATTAATACTCGATTTGTGATGAGTCAAATTGATTTCATCGATAATAATAAATAGTTTGAAATTAAACAGTTATTAATTACTAAAGCTATGATTTTACTCGTGAATCAAATTTGCGGTTGTGTGTACAATATTTGATTATTTGTGGTGTTACGTTTTTGTTTACATGTTTTGATGACTACTTTTTTAGCTTCACGCTATATCTGTATGGTACAGCAGGGTAGGTAGAGAAACCAAATTCGACAAAAAGTAGGACACGGAGTGTCTTAAACATAAAGAAAAAAAATAGTATTATGTGAAAATAGTGATATAAACAAGAAGAAATGAAAATAGTAATAAATAATAACTCATTTCTCAGAGTGGGAATCGAACCCACAACCATCGCGTTAATCACACGATTGTGCTCATGCGCCACGATTGCTTCTCTCGACTCTTTTTTTATTTATCTCTATTTATTGACTGGATCCCAACAACGATGTAATAGATATACTAAAATATATATGTAAATTGATTAAATAACCGGTAAATTTATATTTTTTTGCTCCGTAGGTAGACCTCCAGGCGATCTCAAAGCGTCTTGACAGACGGACAGACGGGCAAAAAAAGTGATCTTATAAGGGTTCCATTTTTCCTTCTGATGTACAGAACCCTAAAAGAAAAATTTAATTTGTCTTTGTGTTTATACATATTATATATACTGTATAAATAAAAGTCATATTTGGTGAGTCGAATTAATTGTTTTTTAGTGTTAGAAAAGTAATTATAGCAAATTTTACGAAAATAATTAATTTACCATTCTTATTAAACGACATCTTTTCCAAAGCTGTTTCATTTCTGTTCACGTAATCCTCGTAAGTAGAACGAATCAGTATTTATACATATACCTACTGTTAGTAAATCTATAGTAAATATTATATAAATAATATAAATTGAGGCCAGTCGTGGCGCAGCGGCACGAAGTGTGACTGTAAAACCCACTGGTTATGGGTTCGATCCCCACTCGAGGAGATGAAATATTTACTTAAATTTATATTTCCATTTCTTCGCTCTGGTGTCGAGGTTAAGAGTGGCGCTGAGTTTTGCCACTCAACACGCAATGTCTCCAGAATTCGGCAGAAAGTGGGGAACGGAGTGTCTTAACACTAAGTTCCCTCTGCCTGCCGTGTGCGGGATACAGCGTGATTTATATCTATCTAATGGCGAGGCCACACATAACCTAATGTCTACTAATTACTGACTTCTTTGCTGTTTTAATGAATAAAAGTGAGAGAAAGACTGCGTGTATTTTAGTCTATAATTTTAGTCAACGACACGATTATGACTTTTGGTCGATAGTTTTCACCAACAATCTTTTCAGGTACTGACTCCTACTTTCTTTCCTACTTACCTTATATACAAAAAGTTCAATAATCTGCACACCCATCCATTTTCAATTACAGGTGACGTGGCTCAACAAAAAAAGTGTTATTTTTTTATCAGCTTCACGCTGTATCCCGCACACAGCAGGGTAGGCAAAGGGTACCTAGTGTTAAGACACTCCATTCCCCATTTTCTGCCAGATTCTGGAGGCATTGCGTGTTGAGTGGCAGAACTCAACGCCGCGCTTTGCCTCGATACCAGAACGAAGAAATGGAAATATAAATATAAGTAAATATTTCATCTCCTCGAGTGGGGATCGAACCCTCAACCAGTTGGTTGTACAGTCACACTTTGTGCCCCTGCGCCACGGCTGGCCTCACGTGATAAATTAATGACATAATAACAGAAGATAATATAGAAAAATAATATATGTCAACATTCAGTAAACAAGTAAAAACCTTCCAATAACTATTTCCTGTCGAAACTTTAAAAGTGAAATTGTCCCTCAACGTACCTACAAGCTAATTTGTATCGTAGTCTTCTCTGTAATTAAAGGAAAGAAATTCCTTTGGCAACTTCATTAACTATCTGTTGAGACCACTTCAGCATTTTTGTCAGTAATTGCTGTTAAACTTTAACATCTAACATTAAGGTAGTTACTGGAAATTATAAACTAGTTTTTGTTGTTACACAGTTGTTATGTATGATGGTGAAAACTAAAAAATATTTTCGACTAATAGTTTTTACTTATTTTTGGAAATGAAATATGCGGATATATTATGTACGTTTGTATTGATGTTAAATCCTACAGATTAATTGTATAAATGATTGAGGTCGAATTTCAAACATCTTTCTAATTAATATTTAAATATATTTTATTTGCTTCGTAAATGATTGGATATGAATAAATTTTCCCTAGCGAAGATTTCAGCTTTTTAAAATCTGTAGTAATTCTCAGTAATAATGGATATATCTTCAAATATTATAGTGCGTTTTTTAAATATTACATTAGCTTTACGCTATATCCTGCACATAGACAGAGAGAACTTGGGAGCCTAGTATTAATACACCTCGTTCTCCATTAAGACAATTCCGTTGGCCACTTACCGCCGAATTTTCGAGGCATTGTATGATGAGTACTAGAGAGTTACTAGACCAAAGAAAAGAAAACATCAAATATTTCGTTTCCTTGAGTGGGATTCGAACCCACAAACGTCGGGTCTACAGTCGTATGCTTATGCTCCCGCATCATTACGGCCTTGTGTATCGTGTATAGTGTGTAGCTAATCTCCATTTATTTATTGTATATACCTATATATTTAAGCTGCAATTATTTTGTGTTGATCTAGCAGAACCTCTTATTTTGACATTAAAATAATTATGTTACTTCTGTTTATCACGTACAATTATGATATTAGCAAGGTGGGCAAAAGGAAATTTTTTTCCCACTTTCCGCCCATTTTTCCAAACGTTGCGGGTTGAGTGGGACAATTCGAAGCCACGCCTTGTCTCGCATAGCGGGGAAACAAAAAATATTTAATCTATTACTACCATACCATTTCCGAATGCGGATTGAACCCACAACTATCGCATTTATAGCCAGATGTGGCAATGCACAATGATGACCCTTAAAGAGGGTAAATGAAAAAATATACTTAAATAATATACATTTAAATTGCATAGCAAGAAAAGTTGATTTCGCTTCTATGTAATTCACTCAGTACAAGAAAGTTATTTGCTAAAGAGAAAATATGATTTCAAAAAGCATTATCTCTAGCAGTTTGTTAGAACGGAATTTTAATTTATCTTTAACGTTACAAATGCTACCGGAGTGAGGGCCCTTTGTGAGAAGGATGCTGTGTGTAACAACGGTTGTATAACTTTAATTTTTATGACAGATTTCCTTTTTTTAAAAAGAAAATAAAGTTGAAAGGTGAAGGAAAATATATGTTACTAGCAGTCCTCCGCGGCTTCGCACGCTATATTTATACGAAATTTTATGTATAAATTGTTAAAGTGTATTTAGAAAAAAAATTAAGTTACGTACGTAGTTATGTACGTTCTCTATAAATCGTGAATTAAATATTTTTTAGGAATTTATTTGTTTTTCTATTAGAAAATACAAAAATGTTTGATTTTCTAGAAAATACAAAAAGGTTTGTTTTTCTAGAAAAAATAAAATAAAAAAGTTAAATTTTTAAACTTCAATCTGGGTAGACGGTGTATTTTGTTTTTCATGCGTAAATCCCCATTCTGCAGGTATTCCAGAATAAAACGTAGCCTCTATGCTGCTCCATGACTGGTAAATTGTACAAATACAATGGCAAGAAATGTGTACAAAAAAAATCAAGCTTCTAAATAAATATAATTAAAATATATTCAAGCATTTACATATCGATTTTGCTGCATTTTGTATGAAAATGTAATGCAATGTTACCTCTCTTACCGCTCACTTGTCCATCTTAAATATTTCTTGCCATTCTTTCATCACTCATTCGTTCGACGTGTCCAAGCCAGCAGAGTACCTTCTTTTTCATTCTCACCGTGACATCCTCGCTAGTACCTGTCATTTTGTGTATCTCTTCATTGCGGATTCGATCAGCCAAGCTGAATTCGCATATCCTATGAACAGATAGAATCTCCATAGTATTCAGCTTTCTTTCATTCTTCTTCTGTAATACCCACGTTTTGGTAGCAACACTGCATTATGTACAGCAAAACTGTACATAATGCAGTGTTGCTAATTCCTCGTTAACCCTGTTACCGACAGCAATACGCTTTCCCGCATCCTTCCCGTATCTCCTATCTCTACTGAACATACTTCCCAAATATATAATTTTTTCTTTTCTATATCTTATTATTTGCACTAATTTCTTCATTTTGTACAAATACTTAATCGCATTCAGGTTTAGATCATTATTTTCTTATTCTTCTTTCAGAGTGGTGTGTAATGCCTGCAATTCGCATTCCGATTATACGATGAGCTCTGCATCATCTGCGTTTATACTCAGCAATTTATACTTAAGTCGCCTACTTTCACTACGTGTCACTTTATTTTGTTCTTTGGAGACAGCTATCCAAATACAAATTGAACAACCAAGCAGACATGGCGCATTCTTGTTTAACACCTGATTGGATGTCAAGTCAGGGCGACATGCCAGCTCCTACTTGCATGGAGGCTGAGTGATCTCTGTAAAGCAATTGCAAATTGCGCAATTGTGGCATGGCGATGGAAAAATTCTAGACATGATGATTGTTTCTTCAACTCTTAGTGGAATGTATACCTTCATCTATACTAATATAATAAAGCGGAAGAGTTTGTTTGTTTGTTTGTTTAAACGCTAAGATCTCCAGTCCGATTTATTTTGTTTTTGTTTTGTATGAAAGCTGCATTCTTCAGGAGTGTTATATAACATAACGTTACAACATACGGTGTAAGTCATAGTTAGCCTTAAATAACGAAATAGCAATAATAAGAAACGCATTTTTGAGAAAATGTAAAATTACAATAATTAAATGTGAAGGAAATCAAAATTCATAGGGTACTTCCAGTTGACCTAGAATTATGAACGAACTAGTTTAGGAGAAAATCTGAAAACTATACATTTTAGGTTATATTATTAAATCATAAAAAATAATAGTATTGAAATGGGGAAAATTTGGTATTAAAGGCTGTATTTTAGAAGAGGCTCAATTGTGGGCGAAGCTGACTCGCACTTGTCCGGTTTTTTTATATAGGTATGTACCAAGTATTGCATTCATAAATATTTTGGTATAGCTTTATATTCTTCATATAAAGTACTTATCTACTTTTTTTTTAGCTTCACACTGTATCCTGCACATAGCAGGGTAGGCAGACGGATCCTGGGAACCTAATGTTAAGATACTTACATTTCCCATTAAGACATTTCCGTTGCCCATCTACCGACGAATTCTTGAGTTGAGTAGTTAGTATTCGTTGAGTAGTGGTCACCAAAGCGAGGAAATTAAAATATTAAATATTTTATAGCCCAGAGTGGGGATCGAACCCGCAACCGTAGCGTTTACAGTCACACGCTTGTACCTCTGAGCCACGATGGCCTCATCTGTCTACATAAAACTGTGAAACTCAATAAAAAACAAAACCGATTCAACAAGCCTAGCCCGGTCGGCAGTCACTTGGAGAAGGGTTAGCTTGCCGTTTTTCTGCAATTAGGACGGAGTGGCATCCTAATTACGTAATAATTAAGCAAAAACGAGTGTTATCTATAATCAGTTTCCTGTGTCCCGAAATAATTGCTGTAAATTGGCACTTTCATTGAACCCTTTGATAGAGGAGCTGTGAAAGTAATTTCATTGTTTTTACAATGGCTTCAAGTACAAAAGTTTCTATACATTTTTGCTTTGAGCCTATCTTGAACGAAAAATGTTTTAGTGTTTTTAAAAGACTTGATTAATATCTTTAGTTTAATTATTTTTTTGTATTTTATAATAATTTTAGTGGGGTAATAATGGACTCTAACATGTAAGGTAGCCATCAAAACTTAAGTAAATTAAGCAAAATATGAGACGATAATTTTGTTGAGTTTGGTATAGTCCAATGTTACACGGGATTTTTGAGGATATAATTCCTACTCAAGAAAATGATTATGTATATAAATTGCTCACTTTGCTTATAAAGTTACAGAGTTAAGTTCCGCCAATCAACACGCAATAACTTCAAAATAATTAAGAACATAATATATGTATTTGTATGACATATGTACACTTATACAAATATATAATATATCAGTAAAATGAGCTGGATTTACATATATAATTCAACATTATTTTGCATAACCAAACAAATAAAATCTAAGGACTCTGAGGAGGCACTTCTCTTAAGTTGAATCGTCTGGACCCTACTAGACAATACTGAAAGCTACCAGATTTATTGTTATCACTACAATAACATCGTCAACAGTTAGGGATACGTATGCTCGACAATGGTCTTTTAGGCTTTTGACAAGTACGTAATAAACATCTACGGTCTAATTAATAAGCGGAAAGTTGTTTTGAATCCCTTTTACCGTTCTTAAGAGTGAATTAGTGCAGTGTTATTGCAATGGCAACATTTTAGGGTTAGCTATGTTATATTTATGAATATAACATAGTTAACCCTAAAATGTATATATATATATATATATATATATATATATATATATATAATTATTTTTATTTTCAGATTTAAATTTTCATTTTAGTGGCTGCATAAATATTAAAATAAAAAAATACCTAATTCATAATTCCAAAGATACGTATTACATTTTTAAAAATAATAGATACTAATATAAGATTTATGTAATTAATCTTATATATTTCAAATCGCAAAATTTTGCCCCCAAAATTTAGTCGTGGATAGGGCAGCGTCTGGTCGTCAGTCTGTAAGACCGACAATTGTAAGTTCCGTTCCCATTTCTTAATATAAAAAATTAAATTAAATTAGCTTCACGCTGTATCCCGCACACAGCAGGGTAGGCAGAGGGAATCTAGTGTTAAGACAGTCCGTTCCCCACTTTCTGCCGAATTCTGGAGGCATTGCGTGTTGAGTGGCAGAACTCAACGCCGCGCTTAACCTCGACACCAGAGCGAAGAAATGGAAATATAAATTTAAGTAAATATTTCATCTCCTCGAGTGGGGATCGAACCCACAACCAGTCGGTTTTGCAGTCACACCTCGTGCCGCTGCACCACGACCGGCCTCGGATTTCTTAATATATAATGTCTTAAAATAAATCATCACATGGGTGTCGGAGTCTTAACACTAAGTTAGGATGCCCGGTGTTAGAAAAACATCAATGTTGACATCGATGTCAACCTCGAAGCTAAATCATCGATGTTCGATAAAAATCGAAAAAAAAAAACATCCATGCTAGCCAACATCGATGCCAACATCACAATTTTTTTGGACATGTCATCAAAAAAAAACAAGCACTAGTCGGGCTCGCCAACCGAACGTTCCGTACAAAAATTGGAGGTCTCGAGCTTTTTTTGAAATTCAAGCTTAGCTTAACCATAGCCCTTTCATCTGATGCCTCACTTGAACTTTGTGGCTTTAAAATGAAATTTGTAGAACTACTTTTTTGTTAAGAAAACCATGGGGTCTTTGATCTGAGTATATAGTTTCAATATCAATTCGATATTTCCGAGTGTTCTTGAGATAAAGGCTCTTGACAGACAGACAGACAGACTGACGGACAACAAAGTCATCTTATAAAGGTTACTTTTTTCCTTAAAAGGTACGGAACTCTAACAACTACAATATAGCACAGCTTTTTAATTAAATCAAAAATAAAAAAAAATATTATAATTGAAAATTTAAAACATTTAGGCAGTAAAAATATCTTATATGTCCCAATATTTTTTGCCAATCGACTGTAAAAGTTTTGAAACCACGTGTACGCGATTAAATATCGATGATGTGTCCCTGCTGATATCGATATTACGATATTTTAGTTAATGCAACGTCAATGTTAAATTACGATATTTTAACTGCTAACATCGATATTCATCGAAAATCGATGATCATCGGGCATCCCTAACACTAACTCTCTGCCTACATCCCATATGCAGGATAAAGCGAGAAGCTAAAAAATAAAACAAATAAACTCAAAGCAATCTTCAAAAATTTTCGCCATACAACATCCATCCGGTAAAAGTTTTTCAATAGACTAGTAGAAGTTAGTAGAATTATGTGGTCATAATGAACACGCACTGGTCGTGGAATGCTTGTGACTTGAGTAATGTAAGTTTAGTTTGCGACAATAGGTTAGGTGTCGTCGTTGATATAGGTCCGGGATTCATGTTCTGTGGTGTACTTAATTACTTTATGCTGTTTACAGGTCTAAATAACTTTATATACAATTGAATATGTATTCAGGAGTGAGTAGTCGTTCGTGTATTAAGGTACTACGGTTTTATTTTGTTTATATTTTTTAATGTGTAAGTCATTGCTATTTTCGGGTCTGGTGACAAAACAAACAGTTTTGCCACTCAACATGCAATGTCTGAAATTTTGGCGGAAAGTGAGGAACGGAGTGTCTTAACATTGGTTCTCTCTTCCTACCCTGCCATGAGCGGGATGTATACCGCGCTAGATTTTTAAGCTTCACGTTCTAGCGTGAATTGAAGAAATTTCTTAGATTTTTTTTTAATTTCATGCTTCGTCTTTAGTAGGGTGCCTACTATTAGAAACCGTATATCTCTTTCGCCTCATCCACTGTCATCAACCTTCTCATACATTTCCTCCGAAGGGTCGTCATGCTTTTTACGTGACCTTCTTCCAATATCATCGATACTGTTGCATGTTTAAGAGATCGATGATAGTGGACTAGATGAAAGAGTTAGACCGTAGTAGAGTGTGAAGACCGTAGCACTTGGCCCTCCGTTCTCTCTGGCTACCCCGCTAGGAATAAAACGAAACTAAATAAATGAGGTATACTTTTTTACAAATGACTGTAAAAAGATTCTTATATTTTTACAACTATGAAGTTGCAAAGAATAATAATTATTCCTCTTTTATAATGTGGAAACTTGTTACGGCAACCTTTAAAGTGTACAAAGAATCAACCTAAAAATAAACAAATATTTACTTACTTTTTAAAATTATTAGTTCAAACAAATTGGTTTGGATATCTGAGTCGACTCTCAGATTGTTAAAACTAAAAACAAGATTGAGAGACAAGATACACCCAGGTAGAGTACGAAAGGTCTTTCTTACAAAACAATTTTGAATTATAAATACTAACCGCTTTAAAGGGAACCTCGTGCTGTTTCTGAATTGTAGTAAATTCTTATAACCTTTTTCTTTTGTAGGTTGCAATTCAATATTGTAATTTTTTTTAAAACGTATCAACTAGGTTAATTATGAGTAATTAGGTAGGCTAAGGGAGTCAATATTAAGTTTAAGAAATAATTCAGATCAATTATTGCAAAAAATATTACAAAAAAAAAACGCAACACTAATAATCATAAAAAATTGCTTCAATCTTATAGTTTTAATGAGTAGCTGAGATCAATAGTAATCTTACAATAATATATGTAGTAATCCTGCCCAAAATCTCAAAAATGTCAACAAATTAATTTACTTAATAGTCAATTTTTTTTGTCATTATGGCAGTACTAAATTGCTCAAAAATTAGGCTATAAATCCAGAACGGAGAGTCTTAACACTCGGATACCTCTGAAAAAGCTTGAAACTGCAAAAAAAAAGGTTATATCACGCACAAAGATGTTTTAAAATAAATTTTATAATGCCACACTAAAAATACATAATTTTCTTATTTCCCAAGTTTTGCGAGTATATTGGAGACAAATCATTCCAAACGTACCTTTCCATGACTTATATCGTTGTAACTAAACAAAATAACAAATATTTGTTCAAACATTGGACATTTAATATATGATAACGATTTTTGTGTCACCATACACGTGATTTATTCGTGTTTCATAACTCTTTGAAATAGCCAATTTATATAGAACCGACGTCGTGATTCTAACAGGAATTGCTGTACTCTCCACGCGCATATATTTTGTGTATTAGCTCGACAGTTGTATGCGTTTGACATGTTTTTCTTAATATAATAGTAAAATTGACGTCTGGCTAAATGTATGTGGGGTTCAATACTTTTAAAGGTTTATTAGATGATTTGAGATGATGATGAGTTTTTAAATTTTATATTTAGTGGTTAGATCAGTAATCTATCAAAGAAAAGGTGAGAAAGTGAATACTGTAATTTTATTAAAATGTATCTATTATAAATAAATAAATCAATCAGCTTCACACTGTATCCCGCATACAGCAGGGTAACTAATATCCTATTAAATAAATTATTAATCATAAATGAACATTTTTTTTATTTTTTATCATTGTTTTAGATGAGATGAGGAAACGTCAGTTATCATTTATTTAATTTGGCAATCCACCGCCCGTTTCAAAATTAATTTCGTCTTTGATCTAAAAAGAAAATTTCTGAGGTGTCAATCAAAAGTTAATTAGCTTTTGTTAAAATTATTCTTTTCAGGTTGCTCGCTCTGTAGGTATATATTTTTAACTGGTATCGATTCTGTTAATGAAATCAAAATAAGTAAAAGTATTTTTCTATAATAGTTTCTTTTATTGGGCGGTTGTGATGTGTCTGACTGATTGTTCGTTTCTAACTCTTTACGGTAATATCTCTGTTTACCTCGCAACATATAACTAATACTTATATATATTATAATAGTATATGTACCTATATTAGGTACACTGTAACGAATGACTGATTCCCACTCGAGAAATTGAATATCTAAATATTTAAAATGGAGTATCTTAACACTAGGTTCATATGCCTACCCTGCTATTTGTGGGATACAATTGTAAGTAGGTTTTGCGCAGCATTGAGTCGATGATGGAGAACTGATTGTCTTAACATTAGATTACTACCAGATTACTATCAGATTACTCTGTCTATTGCTCTACCGGAGAAAATGTGAACAGCTAAAAAAAGTATAAGCAAAAATATCACAAAATTTAAAATTACTTCTTTAAATTCCATATTTACCATAATTTCCGTCTGAAAGATTTCTGCCACGATGGTCAAGATTCGGGTTATTTAAACAACATTCCGCTTGAGCAGTACTCGAAATATCTCAGTGAACTTTCAAAGATTTCAATTTCAGTTTATTTCGAGAGAAAACTTTCAGTCTTATATCACTCTGACGAACCAACTTCACTAAAAATAGATCGCGATGAGATCCTAATTGGTCTTGTTAAAAGACGTGGTCTTGATAAATGAATTTAAAGGTCAATTAATCAAACCTTATTTGTTTTGTTAAAAACAGATTTTTACTAAGCTCTAAAATAACATTCGCCTGAAAGAAAAATTAGCACCTTGTATGGAAAAGAAATTTAAAATAGATGAATTTATTAATATTATGTATTGCATTAGGTATTAGGTAATTGGAATATATTTTGTTTTCTTTTTTTTAGCTTCACACTGTATCCCGCATAGTAGGGTAGGCAGAAGGAGCTTGGGAAGTTAGTATTAAGATACTCCAGCTTCACGGTGTATCCCGCACCCAGCAAGGTAGGCAGAAGGAACCTAGTGTTAAAACACTCCGTTCCCCAAATACTTCCGTATTCCCCTTTACGCTAAGTTATAGGCATTTCGTGTTGAGTAGCAGATTTTAACGCCGCGCTCTTGAATGGTTAAATGAAAATATTAAAAATATCATTTCCTCGAGTAAATTGAAATTGAACCCGCAACCTGTTGCGTTTATGGACATTTGCTTGTGCCTCTGCGTTACTAGTGGCCTAAAATACACATATATTTCGCCCAAGATTTGATAAATATATATAATTTTTTAATTATACAAACGACTCTGGTACTTATTTATTTTTGAAGCAACTTACATTATTCTTGGTTTACAACAGTCGACTTAACAGTTAGATGCGGTGCCACTCTGGCCTCAATAAGTATATTTTTTCCTAGTATAAACATAAAAAGTTTAAACTAGGCAAAAATACAATAATTGAGGCCAGCGTGGCACGGTATCTAACTTTAACGTCGACTGTTGTAGATTTGATTCCCACGTGGGAGTAAAACTATAAAATATTTTTATTTCCTCGCTCTGATGACAAGACAAAGCGTGGCGTTGAGTTACGCCACTCAACAAACTGTCTCGAAAGTTAGGCGGAAAGAAGAGACAGGAGGGTTTTAAGACTACTTTTCCTTATCTTACTCTGTAATTAACTAACTTTGTAGTCTCTAGTAAACTGTAGTTTATTACAATTGAATATGTGAAAAAGAAAAAAAGGTGAGGAGGAGGAAAAGGAGGTGTGACTGTAACGAGATGGCTGTAGGTTCGATCCCAACCCCGGGGAATGAATTATTACTTATTAATATTTTCATTTCTTCGCTCTGGCACCAATACAAAACATGGCGTTGCGTTCCGTCACCCAACACGCAATTCCTCGAATAATTCAGCAGAAAGTGGGGAATGGAGTATTTTAACATTAAATTCTCTCTAGCTGATTTAATTTATTTACTTCAAAACCAAGTCTTTTCTAACGTATAACAATTATATTACAAAGAGAAATTTATATACACACGTATGTGACTGTCTTGCTGTTAAACAATCACAAATTACGCAGTTCCTTGGAAACAAGAATCTTATAGTAATGCCAATTAGCGATGTTTGCGACTGAACTTGAAGCTTTTAATTTAAATGTATCGAGATTTCCTTTCAAAGGTCGTAATTAACAGAGGCCAAATACAAGTCATTTATTATTGAAAGTCTGTTTACTCATTATTTATTGTTGGATTTTTTGTTGAAAATAAATGAACATTAGCGTCCCCCCCCCCGCAGCTTTGTATTTAGTAACTTCGAGCACCTTTGCAATTTGAGAATTGATTTTTTTTATCTTTTTTCGGCTTGCAAAACCACTTCTACCTTGCCTAGAACTACTCGGTGTCTCATTAGGATTTAAATGGTCTGATAGTTCGGAAGTAAGTCTAAATCTAAGTAGTCTAAGTCTTAGTTAATTGTGTTCACTAACTGTATTTTAAAATTTAACCATGACGATATGCGAGCGTGGGGATGGCTAAGGATAGATGATCCTGGAATTCCATTTCCAAAGTATCCGTGCAGAGATTAGACAGATGTTCTTTTTCATCTTGTGAAATTTATTATTCCAATAAGTCATTTTCGTTAGTAGGCTCGTCAGATGCTTGTACAGCTTCCATTTAAAAACATCGCATGCGATCCACGATCTAAAAATAAAATTATATAAAATTCCATCTCCATTTCATACGCTAAAACCAATAAAATTGGTAAACACTTACGTTGTTAATCAGTAACGCACTATGAATATTATGGCTTCATTCATTAGTATGGGTATACTCGGGACGCAAGCGTGTGGTGAAAACTGCGCGTGCGATCGACCGCCCCACCCGCGTGTTAAATGCGCTGTGAAAGAAATTGAAGAGTGGAGCGAAAAACCAAATGTATCTGGGTGTTTTGCACTTCTAAGGGTTTCATCTCTATATATTATAAAATAACAACGCCTTTCGCCTCTGTCTGGCCTTTCTAACTCTTCTTCTTCTAAACCACTCAACGCATTTTGATGCGGTTTTCACCATTACGTAGAGTATTTCTCAGGGAAGGTTTATATATAGTTTGTTATATGTATATAATATTTTAATGTAATTTGACATAAATATGATAAATGTGTATAAAGTCCTACCTGTTGAGTCACTTTCACGTATGCGCCGCTTTAATGGTAAGTCTTCCATGAAAACAATGTACTATAGTATTATTCTTCTTAATAAGATCTACAAAAAAGTCAGCCAGCATATTCGTATCTTCTAAGGATAACATACAGTGAGCATATTTGTGTCTAAAAATAATAATTTGAATATATTTTTTATTGTAAGGGATGTTTGTCCGTCGTGGTATTAATCCGTATCCTTTTAAATACTTTACTAATATTCTACCTTAAACGAAGATAAAATTTACTCTTTACACTAATTCGAAATTAATTGTTGACACAACACGCCGGCTATAAGCCGCAGTTTTGGCTCATGTTTCATTTATCCATTAATCTCAGCACATAAATAAGTATATTAGTTATCTTGGCCATTTGGTGTTGATCAAAATGTCCTTTACAGAAATTTACAAAAAATTACATTACCAAAAAATCCTTGCTACGAAACGGTTCGCCGCCCGTCACACTTCCCGTTGCGTCACCCGCGACCCGCACCGTTTTGCAATTTCAGTTTTAATACTTTTAAATATTTATTTTACGTTGATAATTAGCTTAAATACCGTATACCTAAATAGTTTTCTTAAAACACAACAAATTTTGCGAGCAAAATCCAGTCTGTTCGACTGCCGCAAGGCAAGAATCACGTCCCACAGGGGACGCCCTTACCGCCGTCAGCATACTTACAAGCAGCCATATGTGAATGCAAATTTTTCAGAGACAGAGAAACCTCTTCCCTACCCACCCGGTGTCGATGTAAAAGCCAGTAGGGCTAACAATATAAAGTTCAAATTGAAAAAAAAAACAAAGTTAAATATGAAATAACTAAACATTTTTCTATGAAATATGACAATTCTTGCAAGAAAAATCAAATGATTTCCCTAAAGACTTAAATTTATAATTATTTAGTGCATAACATTATGGATAATCAAACTAAAAAATAATGCATTTTTAGGGTTCTGCACCTCAAAAGGAGAAAAAACGGAGTCCTTATAGGATCACTTTGTTGTCCATCTGTCCGTCTTTAATCGTCATTATAAATGCATAACGGCGTAGTGACCCGCTCTGCAGGTGGTCAGGGCGGGCCACTACGCTGCAGTAGCGATTAACCGAAAGGAGAGTGCAATAGTTCCTCGATGTAGCACCCGCTTTCGACGGTGTGTTATCAGGGGCTATTTTATGAAGTGCTCAGAGCCGGCACCATCACGTCGCTCATGTCCTTATCTACCTGATAGGACATTTTGCGTGAGAGTGGAGAGTGTGGCAGCCAGTCGATCGCTGCCGGAGTTCCCCAGGGCAGCATTTTGTCACTTGCCCTCTACGCATTACATCCCAACGCAGTCGGCCACGATATTGGCACTCTACGCCGACGACATTATCCTCTCGAAGTTACTAAATCCCTACCAAACAACCAAGAAACTCTAGCGAGCCTTTGGCCAGATACCGAACTGGCTGACAGAGTAGAGGCTTGCCTTTAACGTTGCCAAGACACAGCCGATGCCAGCAGGTCGAGCAGGGGGTTGGAGCCGGACCAGCAGGTCCCCTGGAGCAGCAGAGTGACTACCGGAAAGTTGTTATTGACAGAAAGAAAACTTTCGATCACAGGACAAGTCAAGAATTTCGTTTAAGTATTTTTAGATAAAAGAATATTAGGTAGACTACCTATCATGCTGTTTATGATTTTTACTATTTAAATATTCTGTTGTTTGTGTCGTTTGTTTAAGGAACGTAATTTAGTATGTTAAGTAAATAATTCAGTAGTGTAAGCGGGCGAAGCCGCGAGTGGATCGCTAGTATTATTATATATTACGCTTTTTTTAAGTATTCTTTACGTATTATAGAGAGAAGATTACCTTTATCCTTATTCTTTGTATTTATCCTTTATATAAAATTTTATATATTTCTAAAGATATTCATATTATTACCTTAAATCAAGACACGCGCCAGCGTATCCAGCCAAGTTAAAAAGCTGGAACATATATATTATATTTTACAGGAATTAGTTCAAGCTACTTTTTAACTCTTCTTAACCCGTAAATTATTTAATCTATATGCATGAAATATAACACATTTATGAAGACTCTCTCTCTAGCTCGTAAAGTGTATAAAATTTCAATAATTAAACTGAAAAAGTTATTGATATATTCATGTTTAAAATTCGGAAATCTTGTGACTGACTCACTCGTTCATCAAAAACCTTACCCAATTCCAGATGACCTAGAAACTAGCACTACGGCAGGAAAATTAAAATTAATTGATTCGAATCCCAAATGGGGATTCCACCCGCAACCAGTTCTTACAATCTGATACTGTCTCACTGACGTTAAATTACAAAAAATCTCTTCTCATTTTTCCTTAACCAGCTTATACAAAAATAGATTCAAAAACCAATCTAAACATTTAACAAAAATAGATGTATAAAATTCTACTATATGCATTTATCATATTACGTACAAAGTATACGCCACGCCGGATATGAACCTAATGTGGGGTATACAAAGTATTGTCTGCGAGCCATTGTTATATTTCAATACAAGAACCGGACAATATACTTTAAACAGGATAAGATGAGGGAAATCTGGAGGAAAACAGATGGTAATGTGCGAGAGTGCACGTTTCTGACTTGACGTGGCGGCGGCGTTATAAATATTTATTAAGCCACTACAATACAATATTCTCTATTGGTTTACATTAAATAATGTTTAATGTAAATGGTTTTCATTCGTTATGGGTACTGTAGATTACATGCGATACAGAAATAAAAACTGGTTAAAATGAAAATCTATTCGGACTTACTGATATAATAGCAGTCATATTTTTATAAACATTATCTTATTACATATTTAACAAAGCTTTATAGTTATATGTATTAGAAAATTTTTAAACATGACATAGAAAATTCTTTATTATTTACTATAAATTTTTCGTATATGACCTTGAATAAATTGCTGCTGTTTTTTTTTGTTTAAAAAAATTTAATTTAAAATATAATGCTTACAATGACATTACTCAAAGTATTGTCCATCATTAGAGACCACTTTCTCCCATCTCTCTGGTAGCAATTGAATCCCCTGTCGGAAAAACGACTCATGTTTCGAGGCAATCCAGGAATCAAGCCATTTTTCGACTTCTTCAAAAGAATGGAAGCGCTGCTCGCTTAAACCGTGCGCCATCGACCGAAACAAGTGGTAATCGGAGGGGGCTATGTCCGGTGAATACGGCGGGTGGGGTAGAACTTCCCATTGAAGTGTTTCCAGGTAAGTTTTGACTGGTTTTGCCACATGTGGCCGAGCATTATCATGTAATAAAATCACTTTGTCGTGTCTCTGCTCGTATAGTGGCCGCTTTTCTTTCAGAGCGCGACTCAAACGCATCAACTGAAGTCGATAGCGAGCTCCCGTGATAGTTTCATTAGGTTTAAGCAGCTCATAATAAATTACGCCCTGCTGATCCCACCAAATGCAGAGAAGAAGCTTAGAACCATGGATATTTGGTTTTGGCGACGATGTTGATGCGTGACCCGGCATGCCCCACGATTTTTTTCGCTTTGGATTGTCGTAGTGAATCCACTTTTCATCCCCAGTGACGATACGGTGCAGAAAACCTTTTCTCTTTTGCCGTTGAAGCAACAATTCACACATGAGAAAACGTCGTTCTACGTCTCTCGGCTTCAACTCATACGGCACCCAATGCCCTTGCTTTTGGATCATTCCTAACGCTTTTAAACGTTTTGAAACTGTTGACGCATCTACTTGTAACGTTTTCCCGAGCTCTACTAACGTCTGACATGGATCTTCTTCAAGCAATGCCTCCAATTCTGTCTTCAAATTTTGTCGGTGCTCCAGAACGCTCTTTGTCTTCAAGGTCAAAATCATTACTTTTGAAGCGCCTAAACCAGTCTCTGCACGTTGTATTCGACAAAGCATTGTCACCAAATGTCTCAACGAGAATTCTGTGTGCTTCTGCTGCAGATTTTTTCTGAATAAAGCAGTGCAATAAAATTCCCCGCAAAAACACTTTATTTGGCACAAAACTACACATTTTCACAAAGGGAAAATAAATATGAAGTTGACACTGTAGTAAATACTATTCTACTATAATTTGAGGTTACATATAGTACTATTTTGGTGATTCGTTACCATACGAAATTCCATGCACAGAGTGCCGCAACGCCATTTTTTAAAAAACGAACAGCGAGAACTTATTCAAGGTCCTAATATTATAACCTCTTACATCTTGCCAAATGTCGTAATTGCAGGTCCACAAGAAGTATTCAAATTTGTAGTTTTTGAGATTGACACATTAAAACTTTAGCTTACAATATTAATATACTTAAATTTTTAATAAAATCTTCGTTTAGATCATATCAAAGAAATATCTTTTCATAAAGAAAATCTGTTCAGACTTATTAATAAAATAGCAGTCACATTTTTTAAACATTATCTTATTATAATATATATTTTACAAAGCTTTATTACTTAAGGGTATTAGAGATTTTTCAAACATGACATCGAAAATTCTTTATTATTTTCCAAAGAAATCACGTTTTAGACGGTAAAAATAAACGATGCCGTTTTACAATAGCCCGCCATTGCGTATTCAGACGCCGTCTCCTATACCGCCGAAAAATTCGCTTAATACCATTCAACATTTTCCCTTTTCATTTTATTGCTGGCAACTTTAAAGGGATTTTCATTTGCAAGAAATAACTTATCGATGAAACATAATTAAATGACAATTTTTCTTTATAATTTTGCAACTTTAGGCAATTTTGGCTATATATATTTATGTACCTATGAAGTAAGATTTAGACTAAACACAAATTAGATATTTATTAAATGAAAATTATAATAATACATTAAATTAAGCAAAAAAACTTTTTTAGAAAAAGCTTTTATTTAAACGCTCTAAAAAGGAGAAAATATTTTTTTTCTTTTAAATTTTAACTATCGACTTATAACCTCATTATACACAATTTATATGATCATAAAAACTTGTTAATCATTCGATGTCACAGGCATGGCATGGGAATCGATGTTAAAAAAGTCGATTTTTATTCTCAGCGAACCCTTTCATTATATGAAAGCACAAAAAACTTCAGTAGTGTTAGAGGTATAATATATTGGATTTAGAGTGATGTCACATAATTTTTCTAATTTTTCTCGACAAGCCCTTAGATGTTCCGCCATATTGGATTTAGAATGACGTCTCATTATTTTTCGAGTTGCTCTCAACGAGCCCTTTCATTTGATACCCATATTGTACAAGTGCATCTAAAATAACTATTCTGTTATTTTGAATGGTCCGCCATATTGGATTTAGAATGATGTTACACTATTTTTTGAGTTGGTCTCAATGAGCCTTTTCATTTGATACTAATATTATAGAAGTTCATTAAATATAACTATTCCGCCATCTTGATGTTCCGCCATATTGGATTTAGAATGAAGTCACACACTTTATCGTAAATTATCATCCAACGCAAACGTGTATACAAAATTTCAGCTCACTCAGTTGAAGATATCTACTTTTTTTTATGGAAAATGCAAGTCAAACGAGCGTTCGGGTCACCTGACGGTAAGTGACTACCGCCGCCCACGACCCCGTGCAACACCAGAGGAGCTACAGGTGCGTTGCCGGCCGACAAGGTGGGATGGGCGCCGGAGCCCGGCATTACCTGATGCGAAACGCAGTGAAACGTACTTTAGTCGCCTCTTACGACACCACCAGTACCAGGATGATCCTATTCTAGAACGGGATCACACGGCAAAAACACTTCAAAATTGAGCAAAGATTCCACCCGAACTAACTTACATACATTGCAAGTTAAATAAAAGCTTTTAAAATAGTGGATTACTTATATGATATTTTACATAATTGCAGTTATTTAATAATAAAAAATTATGAAAGTATTATATATTTTTAAATTATCTTAAAATTTTATAAACACACTACTACAGTAAAGTACGACCTTAAACGAGATAGGCTGTGGATTCGATTCCCACTTGGGGAAATGATAATATTTAATATTTTAATATTTTTTTTAATAATATTTAATATTTTAATTTCTTCGCTCTGCAAGCGACGTAAAGTGCGACGTTGGTTTCCGCCAGTCAACATAAAATGCCTTCAAAAATCGGCGGCATAATCAATCCATCCAATAAAAGTTTTTCAATAGACATAGAATTGTATAATAGTATTTGTGACTTGAGTAATGTAGGTTTAGTTTATGACAATAGGTGAGGTGTCGTCGTTGATATAGGTCCGGGATTCATGTTCTGTGGTGTTCTTAATTACTTTACGCTGTTTACGGGTCTAAATAACTTTACATTACTGAGGCCAGTCGTGGCGCAGGGCCACAAAGTGTGACTGCAAAACCGACTGGTTGTGGGTTCGATTCTCACTCGAGGAGATTAAATATTTACTTACATTTATATTCCCATTTCTTCGCTCTGGTGTCAAGGCAAAGCGCGGCGTTGAGTTCTGCCACTCAACACGCAATGCCTTCAGAATTCGGCACAAAGTGGGGAACGGAGTGTCTTAGCATTAGGTTCCCTCTGCCTACCCTGCTGTGTGCGAGATACAGCGTAAATCTGATTTATTTATTTTTAATAGTTTTATACAAATATATGTATTCAGGAGTGAGTAGTCGTTCGTGTATAAAGGTACTATGGTTTTATTTCGTTTATATGTGTTTTTAAATTAGTCACCTTCATTTTTCTTGTTCTGGCAACAAGCGCGGCGTTGACTCCTACCACTCAACACGTAGTGTAAAATTGGACAAAAAGTGAGGAACGGTTTCTGTGTATCTCTTTGGCCTTATCCACTGTCATCAACCTCTCATAAATGACTTCCGAGGGGTCATCATCAATTTTACGTGACCTTCCTTCAATATCGTCGATACTATTATATGTATGAAGAGGTTGATGACAATGAACGTCGTGAAGCATTTATCTCTCTTGGAATAAGCGTGAGCTTATTAAATAAATAATACTCTTTTATAAATGACTGTAAAAAGGTACTTATGTTTTTACTTTTATAATGTGGAAACTTGTTACGACAACCCTTAAAGTGCACAAAGAATCAACCTAAAAATAAACAAAAATATTTGTTATTAAAATAATACTTACTTATTAAAATTATATTATACTTACTTATTAAAATTATATTCCAAACAAATTGCTTTTGATATCTGAGTTCACTCTCAGATTTTTAAAATTAAAAACAAGATTTAGAAACAAGATTCATCTAGGTAGAGTAGGAAAGGTCTTTCTTACAAGACTATTTAGAAATATAAATACTAACTGCTTTAAAGGAATCCTCGTGCTGTTTTTAAATTGTAGCGAATTCTTGTAACCTTTTTCTTTTGTGGGTCGCAATTTAATATTGTAAAATAACTTCTTGGAAACTTACAAACTAGGGTAACTATGAGAAATAAGATATTCTAAGGGAATCATTATTAATTAATCAGCTCAATTATTACAAAAAATATAAAAAGAAACCGCAGTATTTGCCTTAAATAAACATAAGATATACAATGTTATGTTATTTTTGTTTATTTAGTATAGTTGAGTTATAAGGTCTAAAATGGAAATAATCATAAAAAATTGGTAGCTGAGATCAATAATAATATAAGGCAATAATCATGCTCAAAGTCTATTTTTTCAGCTTCACGTTGTATCCCGTCTATATTAGGATAGATAGAAGGACCATAGTGTTAAGATACTTAGGTTTCTCCCTTATCCGTCGAATAAGGGATTGGGTGTTAAATGGCAGAAGTTAACGCCGCGCTTTGCCCTGATGAATGACAACCAATTTCTTTCGTCACAAAATGACAACAAAGGGCCTATTCCGATATGCATGGAAAAGCTGCACTGTTAATAAAAATCATGATAAAATCGTGAATATGCTGTTTCCTTAAAAGGAGAGCTGCCTCTTCCATCCTGTAGATAGCCATTAAAATTTTATTAAAATGTGATTAAAATATCTTCAATAGATACCGAGAAAATAAACTTTAACGTTAAGGGTTGTTACCCTCATAACTCCCTTACTGTAAGGGTTAGATTAATTGTTTAATTGATTAATAATTCATTAGAAGCCAGTGCTGTTTTCCCATGATTATCGGATCCTTTCTTTATTTAACAGTCACCATCATGGCAATACCATTGCAGCCCTAAGATATCATTGCAGTATTTAACGTGGTCTCAAGTTGATCGAATTGGTCGCCTTCAAGACTTAATCTTACATTATCGTAATCTTACATTATCATATATTAAGAACAAACTCTTGAACTTAACATTGAAATGTATCCTTATAAACTTTATATCTAGATTTTGTTGCATAAATAATAATATAATTTTTTTTCCAGCTTCACGCTGTATCCCGCACACAGAAGAGTAGGCAGAGGGAACCTAGTGTTAAGACACTCCGATCCCCACTTTCCGCCGAGTCCTGGAGGAATTGCGTGTTGAGTGGCGGAACTATAATAATATTAAATTTAATGTAATTTATTGACCCAGGTGGGTATCTAACCTACTTCCTTCGTGTTTCTCAGACGCTGCGCCGTTGCGCTACGACATCGATAGGTTCTTGATGATTTTTTTAAGTTTTGCTACTCAACAAACAATGCCTTAAAAATTAGTCCATATGTTCAGAATCAGCTTCACGCTGTATCCCGGAAAAAGCAGGGTAGGCAGAGGGAACCTAGTGTTAAGACAGTCCGTTCCCCACATTCTGCCGAATTCTAGACGCATTGCGTGTTGAGGGGCAGAACTCAACGTCGCGCTTAACCTCGACACCAGAGCGAAGAAATGGAAATATAAATTTAAGTAAATATTTCATCTCCTCGAGTGGGGATCGAACCCACAACCAGTCGGTTTTACAGTCACATCTCATGCCGCTGCGCCACGACTGGCCTCAAGTTCGGAATGAACCATTTTATCTAGGTTACGTCTGAAAATGCATTTATAATAACACACAATTTTCTTATTTCGCAAGTTTTGCGAGTATATTGGAGACAAATCATTCCAAACGTACCTTTCTATGACTTATATAGTTGAAACTAAATAAAATAACAAATATTTGTTCAAACATTGGACATTTAATATATGATAACGATTTTTGTGTCACCATACACGTGATTTATTCGTGTTTCATAACTCTTTGAAATAGCCAATTTATATAGAACCGACGTCGTGATTCTAACAGGAATTGCTGTACTCTCCACGCGCATATATTTTGTGTATTTGCTCGACAGTTGTATGCGTTTGACATGTTTTTCTTAATATAATAGTAAAATTAATATCTGTCTAAATGTGTGTAATGGTATAAGGTTCAATACTTTAGAAGGTTATAGATGACTAAATTGTTATATTGATCTATCAAAAATGAGGTGAGACGGTAAATACTGTATAATTTATTAAAATGTAAAAGCAAGAAAATATTTAAGGCCAGTCGTGGCGCAAGGGCACAAGCATGCAACTGTAAATGCGACAGGTTATAATGAAAAAGAATTTATAGTGACCGCTACGATGCGATGGTCACCACCATATAACATAATAAGTATAATATCCATTGGATGTTTTAGTACTTGACGTAAACTTTAGATTTCATAAGGATTAGGCAAATGGAATATATTTTGTTTTCTTTATTTAGTTTCACGCTTTATTCCTCACATAGTAGAATAAGCAGAGGGAAGCTTGGGAAGCTAGTTTTAAGACATTCTACTTTCATTAAACACTTCCGTTTTCCACTTTACGCCAAATTACAGGCATTGCGTGTTGAGTGGCAGAATTTAACTCCCCTGGTTTGCCTGATTAAATAAATATTAAATATTTGCTCGAGTGAAAATCGAAACCACTATCTGTTGCGTTTACCATCATTTGCTTGTGCCCCTGCGCCACTAGTGGCCTCAAATATATGTACATATATTTTGCCCAATATTTGATAAGCTTATATATTTTTATTAAATATACAAAGGACTTCGATACCTATTTATTTTTTGGAGAAACTTACATTATTATTTGTCTACAACAGTCGACTTTACAGTTAGATGCTCTGGCCAAAATAATTATATTTTTGCCTATGTTGCTGATATCCCAAACATGTTTAAAAATATTATTTAATAAATACCTTGGCTCATGATGTGTCTAGTGGTTAGAACCGTTTATAGTTGTGATAGTGAAGAATCCAAAATCTTTTAGAGATTCAGAGGTAACAGTGTTAAGAATTTTGCCATAAGAAGGTATCGCTTTAATAAGATATTTGACATCAGAAGGTTATTTAGGTAACTGGAAACTCCACAATATTACATTGTCATAACTCGAAGCTCGTCTGAAGAATAGCCAAGAGCGCGTCCTATCTTCCTCTCCATTATAACTGCGAACTAGTTATAATAAATGGAAGAAAGAGTAAGTGCAGCAAATAAAATAGCACCACACACCCGTATGAGATGGGCGGACACTACTTTATACACCGGAGCTGCGACATAAAATAGCATCACACACCTAATAATCGTATACCAAGTCGTAGAAGTGGTATAAAATATGTCAACAACCAACGCCATACAAGGATAGCTTACGTACCGTGAGCGTTTGCCCAACAGATAAGTCCATCACGTCAGCTTCCGCGACGTCAAGCAACATTCAATATCATAATATTGGTCAAAGATCACTTGGATCCACAATATGTGTCGCCCCTACACATATATTGCCTTTATAAGAAATTCGATCCTAAAAGATCGTGCCATCATAGGCTTCGAATTATTATATTATATTTATAATATACTTGGTACGAGTCTTTATGTGCATCATATTTATTAGTACCGTAGTACTTAAGAGTTCGACTCGACCGCTGCCTTCCAGCATCACCACCACCTATATAGACAGAACGACGGTCGCGACACTCGGGACGACAATACACGAACTCGTCTCGATTAATATTTTATTCAAAATATATAGTTTGTATTATTCATAATTAACTATGTTATTTATGTGTATTGCCATGCATATTTTATTTTATTTATTTATTTATTTT